>VWZS01007483.1:13948-480196 GCA_013397075.1 Rhabdornis inornatus
TATATATATACAAGATGCAGCATGTATGCAATGACACGCAGAGACGCTATCAACGTCCTTCACAAAGCACTGGTACAAAATGCACCCTGACTAGCAAGGACTGTCTGTGCAGTGCCCTATTGGTGATGGTGTCTTGTTTCTAGTTCCACAGCTGGAACCACCAGCTGGCCTGTATATCTCACTGACGTATTGTTCTGCACAGGGACTAGCATCAGAATCCCTAGAAACAAATTTTCCATCTAAATCACTGCCTAACACAAGTTAGATATTGGGAAATACCTGTATGAGAGGTTAAAATTAATTACAAAAATAGAAAATCATAAAAAATTAAAATGAACCCATAACTTCTATTAAGAAAACATCTTCTATTAAATGCACAGGACTGAGAAAGTATATTTTACCTCAACAGCTATTGCTTTTTTAGGTAATTCCTGACTATGAGTTGGGAAATAGCACAGACCAGTGAAATCGTTCTCAACAGTCAGTTTTGGAAGGTAAGAGAGTTGGTTGGATGGATGTGAAAAAACAGTGCTGGCTTGTCTCTGGTCTAGAAAATAATCCTGGTATGTAGATGCAACCGTTGTGTCCAGTGCAACAGTCATTTTCCTGTAAACCTTTTCCATTTACATAAATGGAAATATATGGCACAAATGCTCTGGAGCATATGGCTCTTCTGTCTGTCTTCTACATGCATGTTATGGTATTGGCTATAAATATAACCCCATGCATAGCTGATAACATGAGGTGTTCAGAGACTGCATCTATGCATATGAGTTGTAAAAGCTAGTTGAAATCAGCTGGGGTCTTGTCTTCCAGCCTCAGGGTTAGCACATATAATAACCATGTGATTTCAATTAAGCCCTGTTCTCAGCTGTGTAGCAAATAAAAAGTAGACTTCACATAGTGAAAGTGGGGCTGGAGGCTGCTTTGTGTTCTTCAGGTAGAATTGTTCAATTGCTTTGATATTTTAAGAAAATCGAAGTTCTTCCACAGGAAACAACATTCATGACTGTGTAGTCTAAATTTACCTAGTGCCAGCTTCATCCCAGTAAACTCATGTGACTCAGCATTCTGCTGAGAGGTGCTCTAACAACTTAACAGAAATCTTCCATGGATTTCTCTCACTTGAAAACTAAAAGTGGTTGACTGTTATTTCATTCCTGTGTGCTCATGGGCACATAGATCATGGTAATATAATAGTAATTTTAGGTCTTATAAATGTAATTGACTACAATATCAATGTGCACATAATACACATTCTAGGACCAAATATTTCCAACACAAAACTTTTATACTAGAGAGATATTGTAATATTCTTTCTCCCATTCCTTTATAGTTAAATCTCAAGAGAAAGGACCTACATTTATCTTATCTCACAGTAATTACCAGGGAAATTTTACAGCTTAGTAAGAAAAGCAGGGAGAAAGTAAAAAGTTGATTTTGCTTTTAGAATGGGGAAAAAAAGAAGGGTTTCTACACTATATTATGCTGTAATCAGTTGGAAGTATCAATGTTTACCTAATAAAATATATACATTGTAGTTCTTACTTTTGACAAAAGACCTATTTTACTGTCACTAAAATACAAACTTGTAATTTTGTCAATCCTATAAAATAACTTTAATGAGGCTTAACACTGGGAACGTGACAGTCATATGAAGCAGAGGTACAGAACACCATTTAAGTTGACACAAATGTGCGACTAATATGTGGGACTTATCCAAAAATGTATTTTTCCCTGGGATTTTTACAGTTTCCAAAAGAAAAGTGCAGAAAGGCACCCACAAACAACTGTGATAGAGTTCAGTAAGCTGAGATCCAACATTGCTTTTTCCAGGCTGTAATTGGTTGGTTTGATCATAATTTTCACATTCTGCTTAAAGTGCACGCTATGTTTAAAAAGGATGTTTCTGAGAAATGGAAAAGAAAGTTTCTGTTTTCTGGATTGATTGAGACAAAGCAGGAAAAGGAGAGTTTAGGCCTTGGATTGGAGAAAGCCTCTTTTTTAAAAGCTGGTCAGAGGAGGAAGAATGAACGTAACGTAGAGGGTGACTGAGGTTGTCTATGGCAAGAACAGATCCCTAACCCAGCAATAGCACTGAGAAAATTTTCCTGAGGACTCAGAGGAAATGAAACAAACCCAGGAATGCGCTGAAACCTTTAGGGCACACTGGGCAGAGGACAATTTTGTTTACAAACTGTCTAGAATACCATTGTCTTTTAGTACACCTTGTTTTTATTTTCTGCTTTCAGAGCTTCTTGGGTTTTGTTTGTTTTCCCGCAAAGCCTAGCATGATAAACTGGCAAGGCTTTGGTGTGCTTACTTTTAAAGAAGATGGTGCAGTCTCTTCAAAACTCTGACCAACACGAGGGTTTGTTATATAGACAACCAAGATTAATAGCAAACCAGTGTCTAAAACTGAGTTAGATGCTCCTAACTAACTAAACTAGTTAGATGCTCTCTATTCTAGAGATTAACATCTCTAGAAAGAATGTTAATTAAAATGTTCACTTCAACAGTATCAGTATATTCAGTCTAGGTTTTTTAGGTGTGCCCTAAATGACTTTGGCATAAGTTTCTCCTGTTTGACAGATATCAAGAAACGATTAGCTTTGTAATCACTTCCTAAAGAAAAAAGTTGTCTTGAATTTCTGTTCAGTTACTGTAGCTTGAGATTAATTCTCAACTTTCAAAAAATGTAACAGTTTAGGAAAGCAAGCACTATTGGGCTTGCTGTGGTTGCTCTGCCTGCCCTGGCTTTACAGTGTATATTTGCTTTATAATGCTACCAAGTCCAGCTGTCTTCAGAAGTAGCATATTCATTGTAAAAGCTAACAAAATAAGATAAGGCTATCATGTGCAAAGGTCAATGAAGAAGTATTTTGATTAGGGCACTAAATGGAAGTTCAATAACAGTCAGTCTGTGATATAGGTTGCTGTGGAGCAGCTCCATGAGAGCCATGTCCTGCAGCAGCCTGAGGGGCTGAACAGAGATCACTATGCTTTCCTGACATTAAATAAATAAGTCTGCCCATCACAGCTATCTTGTCTCAATCTGATTCAAGTATACAGTGTGAGGATCAAAGGCCTTCTAACAACCATTAAAATATATATATGTATATATATATATATATATTTATTTATCACTTACACTAAATCAGATATTTAGAGTAACTGTTTTCAAAATATTTGGAACTGTATTTTCATTTATTTAAGCAGAATTTTTGAAAAAGTGCTTGCATATACCAAAAGAAAGGATCATCATTTTTTTACTGGGGTCTGTTGAATATGTGAGGTGCATAACTTCCCATGATATGTAAAACCAGCACAAAATTTTAATTCACAAGAGAGTGCATTTGGAAACAATGTTAGTAACCTGACAAGGGGGAATTAAAAATAATTTAAAAATCCCAAAGCAACCAAGCAACAAAAAGCAAAAAAGGACTTGAAAATCTAAATGCCCCTGCATAGATGCTTATAGACCATCTCCATGGTACAGAACAAAGCATTCAGTATTTAGCAGTTTTTATTACCTTATCTAGCCATTTTAACTAGAGATCAGTGAATTTCATAGCGCTTCCCTTGCCTTCTCCAGCATTCCAGTCACAGGGCAGACTAAACATGGGCTCATCTTTCTTTGGTTACTTTTGATAAGAAGCTGAGAAGTCTCTTGTGCTACTCACTGCTGAGAAGATCTTTAAGACCTAGTGCTGTTGTTGATGGGATTGTTCCTGGTGTTTTCTCTCCTTGTTTGTCAACCCCTGCTGCCTCCAAGGGGAAGAGACACTGAACATCACTCTGGGAGAGCAAAAACTTCAAAGAAACTGTTGACTCTTTGCTTCTCAGATCAACTCTCACATGTTGAGAAGGATACTTATTGTATTTCTGTGGCGGGCAACTAGCCTAACCAAGCAGAGATCGCTATAGTTGAATACATGTAAGTTAATAAGGTGAATATGTACTCCTGCTTTACCCACTGGAGTCTAAATCTGTAGCTATAAATTAACAGGGAAGCAGCACACCTCCAGAAAACAGCAGTTATGAGTTATGCTTATGTGCTGGATTTTTTCAGAGTGAATATTTAAGACCTTCAGATCAAATATAATAATCTTTATGCTCATCTGTATGGTATAGAGATGAGTGGCACAGAACAGAGAACTAGGTAATGATAAAACAGCATCAGAAAAAAAAAATTAATAAAGTATCTGAAGTCACCAGAGAAATTGAAGTTAAAATATGACAGTGACTAGTGGCTTTACACTTCCCCAGAAAAAAAAAAAAAAAGGGTCCATTTTTGTCCCATCTTAAAAACAATGACACCAGGATCTTTGACTTGCCACATTTGTGTTGGTGTGGTGGAACTCTCCTGACAGGCTGGTCTTTCAGCAATATGGATAGGATTCCTCCTCGCAGGACTGACCCTGTTACCATGTGAGATGTAACCACAGCACAGCTGCAGGCACCAATGATTTGGCCACCTGCAGTAAAAAAGAAACTAACTTTAGCTCAACAAATTAAATATCAACATTTATTTTAATGTGGGCTAGACAATAATACCTGAATGACAGGAATACTACATACATATTCTTAATATTTTCATTTAAATAGTAACACATATTTTGCTGTATTTGTATGCTGTGGAGGAAAATGGAAAAGAAGATCCTTCAGAGGGGAGAAATTGTAGCAATACAAAAGTAATATGCAGAATCCATATGGGATTCTGAAAATATTTTATGCAAATGCATAGTCAAAATTCTTTAATTCTGCAGCAAACCACTATTTTTAGTGCAGTACCTCTGAGCCAATGAAAATCTTACAGCCTTGGTACTAATATTTCGTTCCCCCAACAGATTTTGATCATCATCCATTTCTTGAATGTTTCTGAGAAGGATAGGTTCTTCCTCTTTATTTCTTACCTAGACTGATAGTTTCAGATTCTTTTCCTGGAAAGTGCTCTCATTAGTATGGGCAGTAAATTATGAAGCCATAAACTGCATTCCAGCCTGTGTTCAGGATGAGCATCTCTCATGTCTTTTGGGGAGTGAACATAATATTTGCAACTCTTTGTCCCAGAGTGGAAAAGTGCATAGCTACTGAGTCTGCAGAATAAAGGATTATAGAGTTTTAGTGCTGCTGTGGTGCCTACCAGCTCTCTTCATGACTCAGCCGAGATGCAACACGCATTATAATTAATGTGGGTCTAGCCCTAGAATACTGTGCTTTTAGCACTTGTTGGTGCCCTTTGCATGACATAGTATTGGGTCTGATCACCACTTCATCACCTTCTGCCACTTATCAGATGCGTTCAAATTTCATTGACGAATCAAGTTAGAAATGCTTTCAAAAATGTTATCACAGTTTTTACCAATTTCTGCAACCCATCCTTACAGAGAAGAGAGGAGGTTTGGCAACAAAGTGTAAAAGGCATTTCCCAAAAAGATGCTGCCTTCTGGCACAGCTTTTTAAAACTTGCTGCTTTATAAAATAGTCAGTTTTTAAAAGATCTATATTTGAAACAAGTCTTCCTTCCCCACCCCATTCAGGTCCTAGAAATGTCAAGCTTGAGTCACTCATCAAAACATCTATAAATCTGTGTAATTTATCCAATAGAGTATGCAGCCTTGCACTGGAGAAGCTACTGTTCAAAATGCAGTTTCTTAATATAAAAAAAATAATACTTCTGGAAGAAAAACATCATTTTTACAGGTAAAATTAGTGACTACCTTGAATTTCTGCAGTCGTGTGTGATCTAAGATTTCCTTTTTGTTTGGAATCTTGGAGACTTATCTTTTTTTCTGTATCATGTCTGTGCAACTGTAACAACTCTTGCAGGATCTTAGAGCTTTTATCCATCCTTCATATTTGTACTTATTTTTGACCTGACACCTTGAGCCATCAGCTGTCTTTTGAGATCCAACAGGTTCCCACAGGACCATTCACTGATGAGTAAAAAGCTGAACTTGGATGTGACCTCTAGGCCCTTTCTTCATTTTCCAGCTTGTTAGCAGACTGTTCAAGTGCAGTCTGATAATAGACAGAAGCTATTGTTGTAGACCTATTTTGTGCTTTTCTCCCTCTGTGGTACCATTTAGCTCTTCGTTACCTCTTATTGCCATACCTCTTGGTTTTGCTTTGCTTTTTTTTTTTTCCTTTGTTGTTGTTTTTTAGGGTTTTTTTTTGAAGAAAAATTCTGCACTAACAATACATGGGACATGAAAACTTTGCCTGTAAACCTATGTGTAAAAGACACATTCTATGGAAATGCTAGCAGAAAGGAAATTGCCACATCATACTTGAGAGAGAGAAAAAGAGAGAGAGCAAGATTTTCTGAACAGGAAAAATTGGTGCTCTTCTGAGTTTTATATTGGTTGTGCATACAAATATTTTTCTATTCCTACATAAGTATTGTGATTTTTAAAAATAAATACACATTAGTAGAGACAAGCCTGGGTTTAAATAAAAATGCAAATGAAGTCAAAATATATTTTAGTTTGAGGGAGAAGGTAATATAGGTATATATTGAAGGTATTCCCAGGTGGCACATATACAATTGAGTAGCAGAGTTTTTTTTCCCCTCCCTTTGTTAAATTGAAAAGTTCTAAGAATTATCAGCTGAAAATCCCCTTTCCTTACCTGTCTTGTGCAGGTAACTTTGCCCTGAGGAAGTCTGTGAGATGGTTATAGCTCATGTACTGCATTTTGTACCATACCTTAATTTTTTTTCCTCTGAGGCAAAACTCAACTCTGAAGCAAGCAGTGAGACTGGGACAAGAGTCATTGTGTTTTCAAATACAAGAGCCATTCTAAATCCCATTGCAATTATTTCTATTTTTTTTTAAAGCTTTGCAATTTCTTTGAAATTATAGGCTACAAAGAAAAGATTTCTGAAATCAAGTTTGCTTCTTATCTCTGGGGCATTACAAGCCCACTAGTCTCACTTCTATGCTCAGCAAGATCATGGATCAAATCCTCCTGGAAGCTATGCTGGGGCACATGGAAGGTTAAGGAGGACATCGATGACAGCCAGCATGGCTTCATTAAGGGAAAATCCTGATGCATGTAGAGAGTTGGTGGATAAAGGAAGAGCAACTGCTGTCATCTACCTGGACTTGTGCAAAGCATTTGACACTGGCCTGCATGACTTCCTTGTCTCTAAACTGGAGAGACGTGAATATGATGGGCAGACCACTCCCTAGATAAAGAATTGGTTGGATGGTCACACTCAAACAGTTGTGGTCAATGGCTCAATGTCCAAGTGGAGATCAGTGACAAGTGGTGCTCCTCAGGGGTTGGTACAGTGTTAAATATCTGTGTAATATAAATATCAATATCAATATCAATATCAATATCAATATCAATATCAATATCAATATCAATATCAATATAAATAACACAGACAGTGGGACTAAGTTCACTCTCAGCAAATTCCCTGGTGACACCAAACTGAGTGGTGCAATTGATACTCTGGAGAGAAAGGGCATCCAGAGGGACCTCATGAAGTTCAGCAAGGTTAGCTGTCTGTCAAAATACAGTGGGAAAACAATTCAGTAACCTATCATCAAGAGATATTCTTCCAAACTTTCAAGACGGTAAACTATGTTTTATTTTTTAACTGAAGTTAAAATAAAGTTAAATGAAGGTAAATGAAGTTAAATCAGTAGATTAAATTTGGTTCTGGACTTTTGCCATGTTCTGTGTCTGCTCATACCTGTCATCTAAATTGGCAGGAAAAATCATCTACAATTCTTCCCCTAGAAATCTCTTTGAGAGAGGTTCAACATCATAGCAAAGGTTAACTTATTTGGTGATAAAGGAAGGGGAATCTGAGCAGCCGAATGAAAATAAAATATTTAATGAATTCCCCAAGCAACCTCCTACAAAGATCAGGCCTCCATAAAGCATAGATCATTATTTATAGCAACTCCACTGCTGCAAAATCCTCCAGGGAGAATATAAACTATCCATTCTCCTTCAGGTTGTCTGGCTTCTCTAATTTCATTGCTATACACTAGCTAAAAAGGCTGAACACAATCCTTTTGCCCTCTTATATGTCTCCAGAGGTCACAGCTATTCGTTTGATTGTTTGCTTTGTTTTTTTAAATATTCCAAGAGATTCTATGAAGACTGCATTGGTCCTTTAAATATGTGGTTTCCCTAAAACTTAGTGAGAGGCTTACCCAGCATCACTGTTTTTTTCCACCTGAAAGCTTCCAGGATTCTTTCCATTTTGATAATACTCCGAGAAATTCAAGAAGTCTCGTCTATAATGTTTGATTTTGTTCCAAGGTAGTTTCAGACTGCATATCAGGTTGCAGGTGGAAAGATGTTGGAAACAGTGACAGCATCAGCTTTAAGCATATTAAACACACTCGTTAGAAGCCCTTGTCAGAGAAGAAAAACAGCACCTAAGTCAGGTTTTCATAATCATTTTCTTTGTGAGTAGTTTTAATGACTTTTTCTGACCTCTGTTCACTACCACAATCTAAAAATAATAGGAAAAGTCAAGGAAAAAAAATGAAGGACTGAAACAATGAAACCAGTTTACTGAGAGAAAAGCTAAAAAGTAATTTACTTCTTTCTTTCAGGTATTTTATAGGTAATATAAAAGAGATTAATTGAAATTTTAGCTTATAACTACAAGAGTGTACATTGCAAGCCAAAGCCAAACTAGTTTAAATGAATAAACATTTTTAAAGGTAGAGTATTATGTAAAAAAAGATACCTAGGCCTATAGTCCCTTTAGAAATCTTTAAATAAGAATAAATATAATTCAGGAATTGAAATTATTAACAGAAGGCACAAAGGAAAACATAATGATGACTTTTAACCTCTATTTCTATTCATAGATTCAAGATTTCACTCTGAGAACATTGCAAACACTTGTTTTGGCTGAATTTATTTTCATCTGCATTAAAACTGACAAGGAAAATGAAGAGGAATAGAATGCAATGATATGAATTGAAAAAAAAAGTCACTACAATTTAGTCACTTTCAAACCAACCCACCAAATTTCTGACAGATTTAATAGTCTTAAAGCAAGTTTGTTTGGTTTTTTTCTTTGCACATTTCAGCAAGGCTGCCTTATGTAGTGGTACAAATCTCAGAGGAGATCATTCACCTGTCTTTCCTGTCAAATTACATTGCAGAGTCAACAGTAGCCAACGAAGTGTGATGTCTCATGCTAGACTTTTAGTTCCTGATAAATCTGGTGAGTGGAGTACTTCCTGTAATTCAAAATGTTTTAAACAATTAAATATTTAACAACTACAAAGAGGAGTTAAAATGTGAATTTAATGTGATCATGTTCAGTCAGAGCGTTTATGCAATAGGCAAAATAATTTGAGAGTAGATGTAAAGAATAACTCAGTGAAAAGGAGGTGAGAATTTATAAGTAGGTTTAGCAAACTGTCATCAGGAAAATATACTTGCCACTCTTGATCCCATGACCCCTGGAAACAGTGGAGAAATTCCTCTTACGGTTCAGTTGTGACTTCAGTGAAGTTGTTTGTGCTACCATATATCTTCTGGGTTTCCTAATTTGATTGGAAATGGAGCCAAAACGCAGCTTTCCATATTTAAAGAATGCTAATGATAGTTATAAAATACACTCTCTACTTTTTTTTTAATTATTACTCTCGGCATTTTGCTGCATAATGTTGCAAATCTGTTTAACAACAAATTGTGGTATTTGCACTGGTACTAGTAGGCTAATTTAAAATATTTGATAACTATATAACAATTCTGTGGAGAACCATTTTTGTAATGATTATAATTTGTAAACTGATAGTTGAGTACTAAGCAGGCTAATCAGTCATCTTAATGGAAATGTACAGTAGCAGAATATTAGGATAAAGTAATATGCTAGGTAGGGAATTGGAAGGAGTATAGCCTTAAGCTAGTCCAATCAAACACATTGCAGCACTAATAATGTTGAATTCATTTACCCATTCTCACTTCAGAGGGTCCAGTTTCAAAAGTAACAGGTTCAGCCACTTCTTTTTTTCTAGGACTGAAATTTGAGATTCCAGAGACTTCTCATACTACATGTATGTGCCCTAACTTATCTATTAATCTCTCCATTTTGTCTTGGATTTCGAAGTGAAGAGATAGCCTGCAATCAGTAAACATTAGACACACTATATGAGAATATAGACAATGCATCTAGGTGAGGAACTACATCCCGTATAAAATCTTCCAATTAGAATTTATGTACATATTTGCTAATATCTTGTGTTTAAAGACCTCAGCTTTTTGAAGAAAATTGTTTCGTATGTTCTCTCTGCAAAGTTCCTGGTTTGTTGAGAAGCACGCCAGACAAAAGTAAGCAAAAAATGAATAACACATTACCATTTAAAAATAAATGGCAAACATTACTAATCTGAAAATTGAAAAGATCAACACATTCTTGGAGTCCTTCTAACTTATTTGCCAAAGCAATGAGAAAAAAGTAATAGAAAATAAAAGTCTGGGACAGGAAAACACAATTACCTCTGATTATCTGGGATCCAGTTGGAAGAACTCATCTGCCTGTGGCTGTTCATTAGAGGTTTCAAACTAGCAGAATGATCACTTTAAAAATAATTAATAAGGGGCTCCAGCTCTTTGTAGTTTAACTATATAGCAATTAGTGAATACCTGTTTTTCAGCTGACTTTTTCAATCTTTTGTTGCTGTGTGGTACAGCACAACTTAAACTGCAGCTCCCCATGAATGCAATTTGCAATGTACAACATGGATTTAGATTAGACAGTGAAGAATACAGGTGAGCTATAATCCATAACACACAGGTATCTGTATGTAATGGGACATTTGAAGAATGTGTTTGATTAATTTATTAACAACTGCTAAAAAAACCTGTAGAGCTTTTCCCAAAATACCTGGTAACAGCAAGAAATACACAGAGATAGCGTTACAGCCATAGTAACCGGTAGGATTTGGTGTAGAATCTATAATGGTTGTCAGACTGGGAGCTCTGCAGTGTAATAATTCTAATTCAGTGAGAAAATATGTGTTAATATGTCATAATTTATAAAGATAAAAAAATGAACCTTGTCAGAATAAATGCAGACAAGAAAAAGTTACATTTCACATGAAAGGTTTTCTATGTATTATAGCAGAGAAGTCAGAGGCATGCTGTCCTAGTTAATAGCAGATTTTTACTAATCAGAACAAAAGTGAAGGATTATGCTATGATGAGGTGCTAGGTGAGGGAAAAATGCAAATAACTTTCTAATTATGACAAAGATGTTCCAGGATAGAAAGATGATGATAAAAGTGAACAGAAACTCTTAGCAGCTTAGCTAATATGAAAAGAAATAAAGTAATAACTATCATTGAAGGACTGGGGTTGAAAGGGACCTTTAAAGACCATCTAGTCCAATCCCAAATAAGGACACTGCATTTCCAGAACATGTAAATATAGAGATGAATAGATGTTTCATAGCAGAAGCTCTGAGTTACATTCATAGGAAAAACAATGTATTTTAATCCCAACAGAAAGGGATGAGTACATACACCCAAAGGTGGTAAAATATTTAGAATATTTGTCCTGTTGCAAACTAAATACAGGGCATGATCAGAAGGTTCATAATCATTTGATGTTATTTTTTAAAGCAAGCATTTCAAAATAATTCATATCATCTGGAAACATCCAAGTTATGCTATTTATCATGCTACATTTAAAAAAAAAACTTCTGCATGACATGTCTCTGGATTGCTCAAAGGCAAGAATAAAAACAATGTGGGAAATGGAAGGGTTTTATGGAAGGCTTTCTCGGTACAGCTGTGTAAGGGTGGGTACGTTGTATGAAAGGGTTCTGCTTTCAGTAACATCTGTTAGTTTATCTCATCTGACTCATCCAGCCCCTTGGTAATAATGCCACTCTTGCTCTAGGCTTATGGGGTATTGCTGTATGAAGCCTGTGCCAGTGCAGATTTAAGCAACCAGCTGCCCCAGGTACACTGCACATGTAGATCCAAGGGACGGGGAGCTGCAGGGACAGCAAGCAGCAGATGCTGAGAGACAAGCAGTGTGCCACTGGAAGGGCAAACAGACAAACAGAGAGTTGTCCTCTTGCACCAGCTCTGTTCAAAGAGCTGTGGGGAATTTTGGACAGGGAAACGTCCCTCCCCTTGGAGAGTAGGAAGGTTAACTGGTACCACTAGAGGCTTTTAAGAGAATAGACACATTTAATGGCAAGGTAGATTAGAAGAGATTTATTTGATAAAAACTTGAAATAGCAAGTACATTTATTGCATGGTCAAAAGTAAAGGATATACTTGATCCCCTCAGACAGCATGGGAGAACACTGACAGCACTGCATAGTGCAGGTTATATTCCCTACTAGTGAAAGACAAGTGGGTATAGGTGATTTATATTAAGGTTCATCTAAACAGGAAACCTATATACCCCATTTGAAATGCTGGTGTTCATTTGGGGGTGGGGTGACAGAAGGGAAATTCAGAAGATAGTAAATGTGAATAACCTAAACTGGCAATATTTTTTGGTTCAGTACAGTGGAAAACTGGATATTGAAATTCCATATTTCATTAGCATCTTTTTTCATGAAAGCCACATACCCTGTATTTAAAAGAAAATAGTTTGTCCACATTTATTTTAGTCTAGATTATGTTGATATGTCTTACTTAAGCGTGTTTGAAATGTGAAAAACAATTCAGAGAAATATGCCAAAACTTACACTTTTCTGGAAAGCTGTCTATTATGATACATTGTCACTATTCTAATGTTTGAATGAAAACAATCAAATCAATTTAAGCATCAAATATCTGACCTGTTAGGAGACAATTCAATTTTTCTTTGAACTATAGAAGGAGAAATGAAGGAATTTGATTCCACTTCTTTCTAAAGAAATAATGGAATGAAGAAACAAGCATATTTTCCAGGTAGTTAGGGTGTTTCTGCACTACTGGAACTGGCAGAATAAATGACATCCAAAATTAGGAAAGAAACTTTTTTAGCAAGGGCTACCTGTGGTGAATTGACTATCAAAGAAAGCTGTAGAGCTGCATTAAATATGTGTTAGGCCTGGAACATCTGGCAGGTTGGTAAGATATCAGAGGCAAAACAGAGTAAAGAGAAAGAAAGTAGTCAAATATTAAGGAGATATACCAGCTTTCAGAGCTGAACATATTGTGGAATTTTGGAGGCAAAAGATAATTGTTATGTGCTTTGGGAAAATAACCTGAATGGGCAAACTATGGTTGTCACAGCAACCATTGGTATGCAAAGGATCCCACAGAAAACACTTATTGAAAATGTCTAATGAATCTGGACTAGATTACAAGGCTTGGTGCAGGCTTACTTCTCCAGGGGAAGAATTAAATTTGATTTTTTTACTTGGGGAAAAAGTATCTTTTGTGCCCCTTTAACATTCTACCATCTTAGTTTTTCTCAGGCTTAGGTATGTTCATCACAACAGTGAGTTTCACAGTTTTCTACATAACAAAATTTGAATGGCAAAAAGAAGTATCCAGCTGGTGATGGATAACAGGCCAAGGAGATGATCCTTAAAAAAACCCATAAAATTAAAAGAAACACTGAAGAGGGACAGAAAGCTCCTGTAATTAAAATGAACTGGATTTTAATATCTGCAAGTGAAAGGTTCCTTGCTGCAGATTACCATACCCTGAAGACCACAGAAGCTCTATCAAAAGTCAGACAAGTCAGAGGAGGAGGTTGAGTGCCCTGGGAAATTCCTATTTCTTTAAGAGCAGACTTTAAATTATGCTATTTTTATATTTTAAGACAGAAAGTCTGGCACATGCCTGCTGTATGATGATGATTGCCTTCTCTAGTAAGGCAACATACAGTAACAACTTCTTCCTCAGGTCTAGAAAAATTGATCTGTACTACATGCAATAGCTAACTGGAAGGATCCTAGTGCCAGAAATAAGAGTCTGTGAAGAATAATCTTGTGGTACTCAGTTTTAACTGATAAAACAAAGATTATGAGGAAAAATGGTAGCATCATGAACAACCATGAGAGTACAATATACAGTTTGTTGATTGTGGATTGGAATTAAACTCCAGGAAAAGAAAGTTACTGTCAAATGAGCCAGGATGCATGGTTGTGTTTAAGGATAAAAGGCACTGCTAGTCTCAGATCATGCTTGCCAGATCATTCAAACACCAGAAATCAGAGAAATAGAGGAAAAAGAAGGAATTTGTTAATGAAAGCTACATACCCTGTATTTAAAAGAAAATAGTTTTGTACACATTTATTTTAGCCTAGATTATGCTGACATGTCTTAAGAAGAACACTTACATAGTGCTCTTCCTAAGGGGGTATCATCCATTCCATCACTGACTGTAACAGCACCAGGGCACACTTTTGTATGTCCTGCACTAGTTTTAAGGTAAACATTCTTATTAAAGCTACTCATTATCCTCAATCAGAATTAGGTGCTTTGACAAGCATGGTTAGTTTAGCAAGCCTCAGGCAGACTCCAACTCATATTTCTGTGCTGTGATCTAAGAGACTACGCCATGTCTCTGTCGTGCTTAGGTTTCACTACTTGATCTAACACATTCAATTTTTAAACTAATTCATCCTGCTTATATAGCAATTATAAGGATGTTTAAAACACTCATATGGTAAATATCCCATGATGATAATCTGCTCCAGGAATAGCAGTACTGCTACTCAGTAGGAGTAATTATTTCAGATATTTGAGAGTGAATGTTTGAGTAAGGATGGATGTTCATTTTCCTGACTTTAGTGCTGAGGCATAGATAAAAGAAGTAAAATCAGGAATTTCAGTGCTAGTGAGAAGTTGCAAACTCTTGGCAGCTTTTGGCTGAAGCACAGTGGAGATGTATCATCCCTGTGAGTTAATGGTCTTGATGATGTGGCTGGTAGCACTCTGCCAGCTTCACTTGCCTGCTGGCAGCAGGCTCCCTCCTGACAGTGGGGTAGGGGAGCAAACTCACAAGAACTTCCCCATAAAAAGCTCTGAGGGTCAGACTGAAGGGAAGCTTGCCCAAGGTGCTGGTTATATAGTGGTAGGCTGTATGTATATTGACGTAGAGCCTTCTTCACAGCTATTTTACAACCATGGAACAAATAAATTTACAGTCTCCCATCTCAGTTTTCCCTATGTCTGTGTTTTCCTGTAAGCCCTACTTAATCTGTAATGGTTTCTTTTAAAGTAAGCAGTTCTAGCAAAAAGATACTTCTAGCTGTTCTAAATACCATTGGCACTGACATCAAAACAGTGTGGTATGGCTTTCCACTTGTAGTTTATATAAATAGCACCTGAGTATTAAATTTTAGGGCAGAAACAATTAGCTATTTTATGCAAGTCAGATGCACTTATACTCCTCATGAAACATGTCAGGCTGACTCCTTAATTAGATAGGAAGTGTTCAGACTTTGCTCAGGGTATAATCAAAGGTTTTAAGTCAAGCACAAGCAAAGCTTATCAACTAGAAAAGAAAAGTAATTTGAGATGAATGGCAAAGGAAGTTCTGAAAAGCAGTGTGCAGCTAGAAAGCTCAAACATATTTTCAAGAATGAAATATGCTACAATAATAATTAAAATCAAATCCTCAAGATGGGGTCCTGTAAAATGATGCTATAAGTGTGTGCTCCTTTTATTGAAATAGAAAAGGAGTTGAGAACCAAACAAAGATGAACAATTATAAGAGTGCTATGACTAATGACAGTAAGAGGAGCAAATTTTTTTCCCCTTGCAAGTTTCCAAAATGAGGGGAATTGCAAATTAAAAATATGGAATTTCTCAATCTTTCTTTATCTGCTATAGTATAGCATTATAAAACAGAATTGTTAAAATACTTGTGAGATTTCTAGCTTAACTGGAATATTTGCATTTTAATAGCATAATCCATTAAGTTATTAGAACTGGCTGAGAAGAAAATTCAACTGAATTTAGATAACTACTGTCAGATTTGCTACTTTAAGTAACTTACATTTAAAATATTTAACCTATGGACAGTGTCTTTTTCTATATAAACAACATCTTCAGGTAAAATATTCTCAAATTTATGTTACCACAAATGCATTTTTCATATTATAAGTCTAATCATAAAACTGCAGTTTTGATGGTTCATCATCACATAAGAAACAGCCAATCAAAGTGCACACTGAGCATTTTATGTACATCATTTGAAGAAAGAAAAACCTTTTGTGAAAACATACCTAGGGAAAACTTACAGCTGTATGGATTCAAATAAGGATCTGCATAAGGAAACAAGGTGAGGTAAAAAGTGAAATGGATGCCACATGGATGTCTGAGCAATATGCACTGAAATGAAATAAAAAGTTCTTTACCCATTGCCACGGGCAGAACCATCATGACTTCCTGCATCCCACAAAAGAATCATCTCCCTCTTCCCCAGTCCCCACCAGCACTGTTTTTGCTGTGGTCACAGTCAAGCTGTCCCAGTCTCTCCAAGGAGGTGAGGGGAAGTGCAGGAGGTCGGAGTTCTGTGTGCATTGGTTTCTTCCTGCTTTTCCATCATCCTTCTTGCTGTATTTCATCCACTGCTCCACGATTCTTTGCGCTCTTGCCCTGTCTGAGGTCACTTGCAGTGTCCCAGGGTGTCTCTGCCTTGGCTTGCCACTCCAAGGCTTCATCTCAGAGCAGGCTGTGCCACCCGCAGCCTTGCTACCCAGGCCCTGCCAGGTATGCCTGGTAACCTCAGGCAAAAGCAATTTCCTGGAAAGAGCAAATGGCAAATATTTTGAGAGTGCTGTCTCTCAGCCCTATCCCTCGAGAATAAGTACTGATCACAATAAAAAGTTATCGCACATCAGTGAAGATAAAAAATAACCCACCCACCCCCCAACAATGAAACAAACCAAACAACAACGTTGTCTCATGAAGGAGAAAAAACTGACTCCTTTTCATAATAAATAAAATAAGTAAAAAAGTAGATAAATAAAGAGACTAGATCAACACACCCACAAATAGTTTAAATAATTAATATACTTCTGTGCTCCTTCTCTCTCAGTTCCTAAAAATGTTCCTTTGATTTAAAGGAAGTTGTAACTGAAATTATTGGAGCTGAACTGAACAAAAGCAGTAACCTATGTTTTGACAAGGCTGAAAAATAAAAAAATGCAGATACTTGAATTTTTCATTTCTATGTTTATGACAACCTACCAAAAAAACACACACCTATGTGTGTGTATATATATATATATAATTTAACCTGAGAAAAAGGCTGCAATTTTAGACTTCAGAAAATGCTATTCAATCTCCTCTGGCCTTGAACACTGCACTTACTCACAAGCCAGACAAAAATCAGGAACTTTCCTCTTTAGGAAGGTACTTTTTCTAGCATAAAACAATGTGATATCTAATAGGAGGTTTAATATCTATTCAAATTTCTGAATCTTCTCAATGCATCTTAATTAAAGACACGATGCTGTCAGTCCCTAGGAGGCTTTAAACAAATATGTATCTCAAATTAATCTTGAATCGAGCAGAAACACAAAGATTTCTTACACAAGCCTCAGAGACCTCTGTGCTGCACATCTTAGTTCTTGGTAGGATTTGTGAAAACCTCTCCCCTGCTGTCCACAGAAGTTCTCTCTGATACAGGAGGCAGTGGAAGCTGTTCCCACAAGGAGCATAGTAGAACAAGGATTAGCTAAGATAAAGGGAATGAAAAAAATCATTATCTTATAATGTACATAGCATATTTTGTGATGGACACGACTCATTAATCTGATCAATCTTGTATAGTGCGGATTCAAGAAAGCCAGGATATATAATTGGGTTCTCAAAGCAGATTTCACTAAGCCTAATATCAATACTTACTGAGAGAAATTTACCTTCTGTTCACAGCCGTATAAGGTTAGTGGTAGACTGGTTAATTTTCTAGTCTTGGAAAGCTAGTCCAGCATAAATGATGAATTGGCTGAATCTGTCACAGTTAGAGATCACATATGGATTGACTTTAAAAGAAAATGTTAGATAATGCAAAAGTTACCTTTCTACATAATGATGAAGAGTCCACTGGCTAATAGGTAATGAATGTCTAATAAAAACAGAATTTAAAAAAGGTATATTTTTCAGTATATACTGAAGTGCTTGGAATTAAAGTTCCATTTTCTGAAAGACACATCAGGCAAAATTGAAATAAAACTCAGTGATTAGGGTTTGTCTTAGAATGTAGTCAACTATTTCACTGCTTGTTCATAAATTATTCATAATATATATGAAGTTGAAAATCTCCGTGGTGACCTCTATGAAGTCTCAATGATTCTACTTGAAAAAAAAGAGAAGAGATTCTTCTACACATTTTTGTGCATCATGCAGAATAATTTATTCCCTTAGATCATAAAAATCTTTTCTATATGTCAATGAAATAAATTTTTGCATACAAAGATCAAGTGGAATTCAAAGAACCAACAAAGACCAGTGCTATGCCAAGGTAGATTAATTGTATAATGGCAGTTGGGGTGGAGTGCAAAGGGAGAGAAGAATGATTTATAGTTAATTCTTGAAAGGTTGTACATTAGTTTATTTAACAGCGTGAAGGTCTAGTTATTTGGATACAGTTACTTCCTTCAGGGAAGTTCCAGTCCCTTTCCTTATAAAACTGTCAGTAGATAAGGACCAGTTGGACTGATGGCAGGGAGAGAAGAAAGAACTCTATAAAAATTTGTTTGCTTAATGCAGGTTTTGTTCCAGTGAACTTCTCCAGTGATGCTTAAATTACAAGCTGTTCATAAATAACAAAACTGTACAGCACAACTTCTCTTGCTGCAACGTTCAAACTCTTACTGCATTTGACCTGCTGCTGTGAATAACATGTTTTTTCAATAGACCAAAGAAATAAAATTTCAAGAACTTTGCCATTTTTTTGAAAGATCAACATTATGTAGAGAAAGAAAAGTGAAAAAGTTGAGTATTGCCAGCTGATATTATTGTCCTTGTGTTTCACTGAAAAAGAAATAATTTTTCCTTTTGTTGTGAAACAAAAGAAAAGAACTAGACAATTTTTTTTAAGATATACTGTCAAAGGCTAAGCCCTTTGGGCACTACACAACTGTTTTTCAGTCTGCTCTACTGGCTGCAGTGCACTTTCCTACTTACATAGTGGTAAAAAACACACCTTGTTTGAACATTGTGTAGCTCACTGGAAGGTCAGAGCATCTGTTTTATTTGTATTGCAATACTTCAGCATTAACAGCAGGCAAACTCAGACCAACAATAGGAAGGGTCAAACATGAAAACAAAAATTGGTCACAACCTGGTAGACAGAGTAAATTTATCCACCCCACCATGTGTCTTTTAAAGGAAATCTGTCACATATGCATGCATCTATACTACTTTATCTTCTACTTTGTTTGCTTAACTTCTTTTTAAGCAGTTCCAGCAACTAGGTCGATAATATACCCACTCAATCTATTTCTAGACTTACCAACCTTCCTAGTCTTTCTATCCATCCATCCATCCATCCATCCATCCATCCATCCATCCATCCATCCAACTTTAGATGATTTTCATTGGGGCCATTATCTGCTCTCCCCTCATTCTTAGACAAAAACTTGTACACTGAATAACCTTATTTCTTTAAGATTTTTCTTAGTGGGTTTTGCATACTAGAAATCTAATTGCCACAATCCTAAGTGAATTGCACTAATTTTTTTTATAACTCAAAATTCTATTTACTTCTACTACTGTCCTATGCTTTTAGCCCTCTCCTGATAGGTACATCTTGTATGTTCTTTTATTTCAACAACTACTGAAAAATAATAATAGAGGCGGTTCTTTTTTCTTTTTTTCCTGTGCCGTTAATCCATCAGAATCCCAGAACTTTGCTGATCCTTGACTTATCACACCAAACTTGCTGAAGAAATGTTACACAGCACAGTAATATGAGACAAGACTTTCAAGAAGAAATTTGGAGCAGTCTGAGAAATCTGAGAAAGCACAATTCTCTGCCCAGCAAAGGAGTTAGATCTTCTTAGTTTTAGCAGAAACTGATGTCTACATTTGTTGTATTACATTAATAGCACCTCTACTTTTTTGAAAGAGAGGAAGTAAAAGACAGCTTCTTTGTTTCAGTGTTGTTGCAGTAAAATATTATTAAGTTTGACTTCAGATTACACCAGAGGCTATGAAATACCTTGGAATATATTAGTAGGGGGCTAGAAAACATGGAAAAAATGATATGGGATAAACTACACCCTTGTCTACTATTTAAAATGCTAAAAAATACAGTACTTATTACAAACCCTGATTTATTCTGTGGAGAGGCCATAACTTGTGTGGCAAACCTAGGACACTGATGTGTTCTCCTTTTGATACCTTCCTGAATCTCTCTTGCCTGTTAAAAATTTTCTTCCTTTTTAAAAAAATATTAGAACTTCTGAAACCTGTCTCAACAGATATATCAGATTCATAATTTAAAACCCAAACCAAACCCTAACCCAACAGAAACAAAGAGGTGTTCGTCTAGAGATTTCCCTCAGTGAGATCCACCTCTTGTCTGTGACAGACAATTGTCTGTCAGATAATTTCCTGGTGTAAAAAAGCTTCATCTGTGGCCTGGTACTTTGTTGTGAAATATACTACAATTCTTTCAATGAAAAATACAGTCTTCCAAAAAGGAAGGAGAACATGTCTTTTCTCTTCCATTTTTGATAAGAGATGCTTATTATATTTGTGGTTTGATGCAATTTTCCTGAGGTAGGTAGCACCTACATGTGGGAGACAGTCATCGATTTTGGGTGCTTCTAAACCAGTGTCAGAAACCATCAGTAGGAGATGTGAAGAGTTCCAGAGCCACTGAGGTCTGCCAACCATAGCACTGACTAGCCAGGGAGGAGGAGGTAAAATCTGGAAACAAAGCTAGAAGCAGCAATTTGAGAGTTAGAAGAATTAGGAAAATTGCAAACCCCACAGAAAGTCTGTTGTGTTTTTGTTTGTTTTTTGTTTCTTTTTCTTTGGGAGTTTTTTTGTTTGGTTGGTTTTGGGTTTTTTTCCTAAAGAGGATGGTATAATCAACTTCTGCAGTCAAGGCAGATCTTCAATATAACACTGTACTTTTATCTTTTTCAGCATTTCTACGCTTTCACATGAACCTTTTATAGTCTTAGCTATAGAGCACTGAAGAAATAGAAAAAGGTTTTATTTACCCCCTGTTGTATTCCAGAGCTTTGACATTAACAATGCTGAAGCTTGAAACTGAAGAAGGGGGAGAAAGAAGAAAGAGGAAAGTAAAGAAAACTTTTTTCTTACGACATCATTTTCTTTCAAAATTTCCCCGTTGGCTTTTTGTTTTGTTCTAATATACTGTCCGTCTTCAAACAGAGGGCACTAAGCTTTGCCCCACGTCTAATCTCCTATAAAATATGGTGCTCTGGCAGAGGTTCTCTCCTCTAATTTGTTTTGTTTATAACTATATAGGCTTGCAACACATACTTGAAAACTGATTGCAGGGAAGACTCTACAAAAATATATATGGCTTTAGAAAGATATGAAGTACAATTAACATCTTCCTGTGACTATTCAGCTGTCCTCAAGTCCCTACCTTCAAGCAGATTAAAAGCTATGTTAGTAGGTTTTAGTAGGTACAAAAAGCTTGTAGTAGATATAATAGCTACAAAGAAAATATCTTACTTTTTCCCACTCCTTTCTTTTTTTGCTATGTTATGTCATCTTCCTTTAGATTTTGGGGCTAGAGAACATTTTACTTCATTTGCTTAACCAGCTCACAGTACATCTCTTCCACCCAGTGACCACACCCCATATGTATATGTGTGTGTGTGTATATATATATCATATATATATGTAGTACACATGTAGATAACGTCAGTGAGTTCAGGCAGAAATTAGTCCCAGGAAAATAAACTTGCTGAAGACAAAACAAAAGTCAAATTAACATTTCATAAGAACAAGTAAATAAATTTTGAGTGTGAGTAACAAGTGTTCACTGATACGTTTGGAACTGCGTATGGAAACCACCAAATTGAAGGTATGTTGTTTTGTTTTGCACACATAGAAATTATCGTAGCATTGTAGAAAAAAAAAATAGCTCTACCAAATTCCATTGAATTTTTGAGCGAATATTTTGAGAGTTTTGAGAAAAGTAATTTATGCAGACTCCAGCTAACATGGCAAGTCCAACTACATTAGTATATGTCAAGATTTTAAGAAGTACATTTATCTTTTTTTTTTCATAACATATATACAAATATTTAAGGCACTCAAAAGTTCTGTTTGCTACAATGGTTGCAAATCTAAAATATTTCTACAGACAATGTGTACTTTAACATGTAAAGAAGTATTCTTTCTTTAACATACTTGTTCTCATCCATTCTTGAGAATGACTAAGATTTTAATTTGATTTAGACTGTATTGCATTCCCTAATGATATTAGAAAATATTACTTATAACAATTTTTGCTAAGTATCATCTCTGAAACACAGTAATATTCAAAAGAGAGGCTGGGCCGATGACTATGCTTTGAGATCAAGAAATCTGTTATCTTAGCTTTGTACATCCATCTAGAGGAATGAAGATATCTGTATAGACCTCAGTGTCCTTTAGAAGGTCACAATATCCACTCTTCTTTTCACAAGAAAGAAACTGGTACTCATTTACGTTTTAAAAAATAAAGTCAACAAATAAGGTTTTTCTTAATGCCAGCATACCTTATGACTGCCTGGATTAATTCTTCACTTTCAGTCCAGCAAATTCATGACTTTCAGAGCAGTTTCAGGAAGATAGTGTGATCTTATAACACTGAGGGCTATATTAATTCTTTTATCAGTATTCAATAGAATGGTAGCTATAATTTGAATCATTGAGCTTTGATATGTGGAAATCAATCCTACCACCATTATGTCAACCAGCACAAATAATATAAGACCAGTTTTCCATTATTCATAAAGTCTAGTTTTTCTTTGCATTCCTAAACAGTTTAGCTATTTAGTTTCTTGGCAGAGAGATGAGTTAGCTATGAGCATCTTTAATTATTTTCTCTGTAACTTGACAAAACTGATTATTATCAAGGGAAATTAGACTTTCAAAAGCAATTAAAAAAAGGAGAAATTATCTATGTCAGAGGTCTTCCATACAAGAAGAATAAGTGAAAGGACTTATCAAGTGGTTTCTAATTGAGACCGATGGTAATAAAAAATAGAATACATTTAATAAGATATATATGCATCCTTTAAATATACCTCCTGTTGGGTTTTCTTTGTCCCCATAAATTGTGGAGGCCTTCATTTTATCCAGTTCCCCCTTATGGGATGTAGGAATACCATTTCAGTTAAATCATATTTATTTTTTAATCCTTTGTACTTCTGAAGTGAGTAGAACATCATCATGAAGGAACAACATTTTAAATTCAGTTTCAAAAACATTAGATAAATCCAAAGTTATCAGGCTTCTTGCTCGGAGTTCATGAAAAATACATTCATGAAAGTAAAATCACCATTGTTGCTTAGCAACACCTTCATGACAAGCAAAGTATTGCAAACTCTGCTTTGCAAACTTTCCTGCCTCTTCACAGCTAAAAATGTAATTTGCCAATCAGTAATGAAGTAAGTTTTCCAGAACCCTAGGACATATACATATGGCAGTTGAATAAACTCATTATAAATCTACCAAGGAACAAAATCTTAGAGAACTGAAACTTGTACATGGTCACTTAACTGGGCTGCACTTGTCTGCATCAGAATCTGCTTCAAGCCAGAATTAATTGAACCTTGGAGTTGGTTGTTATGCTAAGTTTTTTTTTGGTTTGGTTGGCTTGGGTTTTTTTCCTTGTGGATTGGAGGTCGGGGGGGGTTTGTTTGTTTGGGTTTTTCTTACGTTTTTCTTTTGTTTATTGTGGGCAGGATGGAATTTATGCATATTTTAGAAATTCCCACTACTACTTTCTATGGGAGAACAAAGCTATTCAAAATCGCAGATTCCAGATACAATGTGATATCCAGATTACAGTAGCAAGCTGCTTGTCTTAATAATGTGGCAGTATGTAATGTGCTGGAATTGCTCATTAGAAAGAGAGTTCTTAAACCATGAAAATGACAGCTCTAGACATTTATGCACAGGACTATAACACTAGTTTCCTCTTAACTGCTTTAGGTCAAAGGCCAGTAATTAAATTATTCTATTCCTACTGAGAGAATAATGCAACAATAGACTGAGCATATTTTTAAACAAATTAAAAAGGTCAAAAAATTAACAACTGAAAAACATGCCGCTTTAAACAATTTTCCAGCCTGGAAAAACAGCATATATAGTAGATATAGAGGATATAAAAGCATTATGTGCAGTAAAAAAAGACTCAATGGAGTTTTAATTGAGAGATGGCATGTAAGTGGTGATATATAAAGCAGTCAAGGCTTACTTCTTAGAAAAGCGCCCAACAGTATCTGCTGAAACTGATCGAAACTGACAATACATAAAACAAAGATTATATAGCAAAGTGATATGAAACTGTAGGAACGAAGCAACACAACCAATATTTTGTGATGTCAAATAATGCTTTTAATAATTGCCAAATTTCAGTGAATTAGACTAATTGCACAGAAAATATCAGTAGTATTCAGTTGGTTGAAAAGAAGGATTTTGATTCTTTGGTTACAGAAATTAAGAAGTCTAAATTTCTTCCAAAATATTAAAGCTTTTTAATGTGGATTGTCTTAGAGTAATATAGGTAAAATTTCTATTGCTTCTCTATATTTATTACAAAATGAACCCAGACTGTATCACTACTCTTGAAAACAAACTGGATTATATTCTTTTGAGATTTTTGAAAGCCTTAGACTTATATATATTCCTTTATGAGATTATTTGCATTTATTATTTAAAATGGTATGGAATAGTAAATGAATGAGAGAGCTGGAGGAAAGACAAGAAACAGGACATAAAATTCTCTGTACTACAGCACAAAAATACACAATGGCATAAATAAAGGGGGGAAAAGGTTTAACCAATTTCCTCATCTCGAACTTTGAAACAGTATTTTCCTTTAAAATGCATTTATACATGAATTGTGTGGAAAAATTAGAAAAACATTGTAATAACTACTATGAAAAATAATCAGCTCTTGCATTTATTCCACATATATGTGGTGTGTATATATACACACACATACACCTTACATTTTCATCATCATTGTTTTGTGCACTTATATTTTTCCTCTGGAAACAGTACAAGTTATATAAATCAGATCCTGTTTAAAAAAAAAAATTAAAAGCACAAGAGTATTACACTTGTTTCATAACAGAAACTTGTAGCCCCAGGATGCAAGTGCAAAGCAAATTGGGAATTTGTCTAACAGCCAGAGCTTTGCTTCCTTGCAGAATTTCTCAAAGGAACTCAGCAAGAAGTTGTTGAAGACACACGGTTAGTACTATACTATTCCTGACTCTGCTTTTAACTGTCTGCAAGAGTACAACTTGAGTTAGCTTGGGCTAAACACAGGAAATATAACCCTGCAAGCCTGAGTTTACTTTTGACAGTTTACAGATCAATTTTGCCTTTGAAGTTGGTTTTGCTTTGATTAAGGTGTGACTTCAGAGATCCTTTCCATCTTAAATAACCAAGCAAACCTATGAAGCACTGGTTTAAACTAAACCCCCTGTGTCATACCCCCTAGCCATGTGGTTCACTTATGGAATTGTTGAACTGCTGTTTGCAAGATGCATTGTTTGAATCCACCATGGTCCACATCTCACAATGTCATAGAGAATAAGCTGTGATATTGTGTGAATTGACATGTATGGGTAACCAGGCCAAACACCAAACCACAGCTGAAATGCAAAGAGTAGATTTATTTAGTTAGCTTGCTAAAAATTCTGGGTGGCAGAGAGACACAGTCTGTGCCTTTATGGTCTCTCTCTCCCAGCAGGAGGCTCAAGCACGTCTGTGAGAGTGTGTTATCTCTACACAGGAATTCTACTTCTCAAAACAGGCAGAGGATGAGCAACACTAGGCATAATTAATGGAGTTACCTACACTGATAATGTTAGCATTCCCAGCTGCAAGGTCACTCTGAGCAGAGCTATTCCATCCTTGCCAAATCTTCTGGCTTTGACCATTTTCTGCCAACAGATATTATCACATGTTTTGCTATTCTTAAGACTATTTGAAAGAATCATTAGGATTTTGTGCATGACAAGGGAAGTGTCTGGGAGTATCTGTGAATCTCCCAAATACTCACCCAACCTAATGCAGCTGCTTTGATGGGATCTCTCTTAGGAAACTTATTGCATGGCAGAGGCAGTCTTGAAAGTTCTGGCATCCCTCTGTGTTTTTCACTCTTGATACTAAAACCCTTGCACTCCACCTCCTTCCTTCTTATTCCTTAACCACTGTTCTGGGATCAAAGACTGTTCAGGAGACATATACACATTTAAGCATATCTAATTTCCTGTACTTGTCGAGGAAGCTGTGGTTGATACAGGCAACGGTGACCCAGACAGTGCAATCAATGGAGTCCAGAATTCACTGTTGGTCAATTTTTCTCAGCAGCAAGTAAGGATGTCCTTTAGGGAAATCCTAGCCACAAGCATTCCAGCCTCCACGGACTGCAGATTGCTATTGACAGTAGTGGAGCAGCCCAGATCCTGATTCGCAGACATGGTAGTTCAAGTGCTTTAATTAGGAGCTGAAACCCTCATATACTGACTTAATATGTGAGCAGCTTATTCTGCACTTTGCAAAGCGAGGGGAGCACAGCAATGTGTAGACAGAGAGTAAGAGCTGCTCAGCAAGTCTTTGCTCCTGAGCTGAGAAGCCATGCTAGTAACAGCACTCCAACCCTACCAAAGTGAGTACAGGAGGAGGGCAGGGAATGGCAGGAGTTGTAAGCAGCAAGGAAAGAAAGGCATGACCCTGGGAGAGCAGGAGAGGAGCAGAAAGCCCAACGCAAGATCCACAGTGACAGTACTGACACACAACATCTTTGATATCAGCCTGCGCTTAACAACAACTGCATTATCATGGTATCATTGCCTGCCCTCTTGAGTGGGAATACATGAGGCTTTATGCTTATCTAATATAATTTTATAAGATTTGATGCTTTTGGCATCTTAGGTAGCTTTCTTAATATAATGTAAAACAATGTTCAGTTGTGTTACCTCGGCACTCTTAACACTGACAAAGTACAAAAAAGCTGTCCTGTATCTGAAGTGTTCTCTACTGATGCCTGGAAACTTCACCAGGATGTTTCTAATCTCAGTTTGAAAATAGTCCAGATGGTAACATGCATATGCAGTGCTAAAACCATATTATTAAACTATTACTTAACAAAACCATAATTATCTTTAAAATCTAATTTTAACAACAAAATATTTCCAACTTGATTCCATATAAAAATAACAAGCCTTGATTTCATAAAAGATCACTTTAATAGGCACTTGATATCACACTTGTTTATTTATTCATGGATTTAATGTGGTACATCTCCCTCTCTTATCCATTTAAATAAAAATATCTAGCTGAAGACATAATTTCTCATTGAGGTATTTACTGGGAGTAGGTGACTTGTCATAGTAATTTAAAGATTTTACTGATAGCCCTTTAAGGGCTACTTATAATGAAAATCTTGCAATTACTATGGTATTTGCATTTCTAAGACTATGTAACTTCATATTCTACTGCACAGCAAGTTAATTTAAAAAAGGGTATATGCAGTCTGACTAAGATAAGACAGGCAGTGAAAAATGGGCTAAATATAAAAAACCAATTAATTTAGAAGAAAAATTCCAAACAGTGTAATTTGGAGTATTCCAAGCAACCTTGTGAACCTGACTAAAAGAAGAATAAAAACTAGGAAAGGGAAAAAATAAATCCACTTAATGCTGCCACATGCTGAACATGCTGAATAATTTTGACTTGGTCTTTAGCACTCGTAAACTTTCTATTTTGTTCTCTGAGAGAATGTTGATAAGACCTCAAGAGCATAGGAACAATGGTGGAAAACAAGGATTTTTAGTTCACACTAATTTTCTTCTGAACTATTTGCAGGGCACAGTTTTGCCAAGTTTTCTTTCAAATCTGGGATTTACATTCAGTTGCTTCAGTATTAACAAAGGAGTTCTATGCAAATAAAGCATCAATTAACCTGCTATGTGGTTGCTGATTCAAGATAAAGCAAATTAAGGAAACTCTTAGATGTGTGCCTGCCATCCCTTCCCCTTCCTATCACATACTCGCAAAAATTAGAATATAATCTCAAACTAGACTAGGAAAAGATCCTGCCAGAAATACGGTGACAATTGTGTGCTGCCGGGGAGACAGACTGAGTAAATTGGCCTTCCGTGACATTATGTTCATATATAATGGCAAATTAAAGTTGGCACTGCTCTTGGCTGTCTGCATTCACACCCAGAAATGTGGAATTTATTTAATTGGATGAATTTCAAGTAATACTGGAAACTCCTGCCAATAACCAAATTGAATTTTCCCAGAATTAGAAAGATACAGACCATTCCTGAAGAGAAGTGTTGAAAGGTTTGACAGACAATTGCTGACCCAAGCTAAAATGTGTATATGTTCCAGATTGAAAGGCAGAGCTACTCAATAACTCAATTATATAAAATCTCTGTGTATCCCTGTTTTAGGATATGTGCCTAATTAAAGAAGGGTTTCCCTTATGATTTATACTAGCATGAGATACTCTCTAAAAACTTTTCTCTTCCAAAAGAATGTTAAATTTAACCATGGTGGTGCTTTCTCTTAAGGGTAACCTACTTTGTAGCTTTTTAGTTTATGTCAGTCACATTTCAGAATAATCATTTCAGTAACAAAATATGATACTCTGAAGTGATTGATTGCTTATATGCTCTGGATTTTATATTATTTTCCACTATACTAGGTGAACACAACTTTTATTAAATGGGAAATAAATTATAGTATTTTTTGATATATGCTGATCATATTAATCTCATCAGGTTCAGATGAATTTGTCACAGACCTTTAATAATGCTTTTAATAATGACACTAGAAGTAGTGATATAACCTTCTTTGTCTTATTCCTCTCAGCTGACAATACATTAGTCCAATATTCTCATTGATTAACCTTGACACTTTCTTTCCCTTTTTAGATTCTTCTTTCATATGTCAGATTCTGTTGTCTGTTTCCCTAGTTGGGTGGCAAGGGAGATAAAAAAGGATGAAATTCCAACAGCCAGAACAACTTAGTAAATATACTGCTTCAAACACCTCACTTGGCATATTCAGTTCTTTCTTCTCTATATGCAGAAAAGCAATGCATTGTTTATAGTAATTTTCATACCACAATTATTCTTACGTAAATAAAAAATATAAAAAAGCAGTACAAAAAGACCATGTTCATCAGGTGCTTATACCTCTACTAAAAATTAAACTGATTTCTTTTATATATTTTTTTCCTTGATAAGAAGAGATCGAGCTTCTGTAGATTAGGTCCAGCCATAATAAATGCTTATAGTGCATCTAGCTGACATATTAGTAAACACTTGTTTAAAATACAGTGTTACCCAGAATGATTAACTACTGTACTCTAATTACAAACAAGGAAAATTTTAAATGGCAATTCCTGTCCCTAAGTATTTTCACAACAATTTAGATACATGTTAACTGAAAGGCACTGAATATTGACTTATACAATTAAAAAAAAAAAAAATTACCCATATTCGGTACAGTGACAGACCTCATGCAATCTCTGAAATCAGCAATACTGACTTGGGAATAAACCTGAGTAGTGCTCTGTGCACTTTATAGGCAGCACCAAACACAGGCAGTATAGAATCAAAGTAACTTCTCTAGATCAATGATAACAGACTTTGTTATTTCCCATTTGCACACATTTTTGTTGTGGCTGTTTATCTCCCACTGGAGTTCCATTTCCTTCAAGCTATTATTCACCTTAAGTCCTTCCCCTAATGTGGCTCCTATTTTTTGTATCTATTTCCTGTGAAATGATTGTGCAGAACAGCTAGATCAGCATGCCCTATTTTTTCTCTCTTATGAAAACCAATCCTTACAGAGAAGTTCTTCTTTTCTTATTATAGAAATACCTGTCCTATGGAGTTCTCAGATTTAGTACACTTTTAGAGTTCAGCCAAATATAGGCTGGGAAATTCAGGTCTCTTCAAGATCTTTATCATAAGGACAGACACATGAGTTTTCGGAAAGGTTGTTCTCTCTTTTCTTGCTTAGCTAACATTTACCTTCAAAAGTTTAGTGGTTGAAGAGAAGAGGAAATCCAAAAGCCCATCATCCTGTAAAAAAAGCTCTGGAGTGTATTAGCTATGTATATATGTATGCGTATTTTAAAACTGCATAGATATAACCAAACTTTAGGAAGTATCATCAAGTGTTAAGGTATTTGAGACAAGCGCTAAATGTAGGAAAGCCCTTATTATCCCATATTATTATGTGTACACTGACACAGAGGAAGAAAACCTCCTTTCCAAAACAAACCCACCTCTTCTCAGCAAGAAATTAAAGATAGCTAGTTAATGGAGAAAAAAAACCAACAACTTAAAGGACAGCACAATTTCTCCTTCAAATGGCAATCATTAACAAAATGCCATGGACTTGTATTCTCTATAGTGGGAAAAACTAGTTGTACTGTACTGTTCCAGCACACCACATAGAGTAGTGTTAAAAAAGTCTACCAGTGTTCATGTTGAGAGCAATGCAAACATTTAGCTTTGTAAAATAATGAAAAATGTATACTGTCAAAGCCAGATCAACAGCCTTTTGTGCAATTCATACTCACTTTTCAGAGCTGAACCAAAACTGTTCAGGAAGCGAGTGCACTTTGGTGAGTGTAAGCAGGCACAAGATGCTCCCTGTTTTCACTTGTTGAACAAAACAGAGAGATGCTGACAGAATTCTTGTTAACCAGCAAAATAAGAGAAAGCCTATGGGCTAGGGGAAGATTGAAGAAAATATTTTCGGGGAACTAATTTAGTTTGTAATCACAGTAATGCCTGTTGGATCAGAACCAATATTACTATGTATGAAGTGATTTAGCAGCAAATGACAAGCCACACTGAGTCTACCTAAGGAGCTGTTTTTCAGAACCATATTACTTAATATATTGTAGTAGTAAGGAAAACACACCTGACCAATTGCAGGGCCACCTTGAACCAGTTTTAACTTTCCATTGTGTTCCCATTATTTGCTGCAGTGTTAGAAAAGAGTTAGTTCTCTATTGAAGAACTGATGCTTGCATAGGAATGGAAATGGTGGAGACTAGAAAGTGTTAATGCACTTCAGATATTTTCTTCTTTAAGTCTCTACAGTCATAATGCAGCACTCATGATTTCTGCATTGAGAATTTCACTAGGAAGAAAAGATTATAACCAATATTCTTTTGCTCATGAATTCAATACTTTCCCTGCTGTTCAGTGATATTTTCCCTTCAGTATAATTCCACATGAGAGTGTGAAATGACTAGTGATGCCTTCTGTTCCTGTCTCTCTCTTTCTGTCACACAGGAAAGAAGTTTGGCTTTCTTCCTTCTTTTTGGCAAAAAGAACTTAATAAACTCTGCTTCTTTTTTTTTCCTTTTCTTAAGTTGGATTAAAGGGTTGCAGTTCTGCCAGAATAAAATAAATGTATCCAAGAATTTTTTATCAATATATATTTCTATGTACCACATTCACTCTCAAAGGCTATAGCCTTCAGAAAAAGGTTACTCAACTAATTCATTTGGCAAATTTTTTGAAGCCAGACAATCGAACATTTAGTAACCAGAAAGAAGTATTTATTATTTAGTATTCAGTTTCATTGGTCCTTGGCCTACCAGATGCTACATGCTCCCTTCCTTTCAATGAGCTGTGGCAGACATGCAGAGATATAAAAACTAAAGCACAGGATGTAGTATCATATTCAAATAAAATTTACCATCTGACAACATTCTACTGTAAAAGTACCGCTGCTCTAATTAATGCCAAGGCCATACAAAAATATATACAGAGAAAAAAAACTGTCGCATACTGAGAGCTCTTGTGTTTCTGTATAAATGCCTCAAAAAATGCAGTTAGAAGATTTATTGCTGTCTAAAATTGTGAACTTTAATCCAGATTTAGCTACTTCTGCAAAACCAACTGGAAATGGAGAGGGGACAGGGCAGCAAAACTGGGAACATGATCCTCTTGGCAGACAACATTCACTTGTTTCAAAGGCCAAAGACTTCTGCATATTTGTTTCTTGTTTGCATTGGCAATCAATCTGAGCGCTGGTTTAACAGGCAGCACCACCCACCCACGGTTTGACAGCTGAACAGCTGAGGAGGAAAAGCTGGAGAAAGGCCAAGGGACCGGGCAGTGGCAGAGCACAGCTGGCTCTGCACAGGTGGATTAATGAGTCTGCAAAGATAGGTCTAGAAAATCCCTATTAGATATACCACTTCAGGTTGAAGGTGGTAGTGAGGAAACCTCAACCAATATTTTACAGGTATTGCCTACTCTATCCTTACCAGGATTTTATGCCAGAAATCTCTGACTATATTCCTTGTGGGTGCTGAAAAGGATTAAAAAAATACACCACAGAGGTATGGATTGACTGTTAGCAATTGTAATAGAATATAAACTATGAAGTAAAGACCAATTCTACTGTTAAGTAAGCTTTTAATGGCTTATTTCTGTAAGCGTGGATAAATACACAACATTTCCCTTGCCAATATTAAAACAGAAAAATATTAAATTTTGTACAAAAGTTCAAGTTCTTTCAAGTCCCTCTTGACTTTCCTTCAGGAGTTTAGAAACTAACTGCATTCATCAGTTACACATGCAGTGATGAAAGGCAAAAAAAAGTGAAGACAATAACATATATTGTTTTTACTCCTTTGTTTTATCTGTGAACATTCAAAGAATGTGAAAGAAATGTTGAAAATTCACTGATTAAACTCAGATTTCACTGCTCCAGTTTATAATCTCTGGAAATTCACTGAACTGAAGGGCATTTTAGGATATTAGAGGACACACAGTCTTCCTTCCCAGATAACTTTTTTCCCCCTTAGCTCTTCAGTAAAAGATTTATAAATACAATTCCATTTAAAAAATATTTAACCAAAACTATAATTTATGAAAATATATTGTAATTCAAATTAACAAAATTATAATTTTGGTTGGATTTCATCACACTCTATTAAAAATAATCATTAAGGTTAAGATCAACAGCTCTTCTTGACAAAGATTTTCCACAGTGTTTGTTGTCTAAAATACGAAATTTCATATTGCCTCTTTTTCCAGAGATGGTCTGTATCACCAACATCTTAATTTTTGAAGAAATAGAGAGCCTGGAGGCAGCTGAAGAAGAAAAAAAGCAAAAAAGATACTTATAGGTAACAGCCACATTTGTACTTTACTTAAAAAATAGTAAAACTAAGTAGTAATCCTCATTTAAAACAAATAATATAACATTATTTTTCTCCCATATTTGCAGTAATAAAAGACAGGAACAACCATATAAAAGCACCCCAGGTCTTGTAAGCAACCAGTAAAAGAATATTCCAGTTAGAAAAATTGGGGTTTTCTTCCTTTTTCTAAATTATCTCCACAGTATAGACACTTTTTATGGTTATTTAACAAATGCTCAAGATGGTGCAAGCGACTCCATGACAAAATTTGTTTCAATCAGATACAGAGGGCATGAGCATCTGTTTTAATCTGTCTAACAGATTAAAACAGATTCAATGAAGATGTGATTACTATTACATTATTAATGAAACAATATTTTAAAATTTAGCAGGAATACTCAAGGTGTATGAAATTTTTATTCAATCTAAGAAACAAATTTAGACTGTCATGGCTTGACCTTGACAGTCATGGAGTCACTTGCCAGGTGTCCACCAAAGCTATTATGTCACTCCCCTCAGCTTGTTTGGGGAAAGAAAATATAACAAAAGGCTCATGAGTTAAGATAAAGGCAAGAAAAGATCAGTCAGCAGCCAATGTCACAGACAAAATAGAATCAACTTGGAGAAAAAAAATGAATTTATCATGAATCAAAATCAGAGTAGGGTAACGAGAAATAAAACCATATCTTACAACACCTTACTCCCAGTGCTTCCCTCTTCACAGGCTAAATTTCACTCCCACATTCTCTACCTCCTCCTGCCCAGAGGCACAGGGGGATGGGAAATGGGAGCTTTGGTCAGTTCTTCACAGACTGTCCCTGATGCTGAGGCACAGCTCCACCATGGGCCACAGGGGAATGAATCTCTGCTCCAGCACCTGGATCACCTCCTGCCATCCTTCTGCACTGCCCTTGGTGTCTGCAGAGCTTTTTGGGCTTTTTCTGCCCTATTCCCACCCCTGTCTTCTCTGGCTGCCATCACATAGGCTTTATTTTCCCATCTAAAGTACATTATCCCAGAGGTGCTGCCAGCATCACTGCTGGGCTCAGCCTTGGCCAGGGTCTCTCTGGGAGCCCTCTGGCACTGGCTCTGTTGAACATGGGGGAGGCTTCTGGTGGCTTCTCATAGAAGCCACTCCTTTAGCCTCTCTGCTACCAAAACTTTGCCACAAAAATTCAATATAAAAGTTTACCCATTTCAAGCATAGTCTTTTGGGCCCTGTAGGAGTAGGAAAACAAATATTCAAGAACAGCTGAAGCTATTTCTGTGTCACCTTTAATCTTTAAGCAGTTGATGAAATAGTGAATTAATTGGAACTGCTGAAACAACCCTAACCTTTCTTTTTTTTCTGAAGTTTTAACAACTTCAGTTTGCAAAAGCATAGTGCAAATAGAAAGATGTGTCTCTTGTTCTAAATTTTTTTTTCATTAATCCAGAGGGACCAGAAGTATTATGGTAGGCTTCTAAAGGGCTAATGTACCTGAAAAGATGAACTGTCATATATTTCTGTTTTAGGTTCACTGCACTGAGCTAAGCTGTCTAATTTGAAAAATCGTAGTAAAGTAAATCTTGCACACAAAAATCTACTTCCCTGTGGATAGGTAACTTTCCCTGAATGTTTTAAAATTTTGCAGTGTTTTGTACTTTTTCTCTTCCCTTTTAGTTTCTCTAGACTGCATACAGAATTCTATTAATAACACAATTTTTTTTATTTTTTGTCAGGGATAAATAAGTGCTCAACTATGCTAGGATTAGCTCTCAAGATTGTCTTTGAGGATATTTCAATCCAGAAGATCTATGGAAAAAGGACTGGATATAACCATGAGGAGCAGAGCATGTTTACATATGTATTCACACAACAATAAAGGACTGATCTGAATACACCCATTAAGAATGGTTGAAGGGATTTTTGTTAGCCACTGATCTCTAATAATTCTGCAAGATATGCACTGAAACTGGACCCCATATGTTGTGAATGCACATACTTCCATGTTATATTCTTTGCTCACTAACTTTGGAGTTATTATTCTTTTGAATACCTGTGAGGCCAAGATCCGGGTTCTATTTCCCAAACCCTGGGAAGTCCAGGCAGTGAGCCAAAACCATTTACTCTCTTTTGTTGTAGTTTAACTGCAATCTCAGGTCCTCAGCTGTGGATGAGGAGAATAAGACAACTGGAGGGGGGTGGGTGGGGGTGTGTGTAAATGTTACCTTTCTTTTCCTTCATTCTCAGCATCTCAACACCCAGTCTCCTGATTGAGCCTGTGAAGTGCCACATCTTAAATCCTGTTTGTCACAACACTTTGTTTTATTCTCCTTAGGCTAGCAGCAGGAAGGTAAGCCCTCTACAGGAGCTGCTCAGATGGCTTCATGCCTCTGAGTTTTCCCCATGTCTGCCTCAAGAAAAACACTCTTCCAAATGCTGATTAGATAGTGTAGTGCCATTTTCCTCCAGGAAACAAATCTCCACCAGGGATAATAGCTCTCTAGACAAATACTCACAAATTGGATGACTAATAGTAAAGGATGCTGAAGTGTTCTAACTGGATAAGGGAAAATTCACACATAAGATCTTGCTGAGGAGCATTTCCAAAGAATCCTTTGTGTCTCTGAGAAATCTTTCCATAGTACTATTCCTAGAACTTAAAAAATGCCTGATTTATTGAATAATTTTTTTTATCACTAACTAAGAAACCAATGACATTTTAATTTTCTAACACCTAATACAGGATCATTAAGCTGAAGAGGAGCAAAAGAAATTACTCAGTCTAAGCCCTGGTCATGAAATTATTTGAAACACCACCAGTTATAAAAACTTCATTATTTGAGTGGTCTACACATCTCAAGAAAGCTTCCATAATACCCTCCTAAGTACTGTATTGTAGCTCTCTGCTCATTTTCTTACACTCTTATTGATTCATCCCAAACACTACTTTTTTCTTTAAATGTAACACCCAAATCTGAATACAAAATACTGATGCTTTGTCAGTGCTGAACATATGTGTAAAAATGGCCTAACCAACAAATCAGGGGCAAGAAAATACTGAAAAACAGTTTGAGTAATTTAGTTTAAAATATTTAATAAATCATTTAGTTTGAATCACCTGTGTCCTGTTTGAATCACCTGGTGATTGTGAACAATCACCATTTACAGACACTCAGTATGATTAATTGATTCTGAGGGTAAATGAAGTGACTACCTCATGGATAGGTTTAATACATAATGCAAGTATTTGATAATCATGAAATATTGTCAAATTCTGTACTATGGAATAATAGCATTTGATAGTTCAGTGTTTTTGTTTCTCCTTTGTGACACATACAGTTTAAGGACTAAGCACTACAGGCTGCATACTAAACTTAGATGTGTCCAAGCAAATTATTGTACTGAAATGGAATTATCCCAGATAAAGATTGGTATGAATATAATTGATCATATTGTGTGCTTTGATAAAGATAAATATATTTAAACTGGAACAAAAATAAAAAAATTCCAAGACGAAAGTGAGTGTTTTAATAATTTATTTACCTGCAACAAAGAATCTCCTCCATAACCTCAAAAATAATCTCTTAACAATATGCAAAATGCAAAAATCTACATGTTCAAATAAAAGTAAATCAAAATGTCAGCAATTCAAAAGTAATTTGCAGGATAATAGCACAGAGTTAATGTGGGAAAAGAGTGACTTGGTTGGTAAGGCATTTTTTTGATACTCAGATGAAATGTAAAATTAACCATGTTTAAGGTCAGGTGTTTAGATACATTTCCCTTATTCAGGGCAAAAAAGCTACCTGGCAAATGCTGAAAGCAGAAAATTAGGTCATTTGAAGAACTGTGGCTAATTTTAAATTGGTTATATTTTTGCTCTACCTTTTAAATTCCTTTTTTTTTTCATTATAGAAGTAGAAGAAGTATTAGATCTCACTAATTATGGGGCATAAGCATGTCTCAGAGCCCAGGATTAAGGAATTCTGCAGGTGTGGCTCCAAATCCCTCATACCAGTTTCCTATTTTGAGAAAAGAAGTTCCAGTCTCACTCAGGATACTTAGATAAACGTGCAAATAGAAATAAGTGAAAAATAGGTCATATTGTGGTGTATTATTCATTTAAGAAGGAATGGTCATAACTATAGGCAGTCATTGAGCAGCTTCCCCTCCTATTAAATGAACTGTAAAAGCAGAAAAAGGAAGGTACATGGCAACAGTTTAAAGACAAGTCTGCTATTATTGAAGTACTCAAGCACTTCTTCATCAGTGCTGCACAAATCTCCTTTTTAGGGTTTGTGAGCCCCCATATTCCTGCTGCCTAACTTGGAACAGAGGCAGCTAAAAAATATTGATGAGACTTGCCATCATCATCCTTTCATTTTTCATTTGCATCCAGAACATGTTAAAACTGTGATCCTCTAGCATGCAGCAGCATGTTTTCTACTCAGAACCTGATACTCTCTATTTCAAAATTTTGTGTACAGTTAGAATGGGGGGGGAAGCCATTAATTCCTTATGATTAGAAAGAAAACCACTTCATCCACAATGTCTTTCATCTCTATTTAGTCAATGTAGATATCTGTGTATACTAGACAGCTTTTAATTTTAAAGCATCATATGCTATATGACTTGTAGCAGCTGAAAATCTGATTATTTGTGCACATTTACATTGCATGTCTCTATATTATCTATGTCCAGATATTTAAGAAATCAGAGTTACATCAACTTCTTAATTTAATTACTTATTTCCTGAATATGACATTAGAGACAAAGTAATGCTATGGATGAAATTAGAAGTTAATGGAAAGTGAGTTTGCTTCAAATACTTTAAGATTTATTATTAGTATCAACAAGTGTGCACAATTTTATAATCACTTTTTTTTTCTCATCATAAACACAGAGAAATAACAAATAATACCACTCAAAAATGCATCCGAAAGGGCAAAACAAGTAAAATAAACCTTTGTATTATTTTTGCTGCTAGAAAAAAAATTTCTCTTTTTAACTGGATCAGCCTAGTTGGTTCCCATAATCTTGCCATGACCAGAACAATAACATTGCTGGTTTTCCACTGGCACTGTGGTCCTTTCCTTCATCTGCAACTGGCATTGAAGGGCAAAAGCTAAAATACACAGCCTTCAGTATCACTTCCAAAGTTATTTGTACCACTCTTGAAATAAAAACTGTACAGAACTTAATAAGATACCTCAGCAAAACAATTACCATTTTATCAGATTAACAGAGAGAAGTAATTTAAATATTTAATCATGATATGAAAAATAAGCCCAGGAAAATATCCTTGAAATCAGAGAGTAGCATGCCCAGAGATCTCATGCAATGAGCAGGCACCACATTTGTTATTTAAACTCAAGATCTTCAGCCAGGTCTTCAACACCAGCAGTTTGGGCATCAAGCCCACCAGCTGCGTGGCCACCACCTGGGCTGCCTGGCTTCCTGGGTAGCCCTGGGGAAGTTGCCACCAAGGGAGCCAGCGAAGATAGACTATCACCCGCCCCTGGCAATTGGGTGTGGGATCTCAGCAGCTGGGAAACTGCCCCAACCTTCCCACAACTGAGGGAGCCAGCCAGTGCAGAGCCTGAGGCAGTGGGGAACCTGCTGTGGACAGCAGCAGAGAGAGCTCAGAAGAGCTCAGAAGGAAGCATTCTGACCTGCAGCTCATCAGATCCACTTTACAAAACTCATCATGAGGACTGCACAGGGAGCAGAGATCCTGTGTCAGTGATCCCATGAGATGGTCACCAGTACTTCTAGCAGATGAGAAGCCAGGCATCCCAGAGCCACTCATTCAGTCTGATGGTACTGCCAGTGTCTGCTTTGGAAGGGAGATGGGTAGCAACTCACATCACTGCTCATGAGAAGAAAATGAATCCTTTTGCACATTGACAAGGTCAGAAAAGAGGCCCTTTACTTAAAAATATTATTGAAATTCTGCACAGCTAAAAATATCCACAAAGTTTGGACAGACCAAGGCAGGGGATATGAGACTGGAAGATCACAAGATTAAAACCTTAGATAAGCCACAAAGCTCTACGAGAAAACATCCTGCTGGCAAACTTTCCTGAAGGAGATTTAACAAGCTAGTCAGCATCCACATCCATCATCTTGTGCCTAAACACTGCTTCTTAAAATTTCAAAGCAACGTGAGGTACTGTGACCAGCTCAGTGAAGACACAGTGATCCATTTGCACTGGTCAGCACAGAGTAGTAGGCTCTGCATACACGGGACATCTCTGACAGCAGAATTGGGATGCCATATTCCTTTTTCTTCATCCCAATCTCTTTGAGGATTTTTTCTGTGTCCTAAGCTAACTTTTGAAACACTGGACTCTGGAGAAAAAAGGCTTCAGTGCTCCTCAGCATGCTCAGACAAAATACCTGGCATTTTGAAGGCCCACTCTAACAGCAAGATAAATAGCTGGGGACAGCAAACAGCAGGATGACAGTGTGTAAAGATCAACAGCCCTGTAAAGGATTTCTGAGAAACTCCTCACAGTGAACCAGCAGCGTAATAACTCTCTATGAGCACAGATCTGAGATGACAACCTGTGACATGGAGCCATTGCTTCAGAATCTTAAAAAAACACAACTCACATTTTCCTGGAGTTGCATGACAAACTCCCTCCAGCTACTCAGCAGGTATTCCCTGAGATGTAAGCTGGTCCGACAGCAGAGAATTGGTTGGTTGAACAGTGTGAAGTGAATGCTCATGCTTTCAGCAGGGAAAATGTTTTTGTGGATACTACTACATGCAATGGATTGTACAATGAAAACTCTGCTGAAATGGATGTTCTTGCCTTGATAAGATGGATGAGATCTTTTTGAATATACTGCATAAAGCTAGTGAAGGCAGCACATCACTAATGGAAATTTTAAAAGTCACTGTTATGCAGCAAGCCATCATCAATTCATAACTTCTACAAAGAGGTGCTGCTGCTCTGGGGATCTTCACTGCTCTTTTGTCATACTTGTCTTAGATGCAAACATATGAGCCCATGCTCCTGCCTATTTAGAAGTAAATTGGGTATTTCTAGGCAGAAGAATGGTTCTTTCTGTGGTGGATGCTTCAGTCAATAATTTCTTGTTTGTTATTTCAGATAGTCAGATCACAGTTTTTCTAAGTCTTTTGTTCTGTTTTAGGATCTCAAATCATATGCCCAAGCTTCCACATCAATTAATTTTGGGCAGAGACTTTTTACAAGAGCATGTTCTAACAGGACGAGGGGGAATGGCGTCAAACTAAAAGATGGTAGGTTTAATTTAAAATTCTTTATTGTCAGGGTTCTGAGGCGCTGGCATAGGTTGCCCAGAAAAGTTGTGGCTGCCCCATCCTGGAAGAACTCAAGACCAGGTTGGATGGGGCTATGAAAAACCTGTTTCAGTGAAAGGTGTCCCTGTGCATGGCAGGGTGGTTGGAACTAAATGATTTTTAACATCCCTTCCAAGTCAGGCTCTTCTATGATTCTAGGTAATTCTAATATTTTTCTTTATAATAATGAAAGTGGCTTTTCTAAATGCATAAACACATTACCAATGTCTTTCATATATATCTAGTCAGATACCCTTCTGCAGCCAATTGTGAGAGCCCACAAATTGTCCTCTTTTTGTGTATGTGTAAGGGTCGGTTCGAAGTTTCCCTTGTCTTTGCCTCCCAACCGTCGCAAGGAGACCTTGAGGACCCCCACCCAGGCTGACTCTGAACAATGGTTTCCTGGCCTGGCCAAGGTGGATGCTTGTCAAGTGACTGTGTGCAGGTGTGTTGTGTTCACTGGACTGTGCTGTTGTGGCATCAACCAGGGATTGTCTTGTCCCAACTGGAGGCTGCGTGTACTGCATGATCACACCTGTCTCCTAGAGCACCACACAATGGACCATAAATCTTTCCCACTTTTTGGCCAGAAGCCACTCGCCTTGGAAGAGGACTATAAAAGAGCAACCCTCTGGAGAAGACCCTCGAGATCTCCCCACGGATGAAGACTCATCTATTGGCTGGATCACAAGGACATCCGTCTCATCTCGTTGGTAGCTATCATCCCATCCTCCCCTTCTTCTTTTTCTCTCTATGCTCTGTTTCCTATATCTCTCCCCTCTATCGCAACTGAGTTGTTGGCATTTAATAAAAATGCATTGCTGTTGTTGAATAAACTGATTTTGTCCCCTGCATTTTGCCTGTTTGCACCTCTGAGATCGAATGAACCATCATGACCCCTGCTCTGTACTAATAGCAGATCGTGACAGGATGTAACAGAAATTTTTTCAAAACCAGTATTTTAGAAATTCTCCCTTTTATGCCATCCATTTAATAATCGCCTTCCCCTGTGTACTGATACTTTGACTAGGTAGGTCTTTACAGCCTTGGCTCTTTTATGGCTCACTACAGCAAGGATCTTTACTCTCAGTTATCAACAGCCCTTGTTTTTAAAAAACATCCTCTGTTACCTTCTAGATAGTGATGCAAACCTAATTAACCATGGCTTGAAGCTAAACCTACTGAGACATCTAGGGTTAGAGTTTGTTCTATTTTTGTTCTGGTAAGCCTGTAGCAACCCTTTCTGGTTCACACAGGTACTAGTCTTGCAAACATCAGATTTTTCCTGATTTTTGAAAGTGTGATGCACTTCTTCTGAGACTTCTCCATTCTTTACATGTAGGAGACTATTTCAAGGAAAGCTAGAACTTTTTCCCTGAATAATACCACAGCTTGAGATATTACTTTAGCTTGATGGAGCTTACTCGTAGAGGTGAAAACAGAATTTTAAACCAAATTGATTTCCAATTCCGGTGATCCCCAAGCTCTCACATATAGAAAAGTGACCAAAGTATTCACAAGCACTGCAGGGATGGTTGCATGTACTGTTGATATTAAAGGTAGAGATATTATCACATGAACAAAAATCACTCAAGACTATGTTGTTCAAAAAGCTAAAGTGCAGAAGTGTAGAATATGAAAATCCTCTAAGTACTACTTACTGTGGATTTTTGTTTTGTGTGTAGAATACCAAGAATCTCAAAGACTTCCATCTAGAAAAATGACTGCAACAAAGGCCAAAGCTTTTATTGCCTTCATGTGTCTTCCCTTAAAAAATATCCAAAGTATTATCATGACCTACTTGGCATATTCTGTCAGTTCACCTGATAGCTTTCTGACTTCAGCAAACCCAGAAGAGCTGAATGCAGCCTTCTTCATATTTCAATCAATCTGGTCTCATCACAACTCCTTTTCCAAACATTCTAATTTATTTTGGTTTCCTTCAAAAGTTTAATTGGTGTATAAACACTTCAGAAATTTGCTGGAGCCAGAAGTTTTTCATCTTTGCTGGTACTTAACAAGTATATCTATATACTTTATAGATAGATAGATGCTTTATACAGTAGCCATTCTCTCTCTCTCACTGTCCATGCACTATGAAAGGCAAATGTAGGGTAATACAGACTGATTATTTTATTCCAAGTGTCCCAGTTCACGGCAAATTGACATTTTGAATCCCCCTAGTAGTTTTAAAAAGACATTTTGCTGGTTTCCCCCTCTGTGTTACACAGGATTGGCAGTTTAGCTAAAAAGCCTCCATAAATTGAAATTTGCTGGCTGCCGCAGGAAAGCCTCTAATTTCCTCTATGGCTGCCCTTACAACTTGGCATATCTCAAGCAAAGAGGAAAATATTACCCTATGAACTAATAATTTAAGGTAAACCTTACACCCCTTTATTATTTATACAACATTAAAGGAAGGCGAAAAGCTTTAAACATAAATTAAAATATAATCTTCTCTTTGAAAGCATATATTCAAAAGTACATTAATTTTTATAAATATAATAGACCAAGTATAAAGGCTGGGTACAAGAACTGGAGGTAAGTATATAAAATGGCCTATGAGTAAAAAATAACTCAGTAATGATGGTTGTACACAAGTATGGTAGCCTGACCTGGTTATCTCGAAAGGAAATCATGCTGGTGATAGCATCTCCCTCTGAGAAAAGGTTTATCTTCATGCTGTGACAGATCTGAGCCGTTTTGAATTGAGTTATAAATACTTTGTGTTTTTTGCAGCCTGAATACATTGAGATACCTCCACTGTATGTGAAACAGGTGGGATGTAGAAATCAATAATTTAAGAAATAATAAAGGGTAAATTCAGAATCATTGGCTGAGATGATTACGGCTCAGCCTCTTTATTACACATTTTTGTAAACCAGAAACCAGAACAATTGCAATTCTACAAAACAGGTTTGAAAAAATTCTAGTTTAAGAGAAAGTTGTGTGAGAAGCATGAATGTGGAGTATGGTTTGCAGAGGCAACAATGCATACACTAAGAGAGACAAAAAGTATTTTTTCCATGGAGTATAGAAGATTTATCTTCTTTGCCACAGTAGAGTCTTGATTCTTTCCATCTACTGTCATATAAATAAAGGTATTTGCAGAATAAAATAAAAATATCCACGAGGGAGAGAGGTGGAATAATTTGCCTTCAATGCTTATTCTGTGCAAATGATTCTAAACTTCTCCCTTATGGGGACATGCCTAAAAGCAGAACAAATTTGTCTCTGAGCATATGACAGCACAGCTCTGCCATCTGAAGCCTTCTCTCAGACCTCAGGAGTCAATTTCAGTGCTACCCAAGTCATTTGGTAATGTAGAGCCGGGCAACCACATATGTTTTATTCATATAATGCAAAGTAATACCTTTAAGGCCAAAAAAGGGGGGAAGGAATAGTGAATCTGAACAGGATATGGAGATTAGCTTTTATAATCATAACAGTGAATATCCTTAGCTGTAAAAATCAGAGGGGTGCCAAATAAAGCCAAAAAGCTGTAGCGCTGTTGTATCAAGAATCCAGGTACATGCACATCTCCTGAGGCAAGACCTAGAGACACCTTGAAGCTTGGAGAGAGATCTTAACCATGCTATGTGAAAACTCAGAATCTTATGTCACCTTTTCTGTTTGTGGGAGAACATCAAGTTTCCAAAATGAAAATGATAGAGGGACCTTTAGAGAAAAAAGACAGCTATAAATATAGGATTGATGGGGGGAAAAAAGAATAGTCTCTATGAACTTACATTCTTTGGACAAAAAAGAAGGTGAAACAATTACTAAGCTCAGATGTGGCATCATATTTATTGAAAATTAAAATTGATTGAAAAATGATTATTACTAGTGGTCAAGATTTAAATAAAATCTATTAGACTTAAATTCAGGATGTAAATGAGGCACACTGAATGGAAACATTCATTAAGAACTTGGGAAATTTGCTACGTATGGTGATGGCGATGGCGACTGAAATCAGGGTGGCTTTTGCCCCAAAGGATTATAGCCTACTGGAACAAGAAACAACTTGGGCAAAATCAAGTCAGATACCCTTCAGCAGACAATGACTATTTCTTCTGCCTATGTACATGGCAAATGTTAAATTGAAATTTCAATTGAAAAATCTAAAGGTCACTTTTATCTCTTTATAACATTTGGTACTAAGTGTCTTGTGCTAAGCTTCAGAGAACATAAAAATAAAAAATACTTCCTAAAACAATTTGAAATACCCATTCATTCCATGAAGAATGAGAATTGTAAAAACGAAAAAAGAAAGTATATTTACACATATTTCCATTCTCCCTGTTAATGTTCTTACTAAGCATTTAACTTTTTCCTCAAAAATCTTATTTCAGAATTAGGAGAATAGTCTGAAGCTAAGCAGTTTATAATCCTTGCATAGCATGTCAGAGTTGCATCTGAAATTTCCTTGGGAGAAGTAATAACAGAAGTTGGTTACCAATCTCTGATGACTGCAATTACTGCCTTTGGGAATGCTCAAACATTACAACAGCAGGGACATAATAAGATATGAGATGGAGGGGAAAAAACCCAAAAACTATGGGGAATGAGAAAAAAAAAACAGATACCAGTACAAAGTGACTAAAAAGGGACTGAGTCATTATTTGTAGAGCATGTGAATATAGGGATTCAACGGAAAAAAATGGCACTAAAATTATATTTTAAAAATGCTGGATCAAGACCTTCAGAAGCAAAGAGCTCTAAAAAAGATTTTGAGAAATTAGGTAGTGTTAGTGAAGAAATGAGAAAAATTCTTGAGGAAGACACTCATAAGAAAATAAAATGCTTTAGACAGAATTTTTTTTCCCTACAATATACATCTGTTTTTATATCTGTTTTTTTTATGGCTCTGTTTTTTTTCCCTACAATATACATCTGGAAAGTATTCACAGTTAGGCTAAAGAAAGGTCAGGAAAAGACAAATAGTAAAGTGAACACTCAGGATAAGAAGTACCATTTTCCCAAATTTGAGTTATCATTAGCAAAGAGATGGATAGGTAAATTTTTTAATTCTATAAACATGGCAAACATCTGAGGCAAAACTGGGGTTTGAGGAATCACTAATAAAGAGTTTATCATCAAAGCTTTCACAGAAGATAATGTAAACAGTAAGAAAAGAACACTGGCCCATTAAAAAGATAGTTTCAGTGCTAGTCATCGTCAAGCAATGCCCATGATAGATTTCTAGCACCAGAATGTACATATTCATGAAGAACTTGAACCCCACACATTTGGATGCAGAACTAATTTGTGTTTGCTCTGGGTATTTACACTGTATTGACTATGGGAGAAAATCAAATACAGAGTCACAATGGGCAGGATCAACACTCAGACTATCTATTATCCACAGTGTTAGACACACCATTGTGCCATAATGCCTTCCTGGCAGAGCAAACAACATACAAGGCAGACAAACTTTGACCACGACTGGCATTGCATCCAACATATTTTTACACTAGTTGAGTCTGACCTTAAAAAACCAACTCTTCTTTTCAATAGACTACCCTGTTCATTGTTATCAGTTCAGGCTGAAAAGGCTATTAAAACATAATAAGAGTTTCTAGCTGTGGGAATTGAAGATACCCAGTCATGTCAGCTATCACACACTCTTTTGTCTAAGGCCCTGAGTGACAGGCTGATTTGATTGATGTGCCTTGAAGTCCCATTACAGCTAAGAATGTCAAACTGCAGCCAGCTCTGTACACAGCTGTGCACTCTCTTTATCTCTCTCTTTTCTGCTAAGATAAAACTGAAGGGTTTATTCTATGACATAATAATTAGTACGTAGAATCTGAATTTTTCACGTGCTTGTCATTGTTAAGATAAAATACAATGAGAGCAAAGCAAACTGTCTAAGAACAATGCAGTTCCAACTTAAGAATTCCTGTGTGCTGAGGAAACATATTAAGCATAAAGAACAATCTGCAAAATTTTACTCAAGGTAGAAGGAATGACAAAAACAAGTTTAAGACAAGGAATTGACAGTTCACATTTTTGACTACATGGAATCTGATATATTCCTGACATATTTTTTGAGGTATATAATATTTATATGTGTATACATACACACGTCTATACTCCATGTGTTGGTGCAATATATATGAATTTTAGTGTAAGCATGTGTACTTAGACCATTTTTGATTATTTTAGTATTTCAGTGCTTATTAAAACGTAGGAAATTTTTGAAAAGCCAACATAATTAAACTCATCCTTAAAGAGATCATTTTGGCTAGCCTTGTTCCACCTATTCCTGGTTAAATTACCAGCCAGTACTTCCCTGATGACATGGATCCTTTCATCTTCTGAATGTAAACTTGTCTTCCATTCAGAATTTAGGCAAAATTCATACAGAATATTGGCTTTGTTAGTGACTCCTCCAAGGCCTTCTTCATAGCCTTGTTAAAAATTAACAATCTTTGTAAGAAAATGACATTTGCATAATTTTGAAAGTTGTTATGCCTCCACAAGAATGGATTACTGGAATCTGAAGTAGTAAACACGCTTTGTTTGCATCACTAACTTCAACAGATGCAAAAGGTCTTTTTTATGATATCTTGCTGCGACTTATCAAACTTACTTGTGCATAAGGTAGCTTTCCCTAACTAATTCTAATAAAACACCATGTTGCATTGTGTGCTCCAGATGCCAACATAATTTTGGCTTAGAGTTACATGTGTTCTACAGATGACTTCCTGCCTTTTATGATGAACAAGATGTAGAGATCTATGACTTAATAAGACTCCAACTTTATTAACTTAGGTCATCTGAGAATTCACACAGTACAGGCCATAATCCTAGAACTGATCACTCTTCTCATTTGAAACACTCATCAGCTAAAAAAGATTTTACATTTTCTCTTCCAAAATTTTTACTGTGGTAATTTCACAGGAAAAAAACAATTCCTAAATTTATATTATTTTTTTTCTTCCACTCATTAACTGAATAGAAATAAATAAATCAAAAGAGTATACATGTGGTGAAGAATAATGATATCTGAAAGCTCCTTCCTGGATGTTGAAAACTGTAAGAGAGATATTGAATAGGTTGAGATTGGTTCATCCAACTTCCCAGTCCGCTACCAGAATTTTGTTTTGTAGCAGCTTCTATGAATGGAACGCCTTCCTTTTTAAGTTAGTAAAGGTTAATATTGTAGGCCCTCTCTTGTATATTTGTTGTAAAGATGGAGTTGTACCATAAAAAGAAGAAGAAATCAAGAAAACCTAATGAACTGTTTACAGTAATTCCAAGTGAAGCCACTGATTTGAAAAAAAAAAGGGGGGAGGAGTAGCAGAAGGGGGAAAAAGTCACACTAGTGTTGGGTCAGTCATTATATGTTTTCTAATCATTCTTCCAGGAAATTATTGGTGATTAAGTTTTCATAAAAATCAAGAATCTGGATGAAGACTTAAGAGAAAAATATAGGAGTTTACTCTCTTACAAATCTGAAAGGTGTTAATAATTTTACTGTTTTCTCCCTGCTTTTCCCAAGCTTCCTTCAAACTTATGCTCTATAAAACTTTGGATTTGACCTACTTTTTTTTTTTTTAATCAGTAAATGCTTTATATACTTTAAAGGTGTTTTTGTTTCCTTGGATAGAAGATATAATTTTAAGGTGTATTACAAATTATAAAATGTATAACAAAGTTAGTCTTGGTGCTAAAGATAATTTTTTTCTTTTCTCTTTTTTCCCCCTCTGTCCTCTCTCCATCCCTCTCTGTGAACAATGCCATACAAAAGACTTGGGAAATGAGAGCCTGTTAACCACAGTCATGCTGCAAAGATCACTGTAGGAATGAGACCTTTATATAAAAACCCACACAGGTAGCAGCAGTACAGATTCCTAGAACTATTACCTAAATGTTTGCTAGTCCAATACTAGTGCAATTACCTATCAAAATTAGAAGAGCCTCCATTCTCTGTATAAAGACTTCTTGCCAAGGCTGTTGTTTCCACCCACTGTAGTGTATTTTTGACATGAGGACACTAGCTCATTAAGGTCAATGATTCATTTTATATGGTCCAGTAAACAGCCAACTTAATGAAAATTTTTGGCTGATAGTTCCTTATAGCTGGCACAACAAACAGCTGACTAAAGTATTCCAATGTTCAGTGAACAATGATAACAGTGTCTGTTAAGGATATGCAGCTATGCCAAATACAATCATATATAATCAGCTGCACCAGAAATCCCTGTCGACATGTTGCAGAATATCATCAGTCAGATGATGCATCTGCTACAAGTGGCAGCTGTTGTGCTCTGGAGTGTAGACAATTAGACATGAATATACTCCTTGGGCTATTTGCAGCACTCAAGCATGGTATTAACTGACACCTGTTAAGCTGCAATCCCTACAGTTTTGATATCTATCCATGATAATTATTGAAAATACAATTTAGGATATCTAAAGACACAAGATTTCATAAATAACAGTGAGCATAACATCAATACTTCATGCATTTTTGGACCTTTAAATAGTTCACAAATGATCAGGCTTACTAAAATTATAAGCCTCTTAGCAAAGTCATAAATGCCAAGCATCAAATGTATTGACATATAATTTAATATGTGCTGCAGTGTAATTTTTATATGTAATTACTGAAGTAGCAATAAGTAATATTGCGAGAAGAATTAACTATGTGAACAGGAGAATCAGAGAAAAAAATCTCCGTGTATAAGATTACAAAGAAACTGAGCATAAATCATTGCCTTTGGCATAAATATTTACACAGTCAGTGAGCTAAGATTTTTATTGGATTTTGCTTTTTTTTTTTTTACCAGATCTGGATTTTTCTTCATATCACTAGATTAGCTGATAATTTTGATTATCCTTATGACTTTCTCTGGATGACAAATTTTTCTTGTACTGAGGAAATAATCCAGAGTTTTATTAAATTGTTACATATATCTACAAGAAATATGGACTGCTGCAGATGTCCTTAAAAAGTACCAATCACACAAGGTTATTAAAAAAAATGTTCCTGGATTAAGTCTTCCTCAACCTATAAAAATATCATGCCCAGGCAAAACACGATTAATCATGAAAGCATATCTGAATGCCAGGGGTTTTCAAACTGTATTTAAATTCTTAAACTCAAAGTTTGTTCATTTTTGATTACAAGCAAACAATGACAATTGTTCTCATATGGAGTGATAAAGCAGACATAGATAAAGCACACACACTTACATACCCTTAAAAATCATGACAAAAGTTTCTGTCTAGGTTTATCTCACTTTCTGATAATTTTTCTTGCAAACAGTGACAGAGAAAGAAGAGATTTTGTATAAAATCTAATAGCATAGAATATTAAAAATATGGCTCTCAAGACACTATAAACATGTAATGCCTTGTTTTAGTAACTGTAAGAGCTGCTAATTTGCTAATTGCAAATCTATTACCACTTGGGTTTTTTGTTTTTAAAGCACAGTGGGAAGCATTAAGTAACATCACTAGAAAAACAGTATTTTTTCCTTTAAAACTTGTGTTGCTAAAGATTTCTTTCTTAGTTTCACCTAGTTTTCTTGTGTATTTTTTAAAAATATAATCTGGAATAGTCCTTAAACTGGATCTAAGGCATTAAAAAGAATCTGGTCTTTATCACTGCACATTATTTTATTCTCTAAATTTGGGTAAAGCCCATAGCGTATGCGGCAGAAAGTAATTTCTGACATACATACTGATAACTTAGCTGTTAACCCTGAGAGCAGCCTCATAAAACTTACTGAAGATTGTATCCTACCAGCAGTTAAAGCCTTATATCCTTGTCTGTAAGACTAGAACCTTAGCAACAGGCTAAGAGAAGGCAAAGCACTTATGATATTCTCCAATAATGGGAAAAAATCAAACATTTGAAAATAACTTAATTATTTTTTTTCTCCATGCAGAAAACACTAAACAACATATTGTGATGATAATTCAGCTGTCTGGAGAGCTCTAAGCCTGAGAAGGCACCAGCCACAGTGCACACACTAGTTGAGAATTCCTTTCCCTCCAACAGTACTTACCATGCTGCTTCACACATCAGACAGAGGGCACGAAGTGTTACAGGATGCAGAATATGACAACTATCTCAGAAGTCAGCAATAAAGACAGCACAAGAGCAAGGATTGGGATTTGACCAGGAGCTAGAGCCAAATCTACTCGGGAAGACAGATTCCTTGCAGGACGATGAAGCAGCCAGCTGCAACTCCAAGCACTGATTACCAAGCAAACACCCAGCAGGCCCACCTGGAGTCTTCGATAAATTTTTAAAATCCCATTTTCCCTCAGCAAAGAAAACCTTATTTTGTCTTGCTGAATGCTCAGAGAGCAACATAATTTGTATGCCAGATGAACATGTGGGACGAATTTTGTTGCAATAAACATTTTGGGACTATGAGGATAAGAAATTTACTAGGAAAAAAAGGTATTACTAGGAAAGGACGAACTACAAACAGAAGTTATTCAAAAGCTATCTCACTGAACAATAAAATAGTCAAACAAAACTAAAAATGGTGTTTCAGTGGTATGTTTTTAATAGAAGTTTGGGAAATGACAGATAAAGGTCCAAGCAATGGCCTAAGAACAGATTTTTCCTGCTTTCTAGCATAGCTTGATTCATGCGCTTTGGGGAGGGTGGTTACAGATCTCTGTAATTTCAGGAGTGTGCATGACTCTTGTCACGAGATGTGAATAACACCAGAGGAACACATGCACCCTCTGCAACAGCACTTTCAGAACTATAGATTTAAAATCCTCAGTCATCCTGTTAAGACTGAACTATTGTAGAAATGGAACCAGTCTACTGGCACTGAAAATTTAAAGGGTTGTAGAGAAGTATTTATGATAGAGGCTAGGTGAAACCCAACAGGCACACAGGAGCACCTGGTTCTGAATGAGGAATCCCTTGAGAGGATGTGGTTGATATTCATGTGTCTCTGTATTCCAGGAAAGAATAAACATAAAAATAGGGTGGATAAACCAGACTGCCAGCCAGGCTCTCTGACTGGCATGTATAATGCCAAATGCAGAATCACAGAATCACACAGAAATAATCAGGACAGAAATAAAGACTGCTGAGGTCTTCAAATCCGGCCTATGAGCCAACACCACCATGGCAGCTAGACCATGGCCTTAAGTGCCACACCCAGTTTTTCCTTAAAAGCCTCCAGGGATAGTGACCCCACCACCTCCTTTGGCAGTCCAATCCAATATCTGATCACTCTTCCTGTGAAGACAATCACCCTTTCTTTGGAATCAAAGTAGAGTAAAGGTAAAATTTATTTTCTGTGCCAGAATGACAAGCCTAATGCAGAGGATGCTGATGGTGCTGAGGATATTTCCACACTCAAAGTATTCTGTTTAGCAGACAGATCAGAGAGGCTAAGAGAGAATACATGCAGAAGAACTGCCAAACCAAGTAAATTACATGTTAGTGACCAGGACTGAGTGGGATTTATCTGAGAGTTCTGCAGTATTGTTAAGAAGAAACTGCAGAGAAGATGGGGTCTCTTGAAGGCTAATGGAGATATGTTTAACTTTTATGGTGGTGGATAAAGTGCTTATAGAGCTATTATTCATCCAGTTAGGAGAGATTCAGACTGGAAATCAGGTAACATTTATTTCTGACGGGGGTGGTCAAACACTGGAATACAGTCCCTAGAGAAGTAGTTGATACCTGAAGCCTGTCAGTGTTTAAGAGCACACTTCAAATTTTTGGTCAGCAATGAAGTGGTCAAGAAGTTGGACTAGATGATCTCCGTAGGTCCCTTTCAACTGAAACAGTCTATTCTGTTATAGTCTAAATCCTACAATAAAAGAACTAAGGGCAGTGGGTGAAATTACCTGAAGATGTGTTTAAATTGCATGAAAGAATGTTCTCGATAACTTGCTGCCACAGAAAGCAACTGCCAACAGTTTCAAAAAAGATACAGAAACCCACGTGTAACAGCTTCATAAGCCAATACCAAAGGTATGGGCAGGGAATATAACTGTGGGTCCTAGGGGAACCTCTGGGGAAGGGATTGTGTGAGGCCAGACACACATGCTGCCCTTAAATACCGTCCTCTGCTGCCACTGACAGTCTGACATAGACTTGGCTGGGCTAAGTGCATTGACGGGGTATTTTTTCCAGAGTTCACAGAAGTTCAAGGGGAATGATAACAGGAAAACTGCAGAGTGATATCAAAGGTGTTTTATTCAGAGGGATTTTAGGATAATTTAATTTGTAACTATGGCAAGATTTTTAAACTTGTCTTATAAAATGAAGCATTACTTCCATGTGCGATTTTTTTAATCTTGAGAAGGTAGGGCTGTTAACCCAGAGATCTTTTCCAATACTGGTATTTGCTACAGATTCTTACAGAAAGAGTCCTAAGAAGTTATAAAGTTAATGGATAAGAAAAAGAGATGGCACAAGAAGAATAATCAAAATGTTTGAAAATACGTAACTAAAAATTTTTGCAGATAATTATTCTCCACAGAGTAAAGCTGACAGAGCAGTCAATTCTTACACAGCTCATAGCCAGATCTCCCAATACAAAATCAGAGCTTATATTTTCATGGGAGCAAAACTAAAAACTGTAATTTTCTTCTTTTCCTCTCTTTCACTATACAATGGTTATTGCAGGTGTGAAGAAAGTTTCATTCTTCTTCTGTTCAAGCTCCTCTGTATCCCATAGTAATAAATTGGGCAGTCATGAAGCTCAGCTTTTTACAATTTACAAACTGATTTCTTGTTTGTTTTTTAAATCCCTCTCAAAGACTCCAGAGTTGAGGAACAACTGGCAATATACAGTGAGCATCTGCACCACCTTCATTTTTTGACAATTCAAATTGATTTTCTTCATCCTGTGAAATTCAAACCTGATGATATGTGTTCACACCATCCAATGCATCTGGGAAGACATTGTTAGTAAGAGAACATCAGGATGAGCAAACTGTACTGTGGCAGATGAAGTATTGAATCAAGCTGCTTTTGCCCTTTATGTGCAAGTTAAAGGGTTCATGTATGTTTCAAAGCTTGAAATTTAGATAATTTCTAGAGCAGTGTCGGTGTAATATAGCCCAATGCCACTGATTCATTTTGCTGAGTGATGGCATTTATCCTCAAAGACCCAATAGAGTATGTTCATATAAAGTCAGCAGGGCTTTTTAAGACTTGCACAACACACTTTAACATAATACATGCTGATATAATTCAAATCAGGAATTAAAATTGTTATGATGCAGAGAGCCAGTGGTGCATAGAAGTCACATGCAGATCTGAAAAGAAAAATGGTGATTAATGTATCTTCTCAAGAGCAGCTTTGCTCAACTAAAATAAACAAAAATGAAGCACTGTGGTATAGTCAGAATAGTCTTTCACCTTCATTATTTTACAATAAATAATTTTTCGACTGGAAGGGTATTGCCTTAATTTGCTTGATTTATGAAGACTGATCCAGCAAAATATTTTATCATGCTCCTAACTTCAAATTCCAGAAGTTCCATTAAGTTTACTGGAATGACTCACATACTTAAAGCTAAATACATATTCAGGGCTTTGGATGAGCTTGACCTAAATGTTAAGTGTAGTGACAAAACTGCATTCAGAATAAATAAATCCAAAGGATAAGCCGATATGAATTAAATAATAGAACAAAAATATATACATTCTTCAGAAAAACCATAGAAAAATATATCCCACTTACACAAAAGATATGTGCAACAATGCAGAATGCCATAAAATATTAAAAGGATTAGCATGTAGTTTAACATATTTTCCCAATTAATTATGTTAGCAGAAAAAGTCAATAAATTGAAGGTGCACATTTCAAAGAAGTTTCTACTAAAGACCTTTATTTACATTTATTTAAAAATTGATATAACTTAATTTGTGATGCTTCACAACATGATAATACATTATTTACTTCTAAAAGGGAATAATACACCATTTAGAATTGTTTCTTTGGAATGTTAATACTTTGTCACACAGTAGTCTAACTGAACTGATATTTCCTAGGCAAACTGTACTGTGTCAAATTTAATTAAACATTTGCTTGTTATGTTTCCTAAAAATACATAGGAAAACAACCTAAAACAACAGAAATTATACTGTTCTGTAAAATGTGAGACAATATGATTTAAATGTATTTTTCCCTTTCAGTTCTCAGGAACATATGGCCATTAATAAAGTTTTGTGGTTTAGGTATATAACTTAAATCTCTTAAAAGTACATAATGTATTATAGTTAAACAAAAAGATAAAAACCCACATTATATTAAAGCCATGCAAGATTTTGGAAACTGGAGGTAAATAAACAAATAATTTTAGAAGCAGCTCCAGGAATCTGGTTAAGCCTGTGGTGACTCGCTCACAAATGTATGGTAACATGCATGAGAAGAGACATTTATTATCACAGCACCATTAAAAGGACTGGTACAGTGTCCTAGACCTTCCCAAAGTAAAAATTGGAGTACCAAGAGTTTAAGATCAGAATTTAGTAGGTCTACTAGAGTCCAGCAGTATATGCTAGGAAACTTGAAGATGAGGTGGCAATAGACATCATAGAGAATAAATACCTTTATGGAAAATTTGCACTGCATACAAACTAATTTATACATAGAGATATAAAATATTTCTTTACATGGTAATATAAGGGGACTCATCCGGGCTTGAAAACTGTGTAACGAGATGTGAGTAGAGATAAATGTGCTTAAAAACCCTGAACACAGATGTGTGCTTTCATCAGTCCCATTCTTTAGCTGATGGATCAACCTTTTGTAAAACAGAAAACTGCTGTTTCCAAAATGCACCGCTTTCTTAATTATTCTTTCATATATATATATATATATATATATATATACACACACATACATTTCTTGACTGCTGTGAAATCACAGCACAAGTCTGTTTGTTCTCAGATGCTGTTTGGAAAATAAAATAGAACAAAAGGAAAAAGAAATAAAGAAATAATTAAATACCTTACAGTTCATATTCCCTCTTAAAAAAACCCTCACAGCAAACAAACAAACAAACCCTCACCAACCTATAGACTATTCTCCATTTTCTAATTCTTCCAGCTATTTTCCATTTACACTGCTGTAGTCTTATGTAAGCCTCAGTGACTTCTTCCAGAACTGTACTTTTGTACATAAAACTTTCTGTCTTCTACACAGGTTCCATAGCTTATAGCTTCAACATCTGTGTCTCTCTTCATAGAGAGGCCAAAGAAAGAACAGAAGTTTTTCTGATGTTGTTTCTACTGTCTTGTTCCTATGAATAGTACTTTTCTGGTCTTGAAAAATACTTCTGAATCAAGACTATTCTGAAGCTTTCCCCTGCTTTCTGCACTTTGGCATGATATATTTGACGAAGTCAGAGAGGTAAAGAGAAATTTTCACATTTTTTAGCACCTTCTTCCCTTTTAAACAGCAAACCTGTTCTAATACCACTCTTTGTCTTTTTTCCTATGCCTTTATTCTCTTTCCATGCTTTTTCTTTGTATGCTCCCTTTCTCCTCCTGCATTTTGCTCCACCATAGCAGTAATTATTATCTTGAGCAATAACCCACCCCATGCTGCAATTAAAATTGTCAGCCTTAGTAGCTGCCATCAGATTTTTCTCTTCCCTTTACGCTTAAAAACAGGGATTAAAATAAGTGCAAAGATAGACCATGCAACAAAAATCAAGCCCAAACCAANTGACTCATTTTGGACATCTTGTAATTGTTTTATTTGTTTTTGACAAATGACTGAAGACTGCACAATTATTTAGAGTTCTCCCTGTGGGGGAATCAAAGTGGTACCTACAGTTAGAAGTTGGAACAATTTGCAGAGGAAAATTACACTAATGTTAATGATGCATTTTAGAAATGCACTATAAAAAGTCATGGACTATGACTTTTTTTTTTTTTTTTGGCACAAAGCTTCAAAAAAAATTTAAAGTCTTAACAAGAGACACAAAATTTGTCAGTATTTCCTATTGACCTTACTGGGGTTTGAATCCACCCTACTGTACTGGGCTATTTTCAGCTCTTTCTGCCATAAACAGAGATACATGTTCAAACAGAGTTCATTGTCACCTTCTATTTGAAAAGAACAAAATTTATACCTAGGTTACTGCTTTTCTCATTCCTGATGCTGGTTTTGAAAAGAGACAAAAAATAAAGGAAAAAGAAAACTTCAAGGATATAAAGATACAGAAATGACTCATAGACCTTTTGGAGTGAATTCCAAAGGAAGGCCACAAAAATGATTACAGGAATAAAACACCTATGATGAAAGGCTAGGAGAATGGANAAGATAGACCATGCAACAAAAATCAAGCCCAAACCAAATGGAAAGAATTAATTTCCCTAATTTTCCTCTCCTGTGCAACAGGGAAGGGAAGCAGCATGGTCGGCAGAACCTCTTTAAAAGTGAGTGGGAAGGCCAGGAGTATGAAATCTAATGCTTCCAGAAACAGTGGAACTCCTCCACTGTGAGGAAAAGACTGAGCCAAAATATGGAAAGGCAGTGGCAGTAGATTTTTTACCTTTNCTTCAATGAACATTTAAAGTCTAATCAAGAGACACAGAATTTGTCAGTATTTCCTATTGACCTTACTGGGGTTTGAATCCACCCTACTGTACTGGGCTATTTTCAGCTCTTTCTGCCATAAACAGAGATACATGTTCAAACAGAGTTCATTGTCACCTTCTATTTGAAAAGAACAAAATTTATACCTAGGTTACTGCTTTTCTCATTCCTGATGCTGGTTTTGAAAAGAGACAAAAAATAAAGGAAAAAGAAAACTTCAAGGATATAAAGATACAGAAATGACTCATAGACCTTTTGGAGTGAATTCCAAAGGAAGGCCACAAAAATGATTACAGGAATAAAACACCTATGATGAAAGGCTAGGAGAATGGAGTTGTACAGCCTGGAGAAGGGAAGGCTCCAGGGAGGCCTTAGAGCTGTGCCTAAAGGCGGCCTACAAGGAAACTGGAGACAGAGACCTTTTATGAGGGCATGTAGTGCCAGCACAAGGCTTTAAATTGAATGAAGTTGGGCTTAGATTGGTGAGGCACTGGCACAGATTTCACAGAGAAGTTGTGGATGTCCCATCCCTGGAAGTGTTCAAGTCAGGGTGGATGGGGCTTTGAGAAAGCTGGTTTAGTGGAAAGCAGCCCTGCCCAGGCCAGGGGAGTTGGATCCAGATGCTCCTGAAGTTTCTTTCAACTCAAACCATTCTAGGAATCTATGATACATCTTCACCTGATTTTATTTCCATTTCTCTGAGGGTTAGGGATAAATCTTATGACTGTTTTTACTCTTGCAACATGATTTGGATTTACTGCCTATGCATCACTGTCCTACACATCCTGATACAGATCAAGAAAACCACTTATTTTCTGTCTCTCAAAGGTTATTGCAACACTGTGTCTCAGTCATCCTGGGGAGCATGGAGCTGGAAAGCATCCTGACTATTTTCTTCACGATATTTAAATACTGTAGATGACCCTTTCCCCTCACATGAGTAAATGCCCCCATATCTTGTCGGGTTCCATGGTAGCGTGGGGAATATTATCACAGATGTTTCTTTTAACATTTTGTAGTTATTCTATTTATTTTATCATCAGGGGTTTCCTATCTTGCAGAGATCACACAGAACAGCAGAAAGGCTTGCCACTGTATAAGAAATCAGAGCATTAATTTACCAAGGATGAATGAGAATGTCAGTCATAAACTAAGAGTAACAATATTATGTTATTAGTAGGGGTTCCAAAAAGTTATCTTTATACTATTTAACATTTTAGTTCTGTTTTTTCCTTTAAGATTTGTTAAAGTAAATAAGCGCATTAGTAGAGAGGGAGAAATAATGAGCTCAGTGATTTCCTTTTCTATTTAAGAAAATGTAACAAGATAGGATAGTTTGAATTTTAATTTTACGGTATTTTAAATACATTCATTGAATGACAAAACTTTTAAGAAATTAAAAGTTATTAAGGAGTCTACAGTCTAACATCTTTCACTCTAGAAGTTTCATTCTAGTCAGACAGACTAAAAATTATATTTACCTGTGTGTGTTTTCCTTCTTATATAACTTCTGCTGTCACAAAGCAAATAACCTTCACTTTGACACAGTTTAAGTAAGTCACAAAGGAAGCATCCTAATAAAGAGAAAGCAAAACTCTTTTTGTTGCCTATTCTTTTGTTATTTGTGAAGAAAGGAGGATGCTTAAGGGGACAACTGAAGTTCAGCTGAAGAGTTAAGAGTAGATGGGAGTAAAGAAGGAGAATTTGACTTACTAACTGTTGCAGTGTTTGGGACAAGAAAACTGACTGTCACCTAGAAAGAAAACAATTATGTATTTTTTTCAGAAAAGTTCTGAAATATATACTTAGAAATAAGTTGTTGTGCTAGAATGCAGATCTCTCTGTGGTAAAGTATGCAAACTCTCAAAATATCATAAAGCACAGAAAACAATACATCTTGCCTTCAGTAATGCATCTCTAATGCTAAAATCCTACTTTGCACTGTCCTCTGCATGGTGCTGAAAGCTGAACTTCTCCCTCACGAGTCTCTCAAACAAGGAGGCATACATGTGACTAAAAGCCATTTTTACTTCTCAGATCAAGTCACACATTAAAAGAAGACAGTTGGCCTCAAGGCCAAATTTTTTAATATACATTGCCGTCACTACTTAAACATGCCAGAATTGAAGACACTTCTAGAGCTGGAAACTCCTTAAAAAGGTGAAATCCGCCTAAAGTTTTCCCAAAAATCAGTAAAACTTTCAAATTTCAATTTTTTTTTCTTAGTTAAGTAGGCTAGATTTTTTTGTGGTTAATGGACTCTAATCAGACTTGAAATACAGTATAAGATTTTACCTCAGCTCTTCTGAAACTAATCATGTCCTTGCCTCTGTAAGAAATGTATTTCTTAAAGATCAAATAATACTTTCAAATTCAAACAACATAATCTGAAGCTCAGTTCAACATTTCAGAGGAGACATATCTATACTTTACATAGAGAGCTTGTGTTAAATTCTAGTTTCAGTGTGGACTGTGTCGAATCAATACAACACATATGGTGGAGTTTTTTTTCCACTTATCCTCTATTTATCTTTTATTGTCAATAGTTTCTCCAGGCTGGTCTAGTCCAACCCTGAGTAAAATTAATAAGAATATTTTTTCTTGTTGTATCATGTTTTAGTCACTTGGAACTTATTAGTCTGTATTACTGATATATTGTCCTATATTACTGACAGTTCTATACAACTGTTGCTCTTGTACAGAAATTGCTAACTTTTTTAGGCATTGTGAGGCAAGCTGCTGTCTGGATATTGATGAAGCCATAGTATGGCATCAAGGAGCTCAGTGTACACAAACCCACTAAATGCTCACCTTGCTTTTTGTCCGAGCTCTGCACAAGGTTGTGCTGTTATCAGCACTGACACTACCCAGGGTAACCAAATGCAGAGAGCATTTGTTTGCATTGATGACATCACTGCAAAACTTTTTACAGGACTGTGTAATTCTCAAGTGGCTTGTAAACGAGTGCAGTTTAAACATGAATATGTAATTTAAGCTTATTCTGGCAAGATACAAAGGAATTTGAGTGGTGTAATATGTTTCTATGGTAGATGATATAGCAGTACTATAATTTAAACTTTACTAATGCTTCTGTAGAAATAAAGCCTATACTTCTTTAAATTGTTTTTAAACATAAGTACTGCGTTTAAATGCAGCATCTGTTGTTTTCAAAAAGTGTTTGAAATAAAACTGTACTATACTTTGTGTGTGAGGACAAAACAATTGAAAAGCAAATTGAAGCTATCACCATGCTGCTAATGTAGACAGAGGTAAGGAAATGCAAACTAACAAAAAAACCCCATAAAAATATATAGAAAATCTAAAAGTTTCTCAGCAATTCTATATGTTCTTCTCACCCTTAGCAGGATTCCTGTTTGAGTATTCTTGAAATTAATTCTGATATGTTTCCTGTTTAATATATCACATTTATTTATGGTTATATGGTAGCACCAGATGGAAATGCTAAGACCAAATGAAAGAAGTACAAGAGACATTTCAAACTGACAGTGTTAATTACATGCTGAAAAAGTTCTAGCTTTCCAAGAAAAAGCAATTCCCAACTTCCAAAACCTTGCTATTATTTTCATGGAAAAAAAAAAAAACCAAGGTAAATAAATAAAAATCTTAAAAGTTTCAGTATACTGCTTTTGAATAATGCTATCCACAGGTTTAAGACAGACAGTCCATTAAATAGAAAAAAATTGTTTTTTTTACATAAATCAAGAGGGTACAAAAGCACAGCTTTTGTAATTTTGGTAATATTGCAGTTCTACAAACATATTGCATAGTATGTGTAAGAAAATAGTTCCCATCTTTTTATATATACTTCTATATACATGAAAACCATTAACATGAAGGTTACAAAACAAAAATGGTTAGCAGACCTTTACTGGGTAGTGTTTGAAACAATACGACACTCAGATTTTCATCCAACTTTCATATGCATTACAGTGAATCAGCTGATAACAATTCCATAGTCTAAAGTTTGTGGGGTTTTAATTTTTTTTTATTTAGCAATTATTTGGAATCTAAAAACAAAGCAAAACAAACAAATAAAGAAACCCTAAAAGATACATTGTGTTAGCAACCAAATACCTTAAAGATTCTTCATTAAATCCTTCTAGACATTTATGGCTGTATCTTCCAGCCTTAATAACCCTCTGCACCTAAAATGGTTGAAAGGGAATTATTTTTTCCAGTCAAGACTGGACTGCAAGCAAACCAGTATAACTTCACTTCAAAGAAACAATGTCTTGGCATGTTTTCTTAAGGAACACCAAAAGACCCCCATATGCATGAATAGTAATGTAATTGCAAGATGGACAAAAAATTTAAACCTTGGAAAAAAGTGAAAATCTACAGCTCAAAATGCTGCACAAATCTAAACTATGTTACATTTCATGTTGTAATTACAACTTTTCATCTCTTCATTCCAACAGAATTAGTAGAAACAGCAGTGTCATAGTGTTGGATATAATAGAAGTGTCTGTCTTTGGTCTTAACATTTAACCAATGAATGAACTGCGATACAAACCATACAGCTAACAGTGCTCAGAGAGGTTGGCTGATGCTTTTATTTTTCTTTTTTTTTTTTTTTTTTTTAACAACCTAGAGACAGTATCCTATAATATGACACAAATATTTTTTACAGGAGATAAATCTATCGTATATATTAAATACATGTAGCCAATAAAGTCTTTGCAGATATTTCATTGTTGTCATAAGTATGGCATCTTAATTTTTAGCATGGTAATGCATTGAAATTCCTTTTCCAATACTCCCTGAAATTGTGTGACCTAGAAATATTTTTTTAAATAAAAATTATTTCCTTCCCTTCTTACAGTTTTCAATGGATTTAAAGTAAAACATCAATATTGTGAAATTCACCAGAATATTAAGACATTATGAGAACTTGCTATTCTATCTCATAGATTGTTGGAGCTCTTAAATATACTCTACCTCAAATTGATGGGACTCCAATAATGAATATCCTGACAGTGCAGAGCTACATGAATTTACTGGCTGGTTTTTAGGAGTCCAATGTACTATCCACATATATCTTCTGAGTTCTCTTCATACAAAGTGGCAAATTGTTTCAGTCTTGCTGTGAAAATTAACCTAGTAAAAAAATATTTTTTTTCCTACCTGCCCATTCCCAACCAAGTTGGTGTGAAATTTATTAAGTTTGGGTCCTTCCACCCAGTGAACAGAGACCTTTTTTAAACGAATAACAGGTAAATGATCACAGAAGGTGAAGAACAAACAAATGAGAATTTTTCAGTGGAAAATTAATGACAAAGTATCTGCAAGTAATCCTGAAGGTCTGTTTGAGGAGAAAAAAGCTCCTTAGCTTTTTTGCTACTTGTATGCAATTTGTAGGAAGCCACATTTTAATTCACCAAATAGATTAGTCACTATATTTATTCATCTTTTAAACAACAGGTGTATGTAGGTGTGCACAGATAATGAATACACATAGATGTGTCCTCATATGTATCTTTATACTTTTCCTCCTGAAATTCATGACTGTCACTCTACTATTCTATTACTTGTGTGCATAAGAAAAAGACACGTATATCCCTACAGTTATAAGGGCGTATTGTATAGCTACACCTTCTCATCTTTTATTGTCACCTTCTTTGTCATCTGTAATTCTTTTTGTCGCTCTTACTATCTTAAAAATCCTCATGTTCTAATATATTTTATTGCAATATTTTCTTTCAAAGAACAAAAATCTCAAATAGACAACAAGTCAGCTGTTAACAGCCTTCTTTGAAGACATAAAATAATAAATTCAAAATCTTCCTTTAACTGTTAAAACTGTCAAATACAGAATTCTTGCTATGGGGTAAAATTCACACCTCTGAAGAGGGCCAATGGCAAGGCAAGCACCAGTCAAGGCGTTGACACGTCTTGTGCTGGTCTTCTGCATAGGGGTGAATTTCACCTGAAGTGAAAACAAAGTCAACCTTTTTAGGTGGTAATAAGATGCCAAGGCAATCACTGTACTGGTTCACTCATTTTCATTTTTTTTTCTCTAAAATATATTGAAAAAAGTGTGTAGAAATACCTACCTTGCACCATCTCCCCCAGCTTTAGAAATACTTTTCAATATCCCCCATTTCATTGGTGATCTTAGATTCAGAAGCCTCTAAAAATACAAGCTAGGTGATGTAATTTAAATAATAGAATTAAAAAGCACACTTACCTCACCAATCAAGCCATCTTCCACAAAAGAAAACACTTTTATACTGTTTTACTTTCCTGGGTTCTGCAAGTTTCAAGATACTCTTGTTAATCAATGGTGTGACAAATTTACCAGCAGCATACCAAAGCATTTTTATAAGATTTCAATTACCAATCAAGCCAAATAAGTATGAACATTGATACAAGAAAGAAATCCCACATGAAACTTGTCAAAAAAGAAAGTCAGTAGTGAGATCTGAGTGCAAATGTGGCTGCATGGTTTAAACACAGACCTGGTAAAGGTAATGCAATATTGATGTACTTTTTAATACTGAATGTCATTTAATATGTGGTTTTATATATACTACTATTACTTTGAAACCTCAGCAGCAGATGGTAAATAAAAGAGAATAATAAATATGAATGTCATACAAGTTGTTAGTGCACTGCTTCTCAGTGTCACACCTTACATTACTACCAATGTTTGTACTGTGTTCAAGTGGCAGCAGTAAGACATAGTCAGAAAATGGGCAAGATACACCTTTGAAGATTTCTCTCTTGGTTTTGTATTTGCCAATTATAAGAACCTTGTGAAGTGCAATACAGTGATCAACAAACATACCATCAGAATTTCCTTCTTTACCCTGTTCTTCTTTTCCAGAAACTGTATGTTCTACTTAAAGCAATTGCTTCACATGCAATGGCCACAAAAACATTATATAAGGTCATTCAGATCTGACAAGAGCATGTCTTTTAACTTTTAAAGTAATATTGCTGAGCACTTCCAAAATGTACCTAGCATACAAAACCCTAGACTTAGTAGACAAATAGTAACAATACATTTTTAAAGAAACGAAACTCGGGGAGGAATTCTGTCTCTTTTTGTATTAAAAACCATTTACTGAATTTGTTTAGTAAAGCAAGCATCACACAATGCTTTAAAATTTTAAAATTCAGGGATAAAAGTTTACATCCAAAAAGATGAATGGAAAATTGTGCTTTCAGACAGTAAAGTTATTTATCATACAGGGGGAACCAATTCATCTCACCATCAGATTGTGAGTAAAATCATCTCTCTCTCTCTCTCTAGATATATATTTATGTGCAGTTCATATCCAGGTCCTGCAAAAATCTAAAACTATGTGCTTCACTTCAAGTAGCAAAGGCACCTGTGTTATTGTCCCTTTTGGAAAAAAAGGTGATTTTATGTTCTAGGTTTCCTGATGAAGAATACATTGATTTCTGGATATCTCTCTCCCATCTCTGTGCTGAGTGGCAGCACAAGCCACAAGAGCAGGCAGCGCTGTATTCCTGCTTACAGCGGAAGAAGTTGCTCTGCAGGCCGTTTGGAGCGTCGAACTTGTCACAAGGGAAACCCAACTGAACTGTGAAGCAGAGGGATAGTAACAAAAGGCTATTCTGGTGTGAGGATAAAACAGAGTCATTCTAGCTCCACAAGCAGATGTTGCTGCTGGATTGACATGTGGAGCCCGCTCCTGCTGGGGACAGGTAAAGTTTCCCATTGGGACAGGCGCAGAGCTCATAGATAGTCTGGCGAGGAGCTGAAGAGCTGGGTGAGGAAGAGGAGGAGAAGGAGGAGGATGATGAAAAGGATCCCACTGGTAGATTTCCCAGGCGGATTGTATCTGCGTTTAGAAATATCTAAAAGAGGCAGAAAAAGAAGTACGTAAATTTCTTTCAGCAGTGAGATGTATTTTAAAGAAGTGCTTTGAGGCAGCTCTGGTTTTTTTAGAAATATATTCAAAATTTTAGAAGTATTTATTAGAAGTATTATAAAGATATATTAGGAATTAATTTTTAGAAGTAAAAAAAGTTGTTGGCATTTATTGTTTTTCTTCTCTGTGTAGTCATTTCTGCATTAATAATCATTATGACAATATATGCGATTACTTCACCGACATGTTTATTCAGGTACAAACATTATACAAGAACATTTTGACAATATTCTTGGATAGGCTGAATTTTCACTTGTTCATTTTATGATTAACATTTATGCATTAATAGCAGCAGCACATACTTGCTCTGGCAGAATTTGTATTTTAATAAGTGTGAAGTGATATTAAAGCACATTCCCCAGTGTGCTCCTGTAAGCAGTTGAAAATATGTGCTGAACTGTGCTAAATTGTAGGGGCTTAACAATAGCTACTTCCAGAGAATAATTAAATGAGGTTGCAAAATAAAGAGCTTCTTTAACCTAAATTAAGAGGAGGGAAGATTTCAGGTTAAAGTCTTACTAAGAAGGTCATCAAGATATTCCCATTTGTTTTTGAACATTGAATATGATTTTAAAATATTGCATTTTTTTTTTAATCTGCCACTGGAAATAACACGAGTCAGTATGAAACTGTAGATGCCAGTTACATTCACGAATCTCTGTTGACTTCTCCAATACTTGCACTTACATTTGCAGAAAACTACATGTCTTCTACTGGTGCAAACAGATGAGTGTCCAGCTGCTCAGAATTTATTTTTCATTTATGGAAAGAGTAAATAAGAGCTAAAGTAAGATCAGTCATTATCTCAGGAACAGATTAAGAACTTCTAGAAGACAGGTAACAAATCAAGATGGCTTTAAGTAAGATCAGTCATTATCTCAGGAACAGATTAAGAACTTCTAGAAGACAGGTAACAAATCAAGATGGCTTTAAGTAAGATCAGTCATTATCTCAGGAACAGATTAAGAACTTCTAGAAGACAGGTAACAAATCAAGATGGCTTTAAGCTCTGAAGGTAACACTATGAAGCTTAGGAAAAGGTGAGCTCCTTAAATACCTGCTAGTGTTTTTTATATGGTATCTAAAATCAACAAAGCCAACTTGACATCGTTATACCACAATGCTCACAGTACATGTAAAGAACCTGAGGAAATATGGAAAGTATTGCTTTTTTTTCTTTTTTTTTCTACAGGAGACAAGTGTTATTTTATGATAAAATAAGTGGTATATGGTGGCAAAGCAGTGCAGAGGCGTTACTGAACTCCTGCTGTAGAGAAGTCAGGAACAGCAAGCTGGGAAAAAAATAAAGTGTCTGGATAAAATTCCATAGAGGGATTGATGCATATTCATGTTTCCATCCACAACAGAAACATTGTAAATGACTGGAATTATTGAAGGTAATATAGTCTGAAAGTAGCCCCAAATACTACAACCCCCCATCACTGTAAGTTCTCCAGCTCCCACAGTAGTATGCTGTCATGGGAGGAAATACTCACCAAAAGAGACAGAAAGGGACAATCTTGGAGACAAAGGTGACATCTGCATGTCACAGTGCTTGCTTTAATTCACATTGTGACTGACAGGAAGTGATCACAAAACTAAAATGCAGCAAATTATTATCTTTGTTCTGTAATTTATATAACAAAGGAACGATGTATTCAGACACACATACACACGGTGTTGCTTGGAAAGTCCAGTATTACAGACCTGAGAAAATTACTAGTCATAACCCCTGCAGAAATAGTTTCTTATGTAAGAAATATGGATGGTATTGGGAACAATTTAATAATGTTCTGCTAGAATTAAAACTGAAAAATAAAAAAGATTACACATCTTAAAACATTCAACTCAGCTAGGAGTAAATGTGAAAGTAACTGTGGCAAACATAATGATAAAATAACAGATGGGGGTAAAAGAGTTTAAAAACAAACTGGAAAATAGGAACTGGTAAAATGTGGGAAGGAAACAAAGGACACAGTAATGAATGGAGTGACAAGTAATTAAAAAATATTCTTTTACTTCTCATATCAAGAAAAAAACAATTGGCTACAGGTTCATTATTAAAGTAGTAACACTAGAATTACCAAAAGTAATGTGTAAAAATCCAGTAACATTTAACAATGCAAGGTCTGTGTAAGTATAAATGTATCTTTTGTACTAAATAATGCTCAGCTTAATTCTGTACTTGGAGAAAGATCAAAAATTGACGTCAGAACATGACTGTGATAAAATACTTTCAATTTCAACAGTAACTCAACAGGATATTAAACTGGAGCCAGTAATGTCATGTACTTTTAATCAGCAGTTCTTGATAACTTTTAACAAATAGAGATAAAAAGAAAGATCTGAGTGGCCTTTTAGACTTTTAATACTGACTTTCAGTAAGCCTTGTGTCATGGTTTAACCCCAGCCAGCAGCCATGTGCCACACACTCACTCACTCACTCACTCACTCCCCCACCAAAAAGATCAGGAAGAGGATTGGAAGGGTAGAAGCTGGGAAGCTCATGGGCTGAGATAAAGGCAGTTAAATAGTGAAAGTTATGCACACAAGCAAAGCAAGCTAAGGAATGAATTCATTGTTTCCCATGGCAGGCAGGTGCTCAGCCATCTCCAGGAGAGCAGGGCTCTATCACATGGAATGGTGACTTAGGAGACAAACACCAGCACTCCAAATGCCCTCCCCCTTATTCCCTCTTCCCCCAGGAGCTTTATATAGTGAGCCCGATGTCATAGAGTATGGAATGTCCCTTTGGTCAGCTGAGGTCACCTGCCCTGATTGTGTCACCTCTCAGCTTCCCGTGCAGCCCCAATCTCCTCCCAACCATGGCATTATAAAAAGCAGAAAAGTCCTTGGGTCTGTGTAAGTCCTGCTCAGCAATAACAAAAACATCCCTATATTGTCAACCTTGTGTTCAGCACAAATCCAAACCACAGCCCCATTCCAGCCACTGTGAAGAAAATAAACACTGTCCCAGCCAAAACCAACACACCTTGGTATACTTGGAATACCAAAGAAGATAAAAAAAGACAATTTCTATGGAAGCTAGAGACATTAGAATATCATATATGCAATAATAAAGAGCACTTCAATATAGAAGACATACATGCAAGGCAATCCAACAAAATACAAGATGTGCTCTTTATACTTTTGGCAGATTGTATGACTGGGCATTTTAACAGCTTAGCTGCAGTGATGATGGGGAAGGATCATGAGAAATATGTAAAATAAAATTAAATGGATTCTAAAATACATGTTTTTATTCAAACAAGAATTAACTAAAAAAATCACAGGGCCTATGTGTCAGAGATCTAGCTGGAGTTAAATCTCTTGAACTTTATTTTATTATTTGCTGTGAGCTCAATAATTTTTCTGTTTGTTTACATCAAGACAGCTACACTTCTACAATCTATCATTGCAGGTGTTCTGTAGTGTACTGCTCCAAGACTTTAATCCAGACCACCTTACTCTGTTGTGCATTACAATACAATGTAGCTCAGTGATTTTGCTCATTAAATGAAATGACCTTTACAAGCATAGCTATGCAGGCTTTTCCCCTGGTACTTACAAACTTCAAACTGTGATGTACTACAGTCCACTTTTATCTGGTACCACAATCCTGAGTGGTAGCTATTGAGTGCAGTCCCAGCATGCATCCCAGAACATGTGGTCAGCAATGTGGATACTAGAGTATGGTGTCTGAGAAAAATTGAACTGGCTTCTTGAGAGGCTGATATCTGCTGCAGTGAGTCCAATTTAATCACAGCCCTATAGCTACGCCCTGGTGAAGCCTGAGATGAAGAGGATTAATAATAATGATTTAAAGTATTAAAATCTACCTGATACATATGCTGTCAAGGTTATAAATGAAAGATGAAATTTGGAGATACAACAATAATTGCTATCTATTAGTTAAGCAGGAATTCAAATATACCACCAGAGTAGCCCAATTCATTAGGAATTTCAGAGAACGTAGTACATATTTGAGGATCTAGCTTTCCTGTTCTCTGATTTGCTAAAAACCGAAATTCATGGCTGAAAAGTCCTCCAACACCAGCAAAACTTAAACTACTTACTCTTTTATGCCTGATATTGTCAGGTATCTAAAGAGAAAGGAAGAAGTGGCAAGACAAAAAATTAAACAGTATGATGTCTCTAGGGAACACTGTTGCTAGATGACAGTAGTTAATGGAAGTACATGGTCTTTCTCTAATCTGTTTTGCTGTGAGAGGTATGAGACAAGCCATTTAACACCTCACATGCATCAAGGCAATGTAGGCCAGTCATACTCTGAGTCTCACTCCTCAGCAGATAAATAGGCAGAAATAAAACCAAAGCCTTCATCCATTCTTGAAACATTGTAGGAGTCTGACTGACAGATTGCAAGATGGAAAAAGCAGCAACTACTCAAAGAAATTTATTTAATGGAGTTCAGAATGCTGAGTGGCATCATTCTCTCTAAATACTTAAGGTTTAGAAATCCCAGATCACTACTTTGTTGTGTGCATATTAGTACAGAGAAAAATACATTAGTTCTATAATGTTTACAAGTAGATCTGATTTCTGACTAATTAAAGTATCAAACTGAATCAGCCTGTAGTGTACGTGATAGGAATGGAAAAATGGTACTCTTTTTACACAATTTTTATACAATTTTTATACAATTTTTCCTAACGAAGATCTGCCATTCACCTGCTCATCAGACTGTATTGTTAATCTGAACATTGAGAGGGAAAGGGAGAGGAAGGCAAGCCAGAAAATATAGATTATCTACAAAACAAAGAGCTAAATTGAAGGAGCAAACTTTCAGGGGCAAGTATGCAGGCATGAGGTAAAAAAATCAAATACTCATACAAGCCCTTTGATACAGAGGTATGAATCTGTCCTGTATAAAATTCTCCAATGGGTCTTAGTCAAGACAGCAAATGACAGTTTAAATTCATACAGCCAAATTAAAAACTTAGGATTTATAGACAATGAAGAATTGTCTGTATCCATGTACTCTTTGATTAACCAAGTAATTCTATACTGCTGCAAAGGCATATTTCAGGTTTAATGTAGATAGGAAATGGCAGGAAACTGGAGGGAATGTGAAAGAAAAGGAGGAAATCTGATAGGTGGGTTTTAATCAACCAGTATGAGAAGATGCTGTAGTGATGTCTCAATAAATAAAATATTTTGGATTCCCTTAAATATTCAATTATTCTGAATTATAGGAATGTCAGGTTTTTTCTTAGTCCTTTTTCTATTCTGCATAGGCTATCAGAAGCATCCTACAAAGAGGATTATACAGATTAGGTCACTAGATTCAACTATATAATTTTCATGTGTTGATGTGTTTCAATATTCAAGGTTAAGATGAACTGTAGGATAAATTAAAGTACTTAAATTTCACATGGACCATTTATTCTAACACTTATCTGTGGCTTTAATTAAATCTAAATGATAGTTCTGAGAAAAGGAATAAAAAGTCATAATGAAAAATTAAAATATTAATTGATAGCCTATATACTGGAAAATTTAAGCATATGGCAGCACAATGTGTGGAACCATATTGATCATAATTATTAATTGTTTTGAGGAACAGTTAAACAGTGAAATTACTGTAAGGACTGAGATGAAACTAAATATCCTAAATATTCAGAGAAGACCAAAATATCTAGTAAAAGCTATGAATTGAAAAGTATTCTCTATAATACTACCATGAGAGAAATGAGACCTTCAAGCCAGAGGGTGGCCTGGTGTGATGAATGTTCTCTTTCTAAAGATTATACCTGGTACACCTGAGCAGAGCCACCCTGGCAGCATTGCTCCCATTCCCATCTCCACGTTATGACTACAACTGCTGACAACTGAAAGGGAATTGAAAAACAACATATATATACGTTAAAAATAGCACTGTACATTAGTGAAGTGTACAGTTCATTCTTGAATGAAAGAATTTCTGTTTTGACTCATCAGTACCAAAGAGGTGAGGGTAAGGTTTCATTTTAAGTACAAATTTTTGTAAATTTAATACACAAAAGTATGTATTGGTACTTCTGAGTTATAACCCCAATACAATATATGGGTGTCTACTGAAGAAAAACACTTTCTGGTGTATTTATTCTTGCTGTTATGGAAATAATTTTCATTTTTTGCAAATTCATTCAGTCTTGGACAGATGTGACTTCTTTGTGGTTTATGTACACAATCCAGCAAAAAGAAAATGTACTTGGAATAGTTGTGCTTAATTTACAGTGTACAAAACCTTTATTATCATTCAAATAATCATTAGATTAAAAGGTGATACTAATTTTTAAAAAAATAATTATATAATAAATTATTCATTGGCACTTTTACCTTTCTAATGAAATTCCTTATGGTGAGGATCTTGAAAATTTGGCCATGAATAAACATTTTAAATACGGGTGTTGGCAGTTAAACTACTTTACTTTTGTAGTTTTGTATTTTGGTTGTAAACTGGTACAGAACATTGGGTTTTTCTATAAATTAAATTACACATGAATAACTGGTTTGAAAATGAAAGTGTTTTTTTTTTTATAATATGTATTTAATTTTAAGTATCTGTCAAAACATCCTAATAGAATTTTTAAACCTATAATTAAAAAAACACAGAAAAAATTCCCTTCATTTTCACTAATCTCTTTCTTCACAGACAACAGTAAGAAGTCAACTGTTTAATACCATGAAAAAGGCTTTGAAAACAAAATGCAACAAATGTATTAGATAATTTGTGGTGAATAAACAGTGGATTTTTGAGCTCTAGAGCCTGCCATTGCTTATTGTCTATTGAATTCAATTCATGCATACAAACATTTAATTTTTTTTACATACATTTAACCTAAGACAAACATAATTTGGTTGAATTGAACTAATCTATGACATGTTTTTGTCTTTGATCAGACATTCCTCCATAGTTATGGCAAGCAGCGTGTACAACAATGTAATTCAATTTCAGTGTATCGACTTAATTTAAAAAGTCCTTTTCTTTTTTGTTTCCTGTTTCAGAACATAAAAGCCATCCTCAAAAATGCCACCAAGTGCTTTAAAGTGGTACTGTTATTTGAGCTTGTAAGTGAAGATTACTGCAGTTTTATTAAATATTAATAAACCTTAATTATTAATCTCTGTGTTAAATGCATCTCCTGGATTTAGAACTGGATAGGATTATAGATCAAATGTTAGTACTATATGCATTTGTTAGACTCTAAAAAATAATATTGTCTGTGTGTTTCATTAAATATGGTCTGCTAAAATGGCAAATATAAATTTGGCCTCTTGTCTGCCACACTGATTTTGAGTAAACTTTGTGTGTTAAAGAGTATTGCTCATTTTTAATGTGACAGCTATAAGCCGTACCATAATGAGGGATCAGCCTCATCATGCCAGAAACAACAAAATATACTCTACAAATTATGCTGTGACAGAGTGCAATTCGACCGGGAAATACAAGGACATAAAGAAGTAAATAGGAAAAAGGTCATAGACGAGGTGATTAATATGAATACATTTGTAAAAATGAGAAGCCTCTGTACATCTTTCTCCTTTTATTGACTTCATCTTTGATAGTCAACAGGATGCAATGAAAGTGCAGAGCCTAGCTTACACAGAAGCTCCTTGCAAAGATCTGTAGCAGCTGCTCAGGCTTCCTAAGAGCTGAGCCTCCTTGGCAGCCTTCTGATTCAGAGAATGAAGCAGTCAGTACCCCAGGGTGCTGTGCAGCCCTTCAGAGGGGTCTCAACAGGCTGGGGAGAGCAGAGAGAAACATTCTGAAAATCAACAAAGGCAAGTGCAGGGTCCTGCACCTGGGAAGGATCAACCCCATGCACCAGCACAGGCTGGGGACTCAGCTGCTGGAAAGCAGCTGTGCAGGGAAGGACCTCGGGGTTCTGGTGGACAACAAACTGTCCATGAGCCAGCCATGTGCCCATGTGGATGAGAAGGCCAGAGGTGTCCTGGTGTGCGTTGGGAAGGGCTTTGCCAGCAGGCTGAGGGAGGTGATCTCTACTCAGCCCTGGTGAGGCCACATCAGGAGTGCTGTGTCTAGTTCTGGGCTCCTCAGGGCAAGAGATACATGGAGCTCCTGGAGCAGGTCCAGTGAAGGGCAACAAAGATGAGTAAGGGATTGGAGCAGCTGGAAAGGAAAGGCTGAGGCAGCTGGACCCGTTCAGCCTCAAGAGCAGACATCTGGGAGGGGACTTCATCAATGTCTATAAGTATCTGCACAAAAGGTCTCAGAGAATGGATCCAGGCTCTTTGTGGTGTTAAGCAACAGGTGGCAAAGGGCAGAAACTCTTTCACAGAAAGTTCCACCTAAATATGAGAAGGAACTTTACTGTGTTGGTGACTGAACACCAGAACAGATTTCCCAGAAAATTGTGGATTCTCCCTCACTGCAGACAGGAACATTCTGGACACAATCCTGTGCCGTGTGCTTTAGAACGACCCTGCTTGAGCAGGGAAGCGGGACTAGATGACCCACTGTGGTCCTCGTCCAAGCTGACCCATTCTGTGATTCTGGATGGTCAAAACTATTACACTCAGTTGTTAGGCCAATGAGCCAACATCATCAAATAGAACTTTCAGCTTGTTATCTTTATACAATTATGTGTTTCAGGTTCAATTGAACATTTTTATGTCTAGTAAAATCAAGTATCTACAGAATACAAAATTGATTTGTAGTTTTGCATTACACTTTTGTGTGAAAAAGCAGTAGTGAACTAGCAGTTAGTGTGCCGAGTTTCTAGACAATAAATGATCTTTTTCTTCTTATGTGAACCAGTGGATTAATCTGTAGCCTGGAGCTTCACATTTCATGTTCCTTGTAAACAATTGCTGCTTTAAACCATTGGTTATGGTTTATTTATAGAATAATACGTAGCTCACAATTAAATGCTAAGTTATAATTGAATCAAAGGATTCTGCTGATGCCTCGACCCACAACGGTGCAGCTCAAGAGCTTTAGAAAGAGCAGCAGAATCTGAACCTAAATTACAGGCCCCAGTATTCAGTCTGGGATGACACATTATAATGCATAATAGGACTAAAAGGATTATTATAATACTGCAATAAATAAAAAGAAAATGTATCAAACAGCAGAATTCAGGATGCTTGCAGAGGAATTCAGTTTGTGATGTGGGAGGCTAAAGATTATTCTGCATAGAAATAAAGCTAGAGGAAAAGTATTTCATAAACACATTTATGTTCTGAAAAATATTCTGAAGTTGTTCCGAAAAATATTCTGAAGTTATTCTTAAATCAAAGGAAAATCTATGTTTCATAGTCAGTAAATGCATAATGCTCTGTAACATGGCTGTAACTAGTTGATTCCAGGTGCCATTTTCTGTCATAATAGGACAATGACTTTGCTAGAGAAAGAAAAACACTAATTCACATATCTTTGATGAATTTTTGAAAAAGCTTTCAAACGTTAAAAAATTAAGTTTAGTTAACTAGAATAAAAATAATTTTAAAAACTCTTGCATGTCTTTCTAGTACAAATAGTCTCATCATAAAAATGATTCACAGATCAAGTCACAAAGACAACACTAATTTATTTGTGGAGGAAACCTGACTGATAAGGCATTCAATTCTTAGGCTAAAATGAAGATTATTTTTAATACAGATACTTTGTCATTTTAGAATGTGTTTTCTTAAAAATGAATAATGATAAAAACTTTAAACATTTTTTTACTGTCTGCTAATCTGTGGTTTATCTGTTGGGCTGTAAGCAGGAAAAGCAATCAGTATTTTGTTGTATAGGTATTTAATCCGTTGGATGTTTACCTTGGTTCCTCACACCAGGCTGTAATTAGTCCAGCAATGCCTAACATGGCTATAGTAACTTTGCACAACAGCTTTGGCACCTGTCATATGCCTTCTAAAGTGTTTCTGCATTTTCCTCTAACCCTCTCCACTGGAAGAGATTAAACAGTGGACTATAAAGGCATTGGCCAGATCTCAGGAGAGAATTTCTCTGTGGATTTCAGCTACAGTTCATTTCAGATCTTACTGAAATTGCATCCAAGACTTTGGACTTTGTCAAATGTATATGTATTGAACAGTTCATTGGGAAAGAGTGGAGAAAGGTTGGTAATTTGTTTTCTGATGATTTTCAATCTAACTTCTGTGTGGGAAATCACAGATGTGCAAAGTCCTATAACATAGAGAAAATACTGATTTTTAATGAAAAGTTCAGAAAAGTCAGCTTTTCACTGGCATATTTTTACTACAAAACATTTAATACTAAATTGAATTCTAGTTCTGAATAATACATAATATAGGCATTTTATCTTTTCTTGGATTCCCATTATCAAAGTCCAACTGAGGTCATAGGACATTATTTCTAGAACTACCTTTACAACAAGGTATAGTAAATACTTAAGAAAAATGAAAAGTCATGCAATAAAATCACAATGTTGATATGGAGAAAAAAACCTGATGGATCCACAGCTAAAATATTTGTATGAAGAGGTGTATGGGACAAAACAAAGAGAATATAGAAACAAACATTGTTTAATTAATAATGGAAGACTAAGGAAAGGTAACAGTCTTTCTGTTGATTATTTTTTTAACTTTAATTTTAATTTAAATTTTACTTTTACCTTCTGGCAATATAATGAAGAGAAAGAACAAAGAAATACATTATATTTGTAAAATATATGTTAATAAATTTAGGAAACACAGTAGATTTGGCCAGGTAGGGATTTATGAAGAGGAAACAAGACAAGTTACAGGAAGCTCTATACTCAAAATTACCCACAGAAAAGACAATGGTGAGGCAGGACAATATTCGCTATTAAAAGAGGATTAGATTTTTTACTTGCATCTCAGCAATGTTAAGAAACAGTAAGAAATATATTTGAGTCTCCCAATTAGGAAAACAGTGCTTTAATTATGCTGGGCATATACTTGCATCATTAAAAATTGTTATCAAAATAGGCTTGTGATGCAGTATATTGGCTAAAATGTTCCTGTCTGCATTGTAATGCAGCGTGTGCATTCCAGGGCACTGTCTGTCACAGATATGAATGTCGGTTTTGTTTGGATTTGCTTATGTTGAATACTGTGTAAAATATCTGGAAACATTTGGTAGAGAACACGAAATACAAACAGAAAAGGCAAAAAAATTTCTAAAGAGCTCCATTCGCAATAAGATATTTACATTATGGATTTCCAAAAAGGCTGTAATGTAGTAAGCCCGTCTGAGAACAATTTGAAAGTCTATCAATTTCTCCAAAGTGCCTAATAGAAATCTGAGAGCTCTTGATAGCCTTCAACAAGATTTTTGCTTTTGTTTTTTTTAATGTTGTATCATTTATGGTCTGAAGATGAAAGGACTCCCACACCAGCAATTCTTCATGCATTTCTGCAATACATAGATTGCCATCCCAACAAGTGACCCAATTTTGAATAATTTTCATGAGTTCACACAGGTTTACATGTGAAGAATATTTACCAAAATCTTTTTATGTCAATCAATTATCACTGATCTCTGAAACAAGACACTAATGGAACAGGAGAGAAAATACGATGGAAGTACTCTGTCTCTCTTACAGAGATAGTAAAAGATTAAGGAGCTAAACCACAGGTACAGCAAATTTGTTAAACCACTTAATCATGGTTTAATGATACATTAATTCAAATTAATCCAAACTTCTCTGTCTTATTTAGACAAATTAATCCAAATTAAGTTTTTTCCAAAATCACTTAACTGACTCTCTTCCATGGATGGTTTTTTCTTTGAATCTGAATTTACAAGTAAATCTGATCTGTATTAATTTAACCAAGTTTATTTTCAGTGTGAATGAAACTTAAGGATTCAAATATTTTTAAAAAATGAAATAAGTATTAATAGTTGAACAAGCTAAACCAAAATTACCTTAATAAAGGCAAATGCAGAGCACTTTTTGTGTTGTTTACCTTGCTGCTGAATAAACACTCATCACATTGTGTTATGCTCAGCAGAGCTGTAGAACATTTCTCTGCTGAACTTACCTCCCCTTCTGTGGACTGTAAGTGCAGTTCTTTCCTACAGGTAGCCTTTAAGTCTCCTGCAGCTGCATTGACTTGCACTCCCCTGGGTGCTTCCATCACCAAAGATCTAGTAGGAGATTCAAGTCTGAAAGACAAAAACAATCACTGAGAAAAAATGCACTGAATTGAACCACCAAAAACTTTCCAGCCTCAAAACCCATGATACAGGTAGATATTAACATATTTTGAAAGGTAATAAAAGAAAACCAGATTATATGTGCGATTCTATGACTGCCCTTTATGACACAGATATAGAAAAAAGTGAAGCATTTAAGAACATACTGATCTAAACCTATCTGCTTTGTGATGCTTCCGGCCCTAGCACTTAATGCATCCAACTGTACTAATACTGAAATATAGGTACTTAAGAATTTCCACAACTCTGTTAATGCTTCTGTAATGACAATTTAATACTAAAATCTTCTTAGTGGCTGATGACAAATGTTTAACAACATAAAGAGAAAACAAAACCTTTAAACGTCTTAGATGATGTGAAACTGGTTAAAATTGCTTTGACAGACTCATTCATGTTTTGGGTATGTTAAACAGCTTCATGTGTGAAGAGAGAAAAAGAAATCTCTTATATTGCAATAATTTGGGGAACATTGTATGGTTTTTGTGTTCTCCAAAATACTCATTATGCTCATATAACACTGCTATAGCAGGGTTAAGAACCACATCACTGCTGCTTGGTATCTTTACTGAAAGCAATTCATGTTCTACTGTCAGTCTTTCTGCGTCTCACTTCTCTGTGCTCAAGAACCTCCATCATCCTTGATGCAGAACTGTGATACTTTCTTAGCTGTCCTTTCTCATAGTATTGTGGAGATTTCTCTTGAAAGGGAAGTACTAATGCAAAGATTTTGTAGAAAACACGCTCACATGCTGGATAGGGAAATGACAGCATGAAAACTATTGAACTGGAAAACAATAATTCAGATTCTGGTTGTGTTCAGTTGCAGATTTATTGTACAGCACTTTAAGGGAGGGAGGCAATTTTTAAAATCTATTGATAGATTAAATCCATCTATAACTTAGTAATATGATGGCAGGGCACAGTTCCACTTTACCTGAACAAAGGCGTTTTGTAAGATGAAATATGTTAATGATAAAAATGTCTAGACTGAGCAGCTTGAAGAAAACACTGTATTTCCCGCTTCAGCAAAGGGTCAGTGTCATAGCTATCCAAAAATATAATGAGGTACTAGATGTATAATGGAGAGAGTAGTTTGACAGAGAATTTGGTGCAGAAAAGCCAGATGAAATCTGTCAAGAAATGGAACAAGAGAATTTCAAAATATTTAAACTATTGCATTTTTTAAGTACAGAGAGCAGTACTGGATTACCATTTTAAAACCAAAGTGCCACATTTGCATGCAAAGAAAGTCACTGAGATGGTGTCTGTGAAACATTTTTGTTTGTTGCATTTCACTGACACTCAATAGGGAAAGGAAGAAAATAAATGAAAAAAAAAAAAAGAAAAGAAAAGCATTTATTCAGATAACAAAGTGAAGCTAGCAAAAGCAAGTGTCCACATAGAGAAAAACATAATTTGTAGATACTGATATATAAAAAATAAAAAAAAATACATGGGTTACATATAGATAAGAGCAATAGAAGAATATCTCTGCTACTGCTAGGCCCTTTTCTTTCTTTTTTTGAAGCTTTGTAGGGAGACATTGATAGAAGGTTCTTCAGTTCTTTGTACTGTGGAAGAATCTAAATATGAATTATTTAATGACATACACAAGTGCTTTTCAGGTGGCGGTTTGTGAACTTCTGATGGCTACAGGACAGCAGAAAAAGGACTTCCAAAATATTTTATAAATGATGTAAAGGATAAAATTTAGAAATTAGGTTTCTGAGAGTAGTCCATTGCCTTAATGAGGTTTTACCTTGAACTTAAAAGGAAACTGAATGGTATAAATGTTAAATGATTTTCTTCTTCCATATTTTTCAGAAGCTTATCACTGTGATTTATGACCTACTTTACAGGAATAGTAACATTTCTCCATGGTTTCAGATGCCATTTCATAATCATAAAGACAAAAGTGTTCTTAGTTACATTTATTGCATTGAATTCATGTGTCTTAGCCAAGTCACAAATATTTCTGGTTTCATAACATTCAAATCCCTCAGACCTAACTAAAACTTTTCAGCAGGTGGACAATTAAAATCTGTTTAGGAATGTACATCCATCAGGAAACTATGGTTTTCTTTGATAAATAAACTTTTGAGAGTGCATAGCTTAGAGTTGTTTAGTCTACTTTCATCACAGTTTTTCATGAAGTACACTAGCATAAATAGCTTTATTTTTGTCTAAAAAGAAGATATTTTGGAAATTAATTTCTCAACTTGAAAAGTTCATAATATCAGCCTTCTCCACACCATGGAGAAGAATTTTTTTTTTTTTTTTTAGACAATAGAGATTCTTAGTAGTCTTTGGAAATCAATTAATTGGTAGAAATGTCAAGGAATGACTGATGATTTTCAAGGCAGATTTAAGAACACCACCCATCTTATTAGTAAAGCTGAATGCCTAAATCTGTTTTACAGTTCTAATTTGCTTTTCTTATTGTTATCCTTTGGCTGATCTGCTCTGAAAAGAGACTGCAGCATGCTACTGCAAATGCAAAAGTATATACACACAGATTATTTGCTCAAAGTTTTGAGATAAATTAGGTTTAATATGCAGCTTCTTTATAATATTTTTTGCCATATTTCTGATACCTTTAATCTCTACTATAAACTCATTGCAACACTCCATATTTTAATGCTCATCCCTCCAAGAAGAAGTGTATTCTAATAGCATATGGAGAGTTTGCTTTCCTTCCAGATTTACTGATGGCCTGTCACAGTGGCATTTACATCTATGAGTGAATCCTATTCATAGAATTAATTTTTCTGTCCCAAACAACAAACTGCTCTGATAGAAAAGATAACTACTGCTGTAATTAGACAGAAACTACAGAACTGTAGGAAAGACAAAAAGGCTTTTAAAAAGAGTTTTTAAATAATATAATTGGTCAATTTGCTAAATGTGATGAAGCAAGATGATCTATCCAAAGCAGAGATTTTTCTTTTTAATTATCAGTGGTTAATTTGTGAAAAAATATAAATTTCATAAAATCAAAGCCATATGAATTTGAGCGGAAAAAATGAAGGAATGACTGCTAGAAAAGGGAAACTTTGAAAATATCTTGAATATGTTCCTTCGAAGGTATTAAAGTATTTCTCATCAGAAATACAGAGACATTTTTTCTTCATTTTGTATTTTCTGTTTACCTGCTGACCTAGATTGTATTCGATAAAAATAATTTAAAATATAAACCAAAAGAAAATATTTCCTTTTGGGTTTTAAGCAATATTTTAGATTTACCTCCTGCATATCCCTCATACTCACATGGGATATAAATTTATCTATGTTAATTTTTTTCTGTTGGCTAGTGGAAAGTATTTCTTAAAATAGAAGGAAAGAGAAGATTCCCCGGTGCAGAAGTGAATAATTTATTTGCTTTGTGTCTATTTAAGTCCTACATCCAGCCCATGCTACTTAGTGAAACAACTGATATAAACCTCTACCAATTCAGAATTGCTATTCAAAACAGTGAATTAAAAATATGTATGTCAGCTAGAGATCTCACATGTAAAGCAGGTACTCATTTCCCTTTTATTGACATCTTTATATTTGAGGGTCAACAAATCAACACTTCCTAGTATTTAAATTTTATATATTATAGTCTTGCCAACACATATTGTGCTTTATTTGCAGTGAGCATAGGAACCCTGCTAGGGGAAAAAAAATGTTTTGCAAATATAAAACCAATGGAAAGTCTACACATTTACTTGGTAAGCCTTTTGTAGATTTTCATAGCTTGAAATAATTGTGCCATTGATCTTGCTACCTGTAGGTCAAGAGTTTTGGCAGATTGTGACTGTGGGTGGGTAAGACACAAAGAGCAGAAGGAAGGCAAATAGATGTGACAAATCTCCCACTATTCCTCTTCCTACTGCTTTATTGTAAACAAGTACCCTCAACACCAAAACCTCAGAGAATGCAAGATCTTCCTCTCCCATGTGAAAGAATTTTGTTCCAAATTAGAATTAAGAAATTTTTTTAAGTAATTTTGAAAATGTTGTTTTCCGGAAACCTCAAACAATATAAAATATACATTCTTTCAATTTCTATTATTATGAAAAGAAGAGTTGGCTGTCCTGATGCTAAAATAAAATTATTTCAAGAGTCCTCCAGTGAGGCCAAAAGTCCTCAAAGGAGTCAAAGGAATTCTGATGGTGATAGATAAGATTAGGCTTCCTATTCAGCCCATTTCTTGGAAGTCAGGTTGCAACATAAAGAATAACCAGCAGCTTTTATGATCATGGTAACAAAAAATCTTAAAGCTTTATATTAAGATATTGCAACTACTCAAACAGTAAGTAGCTACATTTGACATCACAGTGGGAATGATATAAAAATAAAATTATTATTCAATCATTCCAAACTTATTACTTATACTATTTACAAGGTTATACGTGCACATTTTACCATATATATATGAGTGACTAAAATATTTTGATACATTTACATGTATCATGTATGTACATGTATGCTTTTTAAATGATACATGTATCATTTACATGTACATGTATGCTTTTAACAAATTGCTTATATTTTCAGGGTGATGTTTTTATTATTATTATTGAAAAGCAGTGGTAAATTTGGAGGCCTCAACATTATTAATATTGTTTACTGATCATCAGCTTTTCTTTATGAAGAAGCAAAATTCTCATATGTTCATGGGAAAATTACTTTTATTTACGTGAAAACTTAATCTTGGGCATGATTTGTCTCTAGTTTTTTGACAAAACATACAACTCTTAAGTAACAGAGAGCGAGATTAAGTGTTTTTTGAAAATAGTATTGGCCTGAACCAATAAATATTAGCCTTTTTCCCTCTCAATTTCTAACTGTGCAACTCATAGATGATAAAATTAAACAAAGAGGAAACTTTCAAGACTTAAATCAAAATAGTAGAATGGCATTCAGTACAGCATTTCATGTTATGTCCATGCTCTGCATGTCACTGACTTTGGCATGTGTCAGCACGCCCTTATTATAACTTTTAAAATTCTCACTAACCTAGAAATTCACTGTGCTCAAAGATAAGTGCTGATTGCCCTGTACATGCCACAGATTTAAATCCAATAGGTCTGCATTTTTGTTGCGGCACTTGAAACCACTGAATATTTTTATGTTATTTGGAATAGATGATAAATCAGAAAAACAATTTACCACACAGGGAAATAAAAGATCTCTTCTGAGAATATTAAAAAATATTACTGAAGAGGAATAAAAAGGACCAAAAGGTCATTGAGGATTTTTCCAGAAGTGTTGTTAAAGGAATAGAAAGAGTAAAGAAGCATCAAGGAAAAATGAGAAAGGCTGGAAAAAGCAAATATTTAATGCAAGAGCTTGACTAAATAAGCAGGTGATGAGGAAGGTTAAAGAGAATTTAACTCATGATTGTTTCTTCACCTGGGTGAAGGCATAGCCAGGATAGCTAAAGACAAGGAAGCTAGCAGAAGTAATATTAAGAAGGAAATAAATCAAAAACATAAGTGGCATCTCAGGTAGTAAAAAATCATGCGGGCATAAGTCAACTAAAATGAAAACCTTTGAAAATCAAGAAAATTAGTAGAAATGTAAGGTTTAGAACATGAGCTTTTATTTCTTAGAGAAATACCTGCTTGAAACTTCCAGGCTGTGAGAAAAAGTTCTGGATATGAGACAATCGAACACAGTTGCTTAAGGAAAACTATGGGAAAAGGATTTGTCATGCTCCTGACAACTTAGAGCTACCCCATTCTACCCTAAATGTCTCCCTTTGCATTATCTTCCTTATTTTTATTCTGGCTTGAATGCCTTTCTACACATGCCCAGCCTTTCTGCTAAACATTCTTACATGAAGTTTATCTTCTTTACAGAAATAGCTCCATTACCTGAGTTGTCTTTCAGAATATATTTCCTTAAAATAGAAATCTATCTTGTCAGAAAGAGATTGAAGCAACATGCCCACAGAAAATGCTCAAGTGCTTGTCAAGAGTTAGATCTGAAGATAAAGTGCCTAGGGGATTCTGAAGAGTCTCAGTTTGGAAAACCATTAGCTTCCTGTGATTAAGAAGTAACAGTCCAGACCACCTGTAATTATCTAATAATATTCTCTATATCATTTCTCTAAGGGGTCTTAAACTAATATAAACAGATATATTTTAGCTGAGGCAAACTGTGACATGGCTTGATCCACATTTTTAGAAAACTGCATCTCATGGAAAATTATTCTACTGAAAATCCTTCGACAGGTTCAACTTCAAGCTCTGCAGATTAAGCATAGCAGAGACCTTGGAATATACTTTCCAATGGCCCATATTTGGATTGTATTCAAACATTCCAAGAAGAAAATAAATAAAAAAAATAATCATTAAAAAAAATCAGAAAAGGTTTGGTGAGTTTACTTTCAGCCACTTTTTTAGGACAACTGCCATGTCCAAACAAACTAGAGCGATGTTTTCACTTTCTGCAATACAAAATTGAATAGTAGATTGTGAAGAAGTCAAATAGCTTTTTCAATTCTTTTGGCAGTGAATTCCATCTTGAGATACAACAAATGATAAAATGTGAATTGCAGGATAAGACATGTAAAATCATTAATTCTTCTCTCTGGCCAAACGCTATCTTTCAAGTTCTCTGTATAATTATAGATATAAACAACAGGAGCTGATTGGTGGACTGCAGAACTAATAGTTTCATAAACTCATGTACTTCCTGTAACTTTTGAGCCTCCTCGTTCTTATATCCAGTCTGTATGAGCTCCAGATCCCTCACAAACTATCAGGGACATGAGAGGAGAGAATAGGCAGACACACAGCAAATTTAAGAAGCCTTGTTTTCTTGTGAAAGTGGTTAAACGGCATCACTGAAAATGGAAATACTCCCAGAAAGGGAAAAGGAACAGCTGGAGTGAGGAAAAAATATTTTTGGAGAAATTTAGTATAAAGAAAGACTAAACAAACTAAAGATTACTCAAATGGAAATCAAAATATATCAGTAGCCCTTTTTAGTAATGCATTAGTAATCCTGTTCACTTAGAATCAAAAGAAAGACATGAGATGAAAATATTATGCATGTTACAGCAGCATTACTTAATGACATATAGTACAATTTTTATGGAATGTAAATAGTATATCAAATTATGTTTAATCTGAAAAACACAGCAAAATGCAGGTATGGTGGTATGGTGAAACAAGACTGTATTTAGAGTCCAAAACATGTCAGAAATGAGTTCTGGCATCTCTAGTATCTCCTGGGCATGGAGGACTGTTGCTCAACTTCCATTTAAAAAGACAGTGAAACACTTCTACCTGCAGTATCTGTGAAAATGAAAAGCTTGAACAAACTGTGGGCTGTTGTGCCTAGTCCTAGGCTGGCCCTACATGAAATTACAATTAATTAAGCAGCAGCTTGGATCTGGAAACAGTGTGAAAGCAACCACAGTGGAAACAAGCCTTGCAGGAGCCAAGGGCACACAGGAAGGCACCAACTGAAACCTTGAACATCTCCCTCTGGCACTCTGAGCACTCACTGGTCATGCCTGCTGTTAGACAGGACCGAGCTTCATGTAAAGATGGGGTGATATATTTACCCTCACAACCCTGTGTAGGCTGGGACAGCTGCTCTTGGAGCCCATCTGCAGGTTCCTGAAGGCATGACATGGCATAATCATAAAGCAAACATAATCATAAACCCAGCAGAAAAGGACCTTGGGGTGCTGGTTGACAGCAGCTGAACATGAGCCAGATGTGCCCAGGTGGCCAAAAAAGGCCAATGGCATCCTGGCCTATATCAGCAATGGTGTGGCCAGCAGGACCAGGGCAGTGATTGTCCCCTTGCACTCAGCACTGGTGAGGCTGCAGTTTGAATCCTGTGTCCAGTTCGAGCCCCTCACTGTAAGAAGGACATTGAGGTGCTGGAGTGAGTCCAGGGAAGGGCACAGGAGCTGGGTGAGGGTCTACAGTGTAAGACATAGGAGTGGCTGAGGGAGCTGGGGTGGTTCAGCCTGGAGAAAAGGAGCCTCCAGTATCCTGAATTTACCACAGGGAACTCAATGGATTTTTCTCTCTCTTGTGATAGTAATATTTCTATCCTTTGTATCTTGGTTTCTACTAGAGCCTTTTCCCTTTCCAGTGTCAAATATAATCATCATCACTGAACACTAAAGCAAATTATTCTTTCAGTTTAAGAGCCATACCCAACTACCTTTTGTTTCTCCTCTGTCCTGTCTGCATAGCAATTACAACCATTCATTAGTGGCTCTTTTCTCTGTTACTTCAAAAAAATGTATATGTATATGTATATGTATATGTATATGTATATGTATATGTATATGTATATGTATATGTATATGTATATGTATATGTATATGTATATGTATATGCATATAATGTATATTTTAAAAGAGAAGAGTACATCTATAGTTAAAAAGAGAAGCTTAACTTCTGGAAATTTTTCAAATTTTACTATATCTATACCTATTTTTGTATGAATATGTATGTTAGAAACATTATATTCTCAACATCTAGTGATAAGACTAAGCAAACAAATTTCTGTCAATATACATGCCCAAAAATGAAATAACTAACATAAATTGTGAAAACAAAAATAGTAATTATTTCTATTTTATTAGAAAAGGGTACTGAAAGTAACTAAAATCTAACATTATTAAAACGGCCTAGGAAGGGAGATGGGTTTTTTTACTCTGCTGCATCTTCTATCTTTTGATGAGGTTTTGTTTATTATTTGATTTCTGGCTAAAAATAGATGAACAGTCATGGTGATTTTGTCAACCTGCTCAGATGACTAACAAGGTCAAAATTTCTGATGTGATCTCTGGCTCCAGACTTTTATAAAATATATATTTTAACCTATCAGTAAACCACCCCTTAAATGTCACCAAAGGGGTGTCTTACAAACCATCAGACAACTCTGAGTGAACCAGACTTCCTGTGCAAGAAAGGAGTATTTTTAATTCTTATTAGAGGTAAAGTAGAATCCAACTATCTTGCATGGTTCCTTGATCAATTTTCATCTAATTATTCCTAGTATTAGCTTGCAGGATTAACTGATAGTGGTGTGCAAGGCATGACATTGAAGAGGAAAAAAAACTTTCAAATTTGATCTTGCAGTTATCTGCAGAGGAAAACAACAAATTAATTCATCCCCTTATTAAAGATGTTATTGAGGGCAAAGTAATCTGCATTTAACTACTGTCTATTTTGTGCATGGATATTACATATTAGTGCACCATATTTTAATGCACTATTGGCCTAAAACCAGTATTTGAGGAATGCATTGGAAGTTTAGTTTCCCTTGCTGTGTTCTGGTGAAAAACAGTAGCGAGAGAAACAGGAAGATTAAATTATTAAGATGTAATTCATTTTTCTGATTCTAATGCATGATTCTTTTATGCTACTAATCCCAACTAATGAAAGTCATCTTTAATTAGTTTTTGGGATTTGACACAAAAGTTTTCACAAAGGATTGTATAACAGCACTGTTTGAAAGCAAAACCATTCCAGTATTATTTGAAAATGCAAGAAAGGAGAAAGATGTAACCGAAATGGTTGGACATTTTGGAATTAATTATATAAGTACTCAATTAAAGTTTATTTTTACACAACACATTTTAAATAGTAGATATTAGAAGAGCTTCTCTGTATGAAGACCTCAAAGTCTGGCTGTAGAACTAAGTGTCTGAGGCAAGGTTTAGATATGTGGAGCTAATGTGAATCTGACTTTATCTTTTTATCTTTCTGTCCATGATAGGTTAAACTAAAATCCCAGGAAGTACTATGATCCTTGTGGGTATGAAAATTCTTAGACCAAATTTTCTAGTTATGTTTCATTCAGAGTAATCAAGGTGGTCATTACTCCGTTTTTAAAATATTCAGTACTCAATCATTTTACATATACAAGGCCATGAATAGGTTTCCAGCATATTTTATTTTGGAGAAAAAGGAAAAAAAAAATGTCCTGAGGTTTATTCATTGACCACAAATACATATTCCAACAAGAAAAATATGGGGAGATTTATACTTGAATTAATGATCTAATGTATATTCTATTATCTTTCAGCCCTATATACAATAATTGTCATAGCCTAATATATTTGCATTTATGCACTGCAATTTGCTGTCAAATTGCACCCAAGTGTGTCCACTGAAAAAAATGAATAATGTTAATTCAGCAAACTTTCTACTCTCCCGTTACTTACCATTAAGTTTAACCGTCCAAACGCACAGGGATGCAGCATTTGGAAAAATACTCTAGGTGATTTTAGGACTGCCATTATTGGACACTTTGGGTAAGTTTATTCTAGAACATTAAAAAGTAATAGAACCCAGACCAGCCTACTGAAATGTCCTAATAGTAATTGTCATCATTTTAAAATTACTAAATTGACTTGAGAGTTTTAAAAAAGAATATGATGAAATCCAGCTACTTTAGAGGACCACATGTGTACGAAAACTTGCAGACCTTAATATGGACTGAATATATTAAGAATAAACCACTTAAAAGTAAGCTAAGTTTACTTGACCCAACTCCCAGGCTGTTGGTTTCTTCAATTTTTTTAATAAAAGGTATAGGTTAAAATCATTATTAATGAGAGGGCAGAAAGTTGAATGCCAAATGCTTGCTAAACTAAGTCCATCTTGGAAAAATGAACCGAAGTAACAGTTTAGTTGAAAACATTAAGCAACAATAGGAATCATGGCAATGAATAAAGACAAAAGACTAGAGGGGTGAATGTCCCATGTGTGAATTTTAGAAGTATTGTGAGGTAATTTTAACCTTACTTAAAGTAATCCTGAAGACACAGGATTATCTGTTTTACCATACATTTTCCCTCTCTTGATATTATTTAATGATTAGAAAGAAGTAGAGAAAGCAGTGTTTCCACATTCTTTTGAGTAGACAAGTTCCAGCCTCTTACCCAAATTATTGGTCCCCTGAAAAAAGAAAAGCATATTGTGTTTCTTCTTTGATTTCTGCTGAACTTCCTCGGATTAGAAATCATATCACCTTGGTGATTGTCACTAATAAATGCCTTTAGAATTATTTTCCACAAAGGACTAAGAGGCGCCATGGAAGGGGACAAAGATTTTTAAGATATAAATCCAGCCAAGAGGATCCTCTGGAAGAACCTAAAGCTATACATTACTTTAAAATGTTTAGTGTAAATAATCAAACACAATCATTTACTTCACACACTGCATGTACAATGGTCCAACTTGTCCACATGGACTGTTTCCTGCAAATGATTTCTGCAACAGTGTTATTTGTCCATGTTCCTAAATGACTTTGCAAATGCAGGGCTGAGCACTTAACCATGCTTTTCTGTAGCAATTAATCAGAAACACTTCTGGGCAGGTAAAGAGATAGTCATATAATGTTCAAAAATCATAGTAGAATTGACTCAAAGTCTATATTGTTTCTCATCAGTTCTGCTGGGAGTAAGACAAGGAAGGACCTTTGATTTTCTGTGATTCTCATTATAAATCACATCCATATAAATCACAGATAAGTACTCAGCAGTGCACATACATGCACTTCAAAAAAAAGCTTTCACTTTAAACCTAAGTTTTCTTTTCTACAGATTCCTTAGTAAATTTTAAACCTAATCTTTTACTATCTACTGATTTCTCCACTTCTTTGACTAAGTACAGAAAAATTTTACATTTAGAAATGTAGCCTCACTTGGTAATGGATTTTTGAAAAGCGTGTGGGTTAGTACAAAAAACCAAACAACCTAGGAACACTGCTAAATGGAAAAATCAGGGACTGTTTAATTTATCTTGACCTATATATTCTGTAACAGCTCATAAAAAAATCAAATAACTGGTCTGATGCTATTGAACAATACTACAGACATTGGACTTTCAAAACACCTGAATATTCCAGTCTCTAGGAAAAATATATTTCTCAAGAATTCTATTATGGGAGGCAGGTCATATATAAAAAAGCACTGTATTTTACATTTCATATGATAGAGTTTGTGGGAGTTTTTTGACCAGTTAGAACAAACTGGAGTCTATCAGTGTTTTTGTATCTGAGTCATTAAATAGGCAGTATATATTACTATACATATACTGTTATTTTAATCCAGAATTTTTTATTTTTTTTTTTTTAAGAGAACACTTGATTTTAAAACGACTTTTTGAACAACACCTACTTGAGGTCTTGGGAAGGTTCTGCTCTGATATGGGGTGTCTCCACAGAGTGCCCAAACACTGCCCCTTCCGTGCCTAAAATACATAAATAAAATACAGCACAATTACTTTGGAAAATAAAAATACATGAAATATATTGAAATATATGACCACAAACTGACACTATTAGCAAAAAATGTCTGATCAAATCCTTTATTAATAATTATAAATGTTTCTTCATATTTACATCTCCATTTCTATATCAAAATCTGGACCAACATCCTGTGAAACGCTAGATTTCTGCTTTTTCACATACAAATCTGAAACACTTACAGACCCAAATTTTCAGAAATGGTTTGCCTGAATGCTTGTCTCCATATTTTGGAGAACAGCTATTTTACAGAGAATGGAAATAATATCATAAATTTGTGTGGCAAAAACACAGTAGAGAAATATCTGCTGCATTTTACATTCTGTTTATTATCCCTTAAATTGAGATGCCAAGCTTTTAGATGTTTTGAGATAACTGTTTCTTGCCTGAAGTTGCTAGCTCAATCTAGATATCTGACAGTTTCTGAGTTTATTTTCATCAGACCTTTCTCATTGAATAATGCTATTCTCATGGAATGTGCTTTGGGTTGTATTAGAAGTGGACGCTAAGGTATCTCCTACTGGGCATTTAAAATCCAGGCAAAGAAAACGGGTAACAATTTTCCAACTCTGAATTGCTTCTCTACTGAATTTTGATTTATATTACTAGGTCAAAGTTGAGTATGGTAATTCCACATTTTTCATTAGATAACCAGGATTTTTCATTGAGAAACTCATCTTCGCTTAAAAATGTAGAACTCTAGTAAGTATTCAGTGCAGTTATTTGAAAAAAGACAATAATTTTAGGAATTTTAAATGCATTTCTTGAAAGAAAATGATGGGGGAAAAAAAGACAAAAAAAATAAAGATCTTTGTTCTTTCTTAAATTAATAGAAAACTCAAGAAATTTATATGTAGGGAACAACACTATAAAATCAGCATTTCTCTTACCTCTTTCCTCTAAGGACTGAACACATAAAAGTTATTCATACCACTCACTTTACATTTAATAGATAGAAATAGCCTCCATGTACTTTTAGGCATTTGAAGTTTGCCTCCTCTTTTTCACTTGCAGAACAATCATCATGCCTATCCTTGTTTACTGATTTATCCAATGCCATTGTTTTTGTCATTCACTTACATAAATTTTACTTTCCTTCTCTGAGGATGGTTTACTGGGTGTTGTGTAAGGCAAATAGCCTGGAACTGGGGAGTGTAACTCTTTCCAACAGAGAACCTCCAGCAAAAGTAAAAGAACTCAATAAAATTTGTAAAAGAGGTAAAGCATTTATTGTCTATCAAAATAAGATCAAGAAAACTGTCTGCGATAACTATAGCTTATTACTAAATAATCTTGAAATAATTGCTATATTTCAAAACAGCAGAAGGTTTCTTTTGTTCTGAGACTTGAATTCTGAGTAGATCTAAAAATATACCTACAATATCTCATAGTGGGTCTGCAAGAAGTGCTCAACAGAACATAGGCATCACTCTAATTGCTACAAATTTTTAAATACAATAAAGTATTTTCAATTTTTAAAATATTTAAATATTTTTTCAGAAACTCTGGATGTCAAAGAAGATAGCTATTAGATACTTTTATGGTTAACTAATTATATTTAGTTTCAAACATTTACTAGGATCTGAGAGCAGAACGAGGTTATAAATATCAAATTAGTAACGTTATTTTTCAGTGTTAAAGGGAAAATAGCCTGAGCAAGACGCAAAAAAAATACCTAGCTAAGCAAACTTCAATCTGGTAATAATTTTCTGAACTCCACCTCCATTAAAAGAAAACAAAACCAAAAACAACCAACCAACAAAAAAAAACCAAACCAACCCTACTCTACCCCCAAAACCTTCATTGTAAAGTGGTCTACTAGCATGGAGTATTGAAGACAGGAAGAGTAATGAATTAAAATCCTAGTTCTTTTATTTCCAGAAATCTATAACCTTTACAAATATTCTGGCAAAGAATACTGAAAACAACTTTATTACAACTTCTGTTTAGAAGAACACACAAAAAAACCTCAATAAAATCCTCTTTCTATAACCAAGGTTTGCTGAGTGCTGTGGAAAACCACAGGAGGAAAAAACCCAGCATCTCTTTTTTCCTGGTATTATTCCTAAATGTGCTGTACAGAATTTGTTTTTTAAATCTGGCAATGACTTGAGGTTCTCTTTCCTTGAAAAGACCGGAATAGCATATCTGTATATGGGCCTTTTGTCACTCAAAATAAAGCTCATCCCCATCTATAATGATCCTGTCTGGGAGCTGAATATCCAAAATCAAAGAGTATGTTTCCAGATTCCATTAATCTTTTTCACTAGTAAAAGGGAATGCTTTCAACACTGAGGGCCCTTTATATTTTTGAAGGTGGCAATGGGTTATGAAGATGTAAATAAGTGAGCAGAATTCAGAGTTGCCAGTCTACTTATGAGAAGACCATGTCTGTAATATTTGAAAGAGCAGCATTATCAATGCAAAGATGCACAAAATTCACTCTAGTATGAGTTTGACATTAAATCAATCAGAAGTGCCAAAGGTAATATCAGGCATAATAAAAGTTAAATGTCAGGCGGCTATAACCCAGCTTTAGTATTTCCTCACTTTCAGCATAATTTTTTTAAAAGATGAGAAGGAATTTCTTGACTAAGAAAATAGAAATTTGAAAGAAAGACCAAGTTCTTCAAGCAGACTCACAATCCAGGCAGTAGAATTAATAACAAACTGATATAATTAAATAAAATATATTTAAAGCTAAAAGCAAACCACATAGGCTCCTTTTGCTATTTGAAAATGCAACCTTAATGTTTTTTTCTTCTCATACAGCCTCAAAAGCAGAAGTATAACAGTTCTTGTGGTAAATGCTTTATCCTTAAAAGAAATGCAACTTTCGACAAGTTAAAGAATATTTCCAATTACCTTTATTGCATAGTGGAATAAAAGCAGACACTTTCAATTATCTTGCTTTTAGTAAGAAAGGTGAAAAAGATCAACCAACCAGAATTTACTGGTATGTTTCCTGCAGTTAAACAGCAGGATCAAGAAAAAAGAAAATTATCAGTATTGCTAAAAAATGCAGAAGAAAAATGATATTATCCTTTTTTTTTCAATTTACTGTATGCAAATCTATAGTAATTTGATGAGAATTTGGACCATGTAGTTCAGTATTCTTAAGAAATGCTACTATGCACCTTCTAATGATATAACTAAATACCTTCTAATGATACTTCTAATACCTTCTAATGATATAACTAAATAAATAGAACTATAAAATCAAAGTGCATAGCCTTTTTTTCTAAATGAAAGAAATATACTTTAGGTATTTGATAAGTTACAATGTTAAAATACTTATTTCTTACAGAAATAAGAGGACATTCTAATAAAACTGTATTCCCAGACTTACAGAATCATAACCAAGACCTACTTTGACATGAGTGAAATTCTAGCGAGAGATTAATGAATACAAAAAAGGTATATTAAAAAAAAGGCTTGAACCTTAAGGCCCTTTCAAGTAAAGCACTAAAGAAAGTAGTTAATGAACTGAATTCAAAGGAACATGAGTTAGAATGGATAACTATAAAAAAACAATCCTTTTAGAGGAAATATAATCAGAAGCCCATGGAGTAGGTGCAAAGGATCCAAAATCAATACTGTAAGTGTAACTGAACAAAATTACTCACATCTTCAGCTTCCAGTTAAAGAAAATGGGTTAGGTAAAGACTTCACTAAGAAAGAAGCATCTGTGCAGCCAAATTACTGATCAAAGAATACCAGTTGTTATAGACGTTGCTAGAGAAAGCTCAGTAAACAAAACAAGTCAGGTAAAAGTCCAAAAGTTCAATTTATAGAGAAAACTTTTTATGCATAGCTGATTTATAAACACCAGAACTTTAAGAAACTTCTTTGACACAGAGGAAATCAAAATTACCCTTTTGCTACAAGCAAAAACAGTCACAACTTCCTGCTGAAACAGAACATTCAGAATTCAGAAAGACCAGTGTAAACTACTAATTTCTGCTCAACTTAGTGGTTTCTGAAATTCAGCCTTTGAGAAATGACAAGTGTCGTAGAAAATGGAAGTGCAACATTGGCATTTGCTTCTGGATTATATTTGCTTATGTATGTGCATGCTGAGGGAGTTTTTTAACCTGCAAATTTATTCAACCTGCAAATAATCCTTTCATACTTTCTGAGTAGTTAACTTACATAACAAAATGGCAGCTTTCAGTGGTTTTGTAAGTGACTAGGATGAAATGATAGAGCTGGAAATTTTTTTTTAGTTTTGGGTTGGTTTCTTGAGGAGCTTGTGGGTGTTTTTTGTTTCGTTTTCTTTTGCTTTGTTTTGTGAAAAGAATGCTGTCTGAAGAGTTGATAAGGCAAGAACTAAAAACTAAAGAAGTATTTTGCTGTGGAAAATGACCCACGTATTACCATTATCCCACTCCTTCATATTATTCATGTAAGCAAATCACCTGACAATGGAATTGTGAACCATTTTGATGTGTACAAACTACATGCCATTACAGCATCATGGACACAGCTCAGTTTTACCATCTTGATCTTTCACTAGGTTTTTCAGAAACATCAAGTAACAATCACTAAGATTATGCAAGTACTAGATTGGGATGCCAATTCATCCACTGAGTTACAGATTTTAAAGAAGGATTTGTAAAATATTTATTATTTTTGAAGCTTGCAATTTTATTTGTTGCACATTAATTAAGTTAAAGCATTGAAAAATTTCACAGAGGGATATATAATCAAAATTTCTTACCATTGAAAAGACCTTAAAAACACAGACAAGGTGTTTTATATTTGGAACTGTTATGTTCTAAAAATTTAATTGCAATAAAAAATAAAATTCCTAATTCTTGTACTGTGTGTACATAGATAAAAAGGGTTTTTGTGAACATTGAAAGCTGTTGTTCAACAATAAGGCCTTGGAAGGGCTAATCACTGCCAGACTGGAAAAAAAAACAAAAACAGAAATATTTAACTATTCAAACCAATGATCATTAAAAGATGACATAAAATGTTTGTTCCTTCTTTTGTAAAAGTCCGGTTATTATAGTTTATTTTGGGATGAATAGGAATGCAGCTTCTGGCCTTCATGTTGGTTGTGCATCTCTTCAAGACTTCCAGTTTTTTAAGTTACTTGAAGTGTAATTTAGCTATGTACTTGTATTTAAAAATAAGATTCAGCTGGATTTTTGCTATGGAGGTGTACAAAACTAAAATGAAAGTAAGTTATTTTCTGAAAGCATGATTGATATGATTGCTGGCATTTCAATTTTGCAGGCTCCCTCAGCAGGAAAACTGACTAGTGTTAAATGATGAAGGCTTCAGATATGACACTGATGTGGCCATATATGAGGTACACTAGAAGTAGGAGGTTGTAGTACAGCCTGACTAGATGCAGTTGTTTGCTTATAAAGTAAAGCATGTCCATTGAAATCTTCAGTGGTAAGCTGTTATTTAAAAGAAAATTCTAAAGGGAGTGATTTAGATATATTACTCAAAGCCGTTGAATATAACTAATTTGTGATGCATATTTTCTTTAGTAAGGCAGTCTTACTAAAGCAAAACTTCTCCTAAGCCTTTCATTTAAATAAGTTCCCCAATAAATTAAAATTCAGCATCTTCAGTAAGCTAAATTTTGATCAAAGTAAATTGTGACTCCAGGAAATACTTGTAAAATTGCAACAGTCAGTATTTATCTTCTTAAATAGCATCTTAACTTATTAAATACAAACATTTGAAACATAGATTCCTAATGCTGGGCAGTTGAGACCTCTTGTATTGCAATGCAAATGAAACTGTCTGTTCAGTTTCTTATCCATAGCATTGTTTGAAGGTTCTCATCCAAAATCTATGTTTGGCTACCACTTGATTGAATTTTCTGAAAAAGTAAATCTATTTGAATAAAATCTGGACTGAGAATAGCAGTAACATAATTCAATTAATAATTGGAAATGGCTATTCTAAATGCTTCCTCTGAGATGAGAAAGCCAATAAATGTAAATGAAACTGCCAAGAAGTCACATTAAATTTGAATAGTTCCTCAAAACATGAATGAAATTGAAATATATATAAGGGGTTTAGAGAAAAGAGGTTTTAAAAACATAATAATTTCTGTAATATCTTTTACTTTTCCCCCCTATTATGTATGGCAGACGGAGATACACATGACAATAAAAATGATGAAATACAATCATTTTCTGCTTGAATTGATCCAGTCTCCTTGAAAGTTTACAACAGCTAGATATATGAATAGACTTAAAGCTTATATTGAGATTTCACAGTAAATAATTTCCAATACCCTCCCCGTCAAAATTAATCATCTTTTCATATAAATCATAATCTGGACTTCATTTTTCTTAAAATTGTGCAAATGATTTTGGATTCATCCTAGTTCATCAGACACAAAAATTGTCCCTGTCTACATTCAAAAGATAGCATTTTAATGGGATTATTTTCATATTTAATAAGTAAAAAAGATCACATTTTCACTTTGTTGTAGTAGATAACCCTAGATTTTGGAACTCAGACTTATGCTCTAATGAATAGTTAATGAGTTTCAAAGCAGAATTGTTGTTTCCCTGGTGGAAAATTAGTGAATCAATGAATGAGAAGACTATCAAACAGCAGTCAATCGCTTCATAACCAGGGGATTCACCTGGAATGTAAAGGAATGGTAAATAAACTTGGATATCCCAAGTACAAAATGGGAGAATGAGAAAATTTTTTCTCACACAGTTTCAAGTAAAAATAGCAATAATTTCCCATTTTGAAGCTTTCTGGAAAATACACCTGCACACCCACAAAATCTAGCCAGGAATGTCTATCCAATTTCATAGAATCATATAATCATTAAGGCTGGAAAAGACCTCCAAGGTAATCAAGCCCAGCGCTTAACATCAAGAAGCTCTAAAATAAAATAATTTATTATTACCTTTTGATAAAAGTAAAGGGTATTTGCCCTTCAGTGATGACATTTCATAAATAAATAGTTTGGTTTTGAAAAGTTAAAAGCTCAGAGGAATTTATCAGGAATTTGTCCATTAAGTCAAACCATCACATTAGTTGTCTAAATTAGGAACATAGATTACTTATATTTTATCTGTAGCCAAAATGGAGAAATTGGCATCTCTAGAGATTAGTTACTAATGATAATGACTGAGACCAGAGCAATGCAGATAACCCAAGCACCTTGAAGCTTTTGCCTTCAACACCTGATCAGCAGTTGATGATCTGAATTTTATCTAAATTGCGAAAATCTTGTTTGGAAATCTCACTTTAACCATATCAAAAGTCATCTAAGCATTTTAACTGCTTCATAGAGTACCATATTTACCTTTTAAAGGCAAGTTCTCTGTACCATACAGAAATGTGCATTTATTTCTGTTCTGTTTGCCATTACTGTAACATACTGAAGAATTGTTATGTGATAATTACTGCTGCATTAATACATTTTAGTAAATTGTTTTATTTATGCTAAGGAGGCCACAAAGAAACAGGACAATTATCCAGATTTTTAAAATAGCTGTACTATAGTATTTTTTACTGTATTGGAATTAGTACGCCATTGATAAATTATAATCAGATATTTAGATGAGTGCATTTGTGCACCCTGTAGAAGTCCATCATGTGCAAGTACATAGTATGTATTTTAAAAGTTTTCAAATGCTTCCAAATGCTTCTAAATGCTTCTAAATAAATGCAAAAACTAGAATCTGTGACAAATCCTCACGTGTATTTCCACAATGCAAAAACAGGGATATTTGGATGTAATACATTTTGGTCCCTATTAGACCAAAATTTAACAAAAATACTACTAAGTCAAATTATTGGAAGTCTTTTTATTTTTCAGATGTGACAAATAAAATAAAGCTATAACATTAATTCCTTACAAGGTTGTTAAAAGGTTTCTATTTGATATTAGCAGTAGTGATTATAACCTGTTATGAATTCTTATTCCTGCTCTTTATTAATGTTCTGATTTTCTCTCTAAAAGTAAATTACATAGATGAATACAGCACATTTAAACCTGGAATTAGGTAACTCTTTATTGCAGCTTTAAATGGAAATTCTGCAGCTGTGAGTGGAAGTGTGAATGTGGAACAGTAATTTTGTCACTTAATATTCTCACCTTCACGTCTGCATAGCCATGAAGCTATGTTGTTAATTTAGCAACAAAATGGAAGCAGGTGTATTTCAAATCAGTTAACTGCAGTGACTGTAAACCACCAATGGTTGTGTTAACAAACAGATGCCTAGTTGTTATGGGTACTAACCACAGGAAAGACAGCCTTTTCTGCAGGAAAGGACAAGATACTAAAGCATAGTGTAATATGGGAAAGTTGGCTGAAATATGCATTTTTTGCCAAAGACTCAGATTTTTTCAGGCAAGAACCACAAGAGACATGCCACATACCTTGCAGATGCTGTAGGAAGAGGGTTTATGGCAGTAATTTACCGCTAGATCTACCACTCCATTTTCAAGATGGGACTCAGCTGGTCACAGGGTAATTTATCTTTTCCAGTCTCAATAGTTCCTTCTATATCACCAAGGAGCAGTATCCAGGGCTAAGACTATGACCACAATTCAGATTACTTGGCAAATCTTGCAACAGTCCAGCTCTGCTGTGAGTCTTGTGGCAAAACCTTCATCTAGTCTTTGCTTTTTTACTGTTTGTGAGTCAGGAGAGACTCAAAAATCACACTCTCATCACTGCTGCAGTACAACTGTCATAAATTCACCTTTCACATACCTATCATAAATTCAGACTTTTAAGATTTAAGCGCTTTCCATTGCCTTGCTACATACCAAGGCATGTCTAGCTAAAACTAGCAAAGCAGGCTTTACTGCTGCATGAAAATTCGGTGTTGTCAGCTACCAGAGAAACCTATTATTCACATTCTCTCAAAGTACATTATGTTCAGGCATTTTCAGAATATAAAACTGAGTCCTGGGCACCAGGAGACTCATGCCTAGGGAACAGAATGTCATAAAATTTGACAGTCATCATGAAATTAGTAATTTTGCTTTATCATTTTTAAGTTAAAAACACTGAAAAAATACAATTCCATTGTTCAACTATCAACAAAAGCCCTTACTAGTTTCAGAGACAGGCAATAAGAAAATCTTTTTTATTTTACGTTTTCTTCAGATCAGCTGTAAGGAGTATTTCTCTATATTATCCACTTAATAAACTGTCATGATGCTTACCACTCCAGCTTTCAGCTTACACTGAAGAGAATGTGACTGGGAAAACTTCTATTCTTTTATGCTTAAACCTTCCAAAGGAATATACGTCTTCTAGATTTAATCTTCCTTGTCCTTTAGTCTCCCTCTGGCCTCTAGACATCACTGTAAGTAATATATTCTGTTTTTTTCAGCAGGATACTCCCCATGCTTCTTTTCTTGTTTTACATTAAAATTCCCTTTAGTATCTACACAATTTTTTTACATTATTTTTTGTTGTCTAAATGAAACTGTTCTGAGTTACTGTTAGGTTTTCTGTCAAGAAGGGGAAAAAAAAAAGAGTGTTTTCATTAAAACTTCAAATTCAGAAATTCTAATTGGCCTTTCCTTTCTTTGTAAATCTAAATATAAACTGGGGAGGAAAGGCCAAGAATGGCAGTGACAAGAAAAAAATTGGAACTATAAAAAGCCTGAAACCAGTTCTGACAGCTAAAACATGAAACAAACTTGTTGATAGATACTCTCTCTGCACAGTATGCTTTATCTATTGCATTTTCTCTGCTCTTCACTGAGAGTGTAAAAACAGATTTAAAAAGTAGTCCATCATTTGGTAATGCTGCTAGCTTAAAAATAGCAAAAATAATACAATTGGCTTGCTTGATATGAAAATAAATACTTTTTTAAAACCCATCTCCCTTTGATATTTGATGAAAAAATACTTTCAGATGCAACTACCAATCACACCTCATGCTTTCAACCATAAATTGGGACAGGAATTTTTCAAGTGAACCTAGCATTTGACTACTTCCAGTATCTTGCTTTGTTGAACTTGGAACCATCTGGGGTCATAACACAATATCCAAGTACTTTTAAAATTTCCCATGCTGCTGGTTTCTAGACCTCTGACCAACACAACACACTTTGCAGACAGTGATGTAGATAAAGGACAGGAAAATGCCCTATTACACTGTAAGTAGTGTAACCTATAGTACTTGCTGTCATTTTGATCACACTTTATGAATCAAATTGTTTTAGAACGATGATACTTAAGGGAAATAGGCTAAATGACATTTTGGCATTTATGAAGTGATAAGCTGCCTGCAAGGACTGGAAGATATTTGTCAGTACATGATTATGCATGTGTGTCTGTGTATCTGTGTGCTCAGATCTACTCCTAGTAGTGTTTTTCAAGCACACTCACAAAAGAAGGTTCAAATGTTTTACAAACCTTATAGCTTCAATGAAAACCAAGATATGTGCTAAAGAACAGTTATCATAAAACTGAATTCTAATGTTTTCTAAGTAGGAAGAGGTAGATAATCATATCCCACCATACCCATTACTGATATTAATGTTGTCAGGATCAGTACAAGTGTTCTGCATACATTAAACCAGTAAAATTTATGCCATACATATTCAGTTCAGCTTAATGATGAATGTAACATATAACATCAGGAATCATGGACACGTGGGTTTTAGTGTGGGCTACCAGCTACAGTACAGATGAGTTTCTGAAAAGAGGACCCTTCCTCTGATTGCTTTACCTTGCTAAGCTCATTCATTCTATCCCTTCTTGTAGCAAGGTGTGCTTACGTGTGCTTATTTATGCAGCTTTCTTATCTTTCCCTCACTGTACCAAATTTTAGTCAAAAGAGAAGTTGACAATACATCCCAAAAGCAATTAACCTAGGTGCAAATCATGTACTGATCTCTAATTTTTTGGTCATGCTGTCCACATTTCATTCTGACCAATGTGTTATAGCTTAAAAAAACCCTTAAAGATTATAAATAAAACTACAATGAAGAGGATTGCATCTAATATTCTTAGCAAGAACTAAGATTAGAAAGAAAAAAATGTATTGCATTTATATTAGATGACTTGTGACTAGACATAAAAAGGAAATAGCTGAACTCTTCTAAGGCTTATTCCACTCTGTGATCATTAAGTTCAAAACCAAATCAAGACCAACAAGTTCCTCTTCGACAGATGATATAATTAACTCTGAAATAAAAATGATGGAAATTCTACATTCTCTACAGTCAAATTATTTCCCCGTTCCTCTCTTCCTTCACTTAAAAGATTTGTGTATTTTTTGTTGATTAGTTGGTGTGAGGTGTTTTGTGGGGCTTTTTTTTTTTTTTTTTTTAGTTGGGGGTGGGTTTTTTGTTTGTTTAGTTTAGGTGCTATTTTTGATTTTGGATTTTTAACTGACAGCATCCCTTGTTTTTCAACAGGTTGTTTCTCAGGGCCTCAAGACTGATATGAAATTCTCTTTGAGATTTTTTCTTCAAGCTAGGCAGCACCAACTTCTCTCTTCCTCAGAAATAATTCTTCTGGACACCTAATCAGCCTCATATAGATTCTATCCAGTTGTTTACTAAATAACAGTACACCAAACAGGACTAAACTCTTTGAAGATGACTTTGCCAGTGTGGAATAGGTGAGAAAATCTGCAAGGCCTATTCCTGTTTAAACATTCTAGGTTCATATTTGACTTTCTTGTTTCACATTATTCTATTGACCTTTGATCAAAATGCTTTCTAACTCTTTTTCTGGGGATACCTTTAAGTATTACTTATGATTTCTTTGAGGTTTGAAAATTGACCCCTAGAAGTCAATTTGATTTTGTTTTGCTGTTGTCTTTCCCTATAACTTTGGAGCAGGGGACTTTTTCATTTGAAATAATTTTAAGATTTCTTTTCACCTTCACATTCTCAGTTCTTCCCCACTGATCAGCAACACTTCTCACATTACTTTTTAAACACTGTGTCATCTTTACAGTCTGTATGTCTTTTGTACAATCTTGATATTTTCTCTTTTTTCCCTAATAGATGTCTGTCTCTGTAGTTAAAAGTCTTTTGACGTTAAAAGAAACAAGAGGCCGCCAGATATTCCCAAAAGTTGTCACTAGACCCTATGCATTAGATGATTCCTTTTCTTTATCAAAAGCCTAATCTGTTTCTTTTTTTTTTTTGGTTTGGTGGTCAACATTACCACATAGGTTATTTGCCCTTTCTTCAATACCCATGAAATACAAATAATAATATCAATTTCTGGCTGGATATTGAGGTTTTTTTCCTTCATTCTATTTCTGTGAAATACTTTTTACCACAGATAATTTCATGTCTTTCATAGGATATGTGTTGATTTTTACCACTCTTACTTCTGTAATTTACATTATCTATTCTGAATTTTTAAGCTTTTCTATCTATACTTCTTAAACTTCATGACACATACATACTTACATACTTTCTGAACCTTGAGCAAAGCTACATTGTTATACACAATTCAAATACAAAGCCCTATATGTATTGATGATATTTTTCTACAGCCAGAATGATGGCTTATTATGTTTGTGTCTTGGTGTGCTGAATTTAATACTGTCAGACACTGTGAAATTTAAACTCATCATTAGCCACAATGAGGATAGGAATTTGAATTCACAATGTGGGCTGAAAGCTGCAGGCCATATTTTTTTGGTTGAAATAATTTTTTTCTGGAGTTGCTCCCTGTGTGTGAAATCATTCCTAGCTTGTAGAAGTCTGCTATGAATAAGATTTGAAATGCATTGCAGAGCAGACATTATTGGAGTCTATGTTTTTCACAGCTTTGCCTGCATACCTGCTTTATAAACAGGTCTAGGGAAAACAGTGAAGTCCAAGATGTTAGTGGTGCTGAGCTAACTTTTCCTCTGACTAAGGCTTTGTCTCAAACTGTGACTGCCATGGACTCAAGCAGTACCTTCATGTGAGGCCTTCTGCTACTTTCCACCTAAACCTGAGTCAGTTCATGCAAGTTTATAATGTATGATGTATGTCATGGCAAATGCTTGTATAATCTCACCATGCAGCCTGTGGTTACTAAATACATTAGCTCGTGCCTAAAGTTGGGATAAAGGTTTGCTTAACATTGGATAAAAATAAAAAAGCCACTTTGTGGGGTTTCTAATATAATTCAGAGAAAATTAAGTGCAGCTCTGACAGGTATTACACGTCTCACACTAAGAGGTACCTCAGTATATTTGTAGTGAAAAGTCAGATGCCTACAGTATCTCCTGAAAATGTAACAGTATTTCTCTTATTCTGAAAGCTTTACAAATTGAAATCCAAATGATTTCATCTTCTAGGGCCCAATGAGAATACTGCTCCAGGACAAAGCAAAATATTTCTGGACTGTAGTGTCACCATTATAGTGTGAGTATTTGAAATCAAATACTCTTTTTTATTGAACTGAAATCCTATAGTGTTCTGCAACCTGACTCTTATCTCCAACAACAGATTTTTTTTCAGATATAAATAAACCACAAGCAAGTTCTTTAAGGCAAAAAAGAAAAAAGAAAAATAGGAATGTTGCAGCTGTTTTATGATTCACCTTTCCCTCCTGTGACTAGCTATATCTTAAAAATAGAAATGGGTCTGGCTGCTGCAATTTAAATGTGCATTTTCAAAACTACAAAGCCTGAGGGTATGTGATGTCAGACTTAGCTCAGGTTTAACAGTTAGAGTGTTGCTGCAAAATCTGAACCCAATTAATACTGGGTTCCTGCATCAAAACCTTCTGAATGTTTAGTGTGTGTTTTCCAAAGAAGCTGTTTTGGTTTTATTTAAGAGTTAGCTTACTAATAGTGGGGCAATTTTCCACTGAGCTTTGACCTTTCCCTAGGTCATGTGGATTTGCCTGGTATTATGTAATTCAGATGCCTCAAACTAGAACTATATTAAATTGCATCTGTAGACTTTACACAGTCCTTCAACAGGAAGTGTAGAGTATGATTAGGAATATGATGCCAAAACATTGGCAGTTTTTCCTAAAAGTATTAATTCTTACTTTGGCCACAAATATCCAGTAGCTTAATTTTGGTATTAAAGGTTTAACCTGAAAATCAGATTCACTTGGTAAGTTTGAACCAGCCTCTGGATTGATGCTGCTCTGTACCAGAACAGGGAAAATGGTCTCCACTAACCTTGAGAAATTGCTCGCTTCATTCTGCAAGGGAACAGCTCAGACAAGAACACAACCAGCTTTAAAAAATATACCTATTTAATAGAATTAAATAGATTACTGCTCAGAAGGAGAGGAAAGGATTAAAATCTGTCTTCTCTTGTATAACTGATGTTATAATGAAAAAAAGGGAAAAAAAATTGATTATTTAAGGAAAGTTATTCAGCAAGTATGGATTATAGGTTTGAATACGTAGGAGATGATTTTCTTCTATCTCTATTTCAAAGGTGTGTTATTTAGCTGTTTGGTTTTGTTGGTTTTTTTTTTCTCCTTTTCTTTTCCTTTCATCTGACTATATGCTGGCTTCTTCTATGTCTCAGTCTAGAGAACAGCCCAGATGAGTATTTTTCACTGAAATGGCTGTGGAGGAACTGAACAATTTTTCCTGCTCCTACAGAACTGTTTGCACATTTGCCTGCTTTTTGGTTTATTCCTTTTTCAGAAATATTTCTTTTACCAAGACTTATTTCACTTTACATATGTTTCTGAGACCAATTCTTCCTTTCCTTCCACACATTTTTAAGTGCCAAAAATAAAAATCTTTCTTTTGCCAATAAATTGTTATTACCCTTAGGTGAATGTATCCCTCCAACAATCTACACAGTCATCTGCAGGCTGGTGTAAGTACACAGTGCTTGGAATCTGAGCTGGCTGGATGCATTCTACCCTAACATAGAAGATATAAATATATTTAGGCAATGTCCTGGATAAGAAATTTTTTTACTTAGTTATTTATTTACTTATTCTCACCATTTGTAGCTTGTCCATAAAGCTTTCAGCTCATTGACAGGTTGGAGTCAGATATATATATATGTGATTGTAATCAGCTCTGTACTTGTACCTCCAGAGTCATGCCCTGACAGATTGTTTTGTCAAAGTGGTTAGACTACCACAATAGTATCTTTCAGTCACAGTTCCTTTAAAGGCAACAATAGACATTGAGTGCTTTCTTGAGACCTAAATAAACTTATCAGAAACCTTATTCATCACTGGAGTACATATTAATGTACTCATTACTCAGGAAACACAGAAATCCTATATATGTGATGCATTTTTGTTACTGACAGATGATGATAAAAGAATTTGGGTTCATTCAGTGTTCAGGATACCAAGAATTTGTCATATCTGCTTCAAGGATTAAATTTTAGTACAACATCAAATACAGTAGTTTTACTGTGGTCAGATAATTTGGCTCCATAAGCCACCCTAAAATGACAAAGTGCATCACTTCATCTTATGCCACTTCACTCTCCAAACTCTATCTGTCCTGAATGACAATCCACTCATTGAACGTGGCAAATACAAGATCTTCTTTCCCATTCATACTGAAATTCCTATTCAGTCTCTCAATGCACTAGATATAAACCTGCTGTAATAACCACATATATTAAATAATGTTTTTTTCTACATTTCAGTACTTGTTATAAATATTTTATTTCTACTTCTCCAACCTAATTTGCAATTCACATATATTTCCTCATAATTCTGTCATATTTCCTTTTTATAGCCATAAGCCATATTTCTATTTTATCATTTCCTTTTAACTACCCTGGAAGACCTTTCTATATTTCAATTACCTGCAGACTCCCAGTCCTGCAGCACAATCTTAAAATCAAAACTGAAGTATTAATGCACTTGTCTGTATATTAATTCTGATTATTATTAGAATATTATCAGAATATAAGTATACTGGAACCTTCTGAAGTTTCCTTGACACATCAAGGCTCTCATCTTTCATCTAGTGAAGTCAATGACTGATCAAAAGCCAGACTGAACCCACTGTAAGCATATACTTCAGTGGAGTGAAAAAGTTACTTGCAGCCGTTCACATTTTTTCTGACACTGTTTTGGTGTCAAAGTAGTTTTGACCTACATACATCCTGCTATTAATCTGAGAAAGTTACCAAAGCATGTACTCTACTGTCCTTTTCCGACTTCCATTTTTCTACATGATTGTGCTGTTTGACAAAGAAGGGTCTTAGGAAGTCATAATGACCACCACATTTTTTATGCCTCTTTTATTTCTCCTAATACTGCTAGCAACAGTGTCCAAACCTTTGCACAACTGTAACTCCCCAGTGAGAATTATTTTTATGTTTGAAATATGGGGAAAAACTGATCTTCAACCAATTATATCAGGTCGTACAGTACAGATGTAGAACTTCATGTATCTGAAAAATTTGAGTTTCCAAAAATTATGAAGGGGTTGAACGCTACAGAACTAAAATCTTGGTAAAATTATAACTGACAAGTTTCTAAGTAGCTCCTTATTTCTTTTTAGAGAAAAAGTATTACTCCTGACATGTTAATTATCATAATAAAAAAATTCGGTTCAATCCAGAAAGGGATTCGGGTCCTGTGCTAAAAAAGACTATACCACTCAGATATGTAGCAGTAAGAACAAAAATAATCTAGCAATTAAGAAAGTAGTAGAAAACAAGATTAATTAGATTTTCTTAAAGGTAAGTGATATTTTCCAAGCAATTTAGACTGGGTTATTTAGAAAAAATTATATAGCTGATTTTCCACATCTAGAAAACGTAATTGGATTTGACTGAAGAACAGCAGTGGCTTCTGATTGACAACCTGTCTCATTTAATTTGCAAATCTAGTTTTGCTTTGCCTTTTTAAAGCATGATTAATGAACATAAAAAGTCACACATGCAAGTATAACTTGTATAGAAGCTACGTAAACCTGAAACAAAACAAATTATACTATCGTTTTTATGGGTCTTGGAAGAAGGGTCAGAGATAAAATCACATTGAAATAAATAACGTTATAGAAAAGTGAAGGAATTTTATGGATCAAAGGAACATGTAGGAAACAACATGAGAGTTAAAAACCTGTCCCTTCTCCTTTGAAATCATAGCGTTTGCTTTTCAAAAAGCAAACTGTAGAATTTGGATAGAAAAGTATAAATTGAAGGAAAAAAGGAGAATTTCTGATAATGTGCATTTAGCCTTAACCAAGAAAGCCACCTCAGAAGACCAAGGAGAGCAAATCTCATTTACATTGCCAAAAAAAAGTAGGTGCAGTTTGACTAAAACTAGGTGAGTTCCAGGTTCCTTCATCCTTCTTATACAGCTGCTAACTGTGAGTTTGCTTTAAGAAAAAAAAGAAAAAAAACTCTAAACTACACTAACAGAGCCATCCAGTGAAGATTTTTATATAACTTTATTTCACAGCATTGTCTCAGAAAAATGTACACTGACCTAAGGGATTCTTAATCTTCCTCAAAACTGCTCTGGCAGAATAAAACTGCCTCATGATATGTGCTTGTACTCTCATGAACAAGGTTGACCAGTACAGTTCTGCTACAAGAGTATCTTACAGAGATCACATTCCAGTTAAAAGAAAAATAAAATAAAAGCAAACAGAAGGAAATTTTGAATTAAGATTTAAGCAAGAGCTGTAAAAATCAAACAGATACTCTTGTTCTGTAGCTGCAGAGAGACAGAAGACTCTGTGATGCTATGGATGTTGTCCACTGGAACAACAGGGTGAGTATAAAAGATGGAGAAAGGTTTAAACGTGCAGAAAGGAACCCTTGAGCCCACCAGAAAATGAGCATTTTGTTGCTACTTGTTTCCTCAGTTCTTTAACAACATGCTCACTTCATCAAGCCTTTCTCTTTCCTCCGTCCACAGCTCTATGACACGTCTTAAACTTGGTGGCAGGAGGCATTCTGTGTAAAAGGACAATAGACAGCTGCAATTCTAACAGCTCTAACAACACAAAATTTGAATCCTTTTTTTCTTTCATTGAGTAATAAAGCAGAAAAGAGCCAATGCAGTTAAAAGAAAAAGCAAAACTAGCAATGTAAGGAAGAATAAGAAGTTTAAACTAAACCAGCCAATTGCCTAATTTTAAAGTGAGAGACTTTTAATATACAAATATATAACTGCAATATCTCTAAAACAAAAAGTACTACTTCTGAATCTATATTTTTCTTATCTGGGAAATTAATTGATATCTGGGTTACTACCCTGTTTCTACTATACCTTTCTTCTTGGAATAGGCTGCCTATATAAAAATTTACAAATAGTAATGTTACAAAAAGTAATTAGCGAGAAGCTGACAACTTAATCTTTCAAGTTTTTATTAATCAAGAATTTCTTAGACTGACTTACGATAAATTGCTTTTAAAAGCTGAGCATCAAAAAACATTCTTCTGAATGGAGGAAAAATAATATACAAAAAATCCCACAGTGCTGTGGTAGTTTACAAATGCACATGGGCATACTTTGAAAATTAATTACCAAAATAAATCATTTATTGGACACATTCCCAGTGAAGTGTTTCCAAAGAGACACTATTGATTGCTACAGAAGAAAAGAAAATAATGTCATTGTAGTACCACCCTTAAATAAATACATGTGAGAGCTTTATCTCCAAATAAGCACATCTTATTTTCCCTTTTTTATATTCAACTTCAGTTTTATTTCTTCTTCCATAATTCCTTTCCTATGTTCACCCCAAGGCACCATGGTAATAAAAAACACAAGCTTGAGGAAAATAAACTAAAGAAAAAAAGTTCTGGTTGATGTTTGACATTATGATTTCTTGCCAGGTTTCATCAGTCATATCATGCCATGTGGAGTAATACAGTCTGATTGATGCTGCTCACAGGGACTCATCACCTTTCATGTGTTTGCTGAGGAATTTAAAGGTATCACACAATCTTTGGATAAAATTAATTCTTATGGTGCCAAATGTTTGATTAAAAAATAATGATCATGACATCTAAAATTTATGAATGCATTTCTCAGTGGCGGGAATCTAATTCTTAGAACCATTTGTAAGATGTTTTATTATTTAACTTGTGATAGATGCTTTGAAATCTCCTGTGTCAATTGTACATTTAAGATTAGTTTTCTTAGTCTGTAGTATTATGACCAAGTTTGAGTTTTAGCTGGATCCAGCATGATTCTCTTTTTCCACATTATGCATAATGGGGCCCTGCTGTCCTGGGGATGGCTGAACACCTCACTGCCCATGGAAAGCAGTGAATTAATTCCTTGTTCTGCTTTGCTTGTGTGTGTGACTTTTGCTTTACCTAATGAACTGTCTTTATCTTGACCCATATGTTTTTTTATTTTTATTTTCACCATTCCAATTCTATCCCCCACCTGCACTGGTGGAGAAGTGAGTGGTTGTGTAAGGCTTAGTTCCTGGCTGTGGTGAAACCATAACAACAACCTTTATTTCATTTTAAGCTAACGTAGCCAAAGCAAGGCAAGGTTTTTCAGCTGAGCCTCATGAAATCTTAATTCATATGGAAGTTAGACTTGATATTTTATATACAGAAGAAACAAAGGTCCCCATATAGAATATTTTTTATCACTACCAATGAGCATTACCTAAACAAATGGCAAACACACCACAAAACAATGCTTAATGGTAACCTATAAAAGCCAAAACACGGTGGTGATTTGTATCACAGTTGATCCTGCAGAGTTTAAATTCAAATCTACCTTTAGAGGAATTGATATTCAAATTATGCAGTATCTTTTGGTTGAACAATCACTGATTATGAGAAGACATTTTCTTCTCCCACGGATTACAACTTTGTAGAAGATTGATAGTTTAATTACTACTAGAGGTATTAAAAATATATGTTTACATCCATTTAGAGTATTTATTATTACCATACCTGTTACTTTCAGTCTGTCTGCTCCAATGACGATCTCATCTTCATCTGCAGAAAACAATACTTTTCCACCATCACTTGCTCTCACTTCAAACCTCTTACACTGAGCTTCCACAGCATCAGCTCCTGAAATCAAGGAAGTGATCATTGCATCTAACGTATTTTGTAAGAAGTAATCATTGGCATAAATGGAATATCCAAAACATATCGAATACATGATGCTTTACTAAGATATTTGGCTTTCTGTAAGCCTGATAGATAATTTGCATTATAAGATACTATTAAAATACTTTACAGAAATAACTATGAAAAACATCTATTTTAGCATTATATGGAAATCAACACTAAAATTTAGAATGTACTTAAATATTGAGATCTTGAAATGCCAATTCAGACAGAGCTTTCTGGGGTTTCTTCAGTTTAAATTGCAGTTTCTTGCCAATGAGAAAATAAAGATAACACATGACCCTATTCCATCAAGACATACAAATCAACACAGCAGAAAAGGGTATTTTTCATTCAATTCTACTGTAAACCTAGACAACAGAATAACAAAAAACCCACAACAAAACAGCAAAACAAACACAAAACCATGAAATAAGATATCAAAATTTATGTCATATTTTATGAAACACTATTCCAAAATGTCTCAAAGCTCAAAAACGCTAAAATAATTCCGAAATTGGACAGATATATGGAATTGATCTAACTTCAATGAAGAAAGTTTGCAGGTATTGAGACTTTTAATTTTATTATACTTCTCAATTTACAGGTCTGATTCATACTCTCCAGTGTTTTGTGTACTAAATTGTTTCTGAAAATTTTATTCTATTAATAAATGAAAGCAAATATCACTTCTGAAAATGGTGTTGAAAAGCCAGCTGCATATGGCACAACAAGATATATGGAAAGATACATTATTTCAGGGAATAATCCTCTGAAATTTTCTCTATGATCCCTAATTAGACTTGTAATGCATTCCTGGAATAAATCTATATGCATAAAAATTATGTAGAGGGCATTACAGACAAAGAAAATGATATATATTATTTCAGTTTAATAATCTGGTTTAAAAGTTTGTAAAAATCTCCTGCCTCCATAATATGTAAGTTTTTAGTTTAATATGGAAATGCATAGTATCAAAATATATAATAAGGAACATAAAAACTGTGATAATGAATTTTGGTCAAGGAATTGCCTTAGCAGCTCATGATTTGCAGAATCAGCTATGTAGTCAAAACAATTCCTCTTACTTTCAGATGAACTTATGATTGTACTGTAAAAAAAAAATTGATTCACAAAGAAAAAAGAAAATGAAAAAGAATTATCAAAATAATTGCGATGATGCACTTTGTTGAGTTTAGATATGCTTATTCTGTCAGTGTGCAAAATGGTATTTTATACCCCTTCTCCCCTGCTGAAGTTTTTTTAATATATGCTAATTTAGGTTGTTGGCTTCGTTTTGAAAAAATAAAAAATCTTTGTAAAAACAGACAGGGGCAGATTTCATATTTCAGACGTAGATGTTTGGGGATCCCCTTGTCCTGCAACCATACTTGCAGTTCAGGAAACCAAAGGATAATTACAAATAACTTAATACTAAATAGTTTCATCTTTTTTTAAGAGTTGATTATAGCTTAGCCACCTAAAAGTGAGTGTCATTACAAGTGCTGTGATGTTACTAATTTATACCCATCAAAGTTTAGCTCTCTAAGGAAAAGAAATTAACAGAAAATGTGTCAGAAATCAAAAAGAGAAAAGATTCCTGCCACATTCTTACTCATTATACATCAGTGTAAGTGACAGCCCATGTTTCAATAGTGGCTTTTTAAAACTTGTGATGTATTTAGGATAATATAGGATTTAATGAAAAATTACTTAAAGAACAATGATCTGGAACTTTGACTAAGGAATGCATATATTTCAGATGTTATTTGTGCTGCTTCAGAATCCCATTGTATAAAAGTACACCTAGAATTCAGTTAGTCTGAAACATCATTACAGGAAGTAAATAAATTTTAATGCTAAAATAAATGGGCTTTTACTTCATGTTTCACTGAGGACTTAATAGTGTATTACTTGGTATTACTTACTTATTGCTGAAATGGTAGTTAGTGTGTTCAAGGCACTTGAGACATTACTAAAAAACATAATACATGCTAAATCTTTTTGACATAGAACCGGGTGTGAATGTTATAAAACTGGTTTCGAAAAGTTAAACTGCCTACGGAGTAATCAGTGCTATCAAAATGGAATTCTGTTTCATTACATTTTCATTTCCCAGTTGAAATAGGAGCAAGCAGTTGCATTTGCAATGTATTATGGTATTATCTTCTTAGCTGTAAAGCAAATTGCTGTGTTCCAAAAACACTCTGCAAACATACACATCTCATAAAATGTCTGAATCTTTAATAGTATTACTAATAAAAACGATGCATCAAGTCTTAGAATATTATGCATGAACAAAGGAAATATTTTGAAATTCTAATCTCAAACTTGTAAAGCCATCACTATTTTCAGCAAACCATATCGGCTTGAATAATGCATACTTCAGTCCAGAGACTCATGTATGAAAATCTACCTTCTAAATTCTGTTCAGAGAGGTAATTCTATCAAACACATGGCTACCTGAAAAGCTGTTTAGCTTTGCTACTTCTTACTGTATTGCTATTCTACTTCATACTAGACATGGAGTTGCCTCCATAACAGCTTTAATCAGGTTCAAGAGAAGTATATGACAAACTCATTTCTCATCTTGTGTTCAGGAAAACTATTTACTTGTAAATTCAGTTCTATAATTCTCAATTAAATTATAACATTTCTGTGAAATTCCTTTCATTTAAAGTATATAGATGAAAAATATACGTATCATATTCATATATACATGGTATGTAATGATGGTTTATAACACATGCTTGGTGCACAGCAATTGTATAATTGAAACTATCATGAAACTAATTACATTTAAAATGGTACAAAGCCTAAAATGGTTAATTTTAACTGTAGTGAAGATGCATTAAATGAAAATGTTGGGCAGTAAAAATACAGAAAATTACGGTTCTGTGATCCAGATTAACAGTAATAGAGATTAAATTTCAAGATAAAAACTATCTGTTTTGAATTTGTAGAGAGTTTGACTTAATAATTAAGTAATATAATAATAACAACAAAATGAAGAACACATGTTTCAACATTTTGCATTTTAAAGTCAATGATTGTTTACAGTACTTCATTATTATTCAGAAATACTAATTAGAGCCACTATTTGCTGTGATAATAAACAGTTGCAAGAACTCTTCAGTCTTACAAGGTTTAGATATGATTACAAACACTAGTAGTTGTGTCTGATTTCTCAATCATCTTCCATGTCCACCCAGCAAACAACAAATTCAAACACAGAAAAAAATAAAATACCAACAACCTTATATTAAATATAGGGATTAGAATTCAAATGGAATTACCACAAATTACCTTACAAATAGGAAACATAATAAAGTCCAATATACTTTGTTGGGAAAGATAAATATTTGACAGGAGGGTTTCACAGATATGTATGTATAACAAAAAAATATTTGAATGTAGAATTTGAAAAAGGAATAAAATAATAGTAAGTTTTGATATACAAAAAAGAATTGCTGAGCCCGTTTTACTGTGTAACTAAAAGGCAAGTAAGTCAGAAAGAACTTTTTATGACTTAGAGCAAAGGATAAATCCACCTCAAACAAAAAATATTTTTTACCAAGCAATAAGATTTTCACAGGCAAGCAAGAAAGCCAATGTTACAAGTAGAGTAAAAATCTCAGAATTTTTCACTGCAAAAAACCTGAAAAACAACTTCTAGCTTAAACCGTAACATACAAACCTTTTGTAATTGGAAAATTGGTACATAAATATAGTAATGTTGGTAGTTAGGATAGGCTATAAGTAATAGTAAAAGTGTTTATTGGTTATCATATATTAAGATGCTCTATAATGAAAAGTGTATAGTGTGTGGTAACCAGAACTAAAGAAGCTTCAAATGAACCTGCAGCTGTAGCTAAAAAAGCTGTGGGCTGGGCTCTTGTCACCCACGACCCGTGAATTACTGTATCATTTGAATATAATAAACAGCATTTTAAAGAGCTGCCTGGAGCCCCACATCCCTCATTTTTGGCTCTTACAATACTTTCTTCTGGTTCTTCAATGAAAAATGGGTTATTTAAACATTTATTAAATGCAGAGTTTTATGCAGGGTCTGGATGACCAAAAGAGTCACTTTTATGAGAATGTGTTGATGCTTCTGAGATTGGTGATTAAAGACATAAAGCGTTTTTAGTAAAGATTCAACACTCATCTGGGTCTGAGATCCATTTTTGAGAAGTATACACCTAGATAATTTTTTAAATATTCATAGGAATGTTAAACAATATGGTATTTTGGCCAGCAGAGATCTTTAAAAATTTTAATTGAATGCAAGAGCAATTGTGCAAATGAAGAGAAAGGTTGATCTTCAAGGTTTCCTACTTTGAATGAATATCAACTCAGACAAGGGAAGCTGGAGCAAATGCTAGATGAGAAAAAACAAAGCACACATTTGTTACCTTTTTGAAAGTGAACAATAACAGCTGTCAACATAAATTATTATCATAGGAATAAGCCAGACATTATTGTAAGAGGAAACTCAGTAGAACCATCTGAATCAGGCAGGACACTTCATCATGACCTACCGACCCAGTAATATCCATGAAAGATTAGTGACATTACAGGTTTAGGACTTTGTCAAATGAAATCTGACAGAAAAGCTCTGCCCACCCAGGCAGATTTTACTTCTAGGAACTTTGTAGAATCATAGAATCATTATGGTTGTAAAAGACCTCTAAGATCATCGAGTCCAACATTAACCTGGCACTGTCAAGTCCACCATTGATATAGTATATCAGTTTTACTGAAAAACAAATCTGAAACATCATCTGTAACCTCTGCAATAGATAGAATACATCCTTTCTGCAGTTCTATCTTCCTGGTGCATCTTGACAGTGGAACCCCAGCTATGAAAATAATATGTGGAAGTAGCATGCAAGTTGCAGCAGACAACACTCTCCATCCTACTTCTATATGAGGCCACAGCAACTCCAGAGCAATTCTGTGCTTTCCTGCCTAATATCCCTAGCATATGGTAATTTCCATGACACTCAGAAATTACATGGCTGAACAGACCTTTGGTCTGATCAGGTACAGCTGTTCATAATTTCATCATCTATGAGCAATACACATGGGTGAATGAAAGTAAAATGTGATTTTTTGCTTCTTGAAGGTTGTTTTGAGCTTTAAGTTGATACATTTATTTTGCTTCTGTAATGGTTAAAAGGATGTACATTGTCTGTAATTTTAGCTATAATATCTTAATTGCTTATATGTGTCCTTAGATAAGAAAGCCAAGCAAGACACAGGAAGATATGTCAGGCACCAAAATTTAGGTGTAGGACTTCACACTGTATGTTTAGCTCTACTTATAATCCCATTAAGTTTAATTTACTCAAAACATGATCTAGATTCTTGAACTGAGGCTTGTAGTAAGTAAAATTACTTTTGTATCAGTCTGTTTTTTCTCATAATACTATAGATGTTATAAACATATAAAAATAGAATAAACATATATTAATAATAAATTAATATACGTGGTTTATGTAAATGGATAAATGTTAAATTAGATTGTTGTACAAATTATTTAAAATATAAAATTAGTAGATTATTTAAAATATAAAATAAGTAGTAGTTTAAGTTATAAATAAATATATATTATTTTTGTTACCAGTTCTATTATATTATCTTTCCTACGTGTTTTCCTTTATTGTCCAGGAATATTTCTTTATGACATCAATAAATAGCCACAATATGTTACCTTCTTTTTATAGCTGCATTTATCAACTTAGCTTTCATTGACAAGCTCAAAAGTCCGGCTCATGCGACTGCATTATTTATAACTCTAACATATTTTGTGCACTATAAAATGTAAATAGGAGTAGAAAGCTTATTAGTTTTTCTTAGTCATGATGAATGCAACCTGAATATTACTAAATCCTAAGAGAATTTTCCAATTTTCAGTCTTATCCTTAACCCTGCAATTTTTAGCTTTCTGTGATGTGATTCGTTTTTACAACATAAATAATTTACAAAACTGAACATATACCTCTTGGAAGCTGAGGCTTACTGAAGCAGTCTGGGCACTACTTTTCCAAACAAAATTAGTGGGAATATTTCCATCCTCTCTGTTAGCTGAGGTAGGCTGTAAGATTATAATTATGCTGTTTGGTCACTATGTTTTATGAAAATACTGAGTTGTTTCTAAGTAGCTACACATTCCACTGGAGAGAAATAAGTTAAAAATAGGCAGAATAATTCATAGTGAGATACCTGACTACCTGTTGTACTTGATGGACACCACATTCAAATGAAATAGCAAAAGCACACAGAAATAGTAAGGAGAGTTATGAAACGTCTTCATTAGATAGATGAAACTCAAAGACAAAACAAGACTGTTGAATTTCTCCTTGGGAAATATAACATCTTGCAGATCATAAGGTCAATCATTCCTTGCTAAACCTGTTACTGCTTATCATTATATATTTCCTTTAGGTCAGACTTCTAGCCAGACTTCTCTATTGAATGTTCTATTAATTTACTAGAATGTCTACTGAAAATTCTCTGATATATAAATCTCTACATCTCTGCTTTATTCTTTTCTTAAAAACAAATCCAATGTTTCACTTATTTTCATCTTTGGAGGCCTAATCTCTCATCTGCATGGTGTCTAAAATACTGCTAGCAGTTCAAGGACCTTTATGCATCCTGGTTTATCACTCTGAGGTAACTGGACTGAAAATAAAACTGGATGAAGTGAAATACATTCATGTAACCCAAAGGTTCCTTTCCTTTCCTCTTACTCATTTATCCTGTGACATTTTAAAATAACTGTTAAGGATCTTACTTTGTGAAGATTTAAAAAGAAAAGCATTTTAGTTTTGTCTTTCTTACTGGTAATACTCTCTGTAAGTGTTAGGCAGTTATTCTGAGACTTTGTTCTACCCTGCAGGCATTTTGAACATTTTTTGGTGTTTTATTAATATAAATTAAAAGCTAGCAAATATTTTTGCTCATATTCACAGAATCACAGAATCATTCAGGTTGGAAAGACCTCCAAAATCATGGAATCCAACCTTTGACCAATCTCTGTCTTATCAATATATTCTCTAAGTACCTTTGTTATTAAGAGGTTAGCTTTGCAGCTTCCTTTTTTTTCCCCCCGACTTTATTAAAAAGATACAAATTGTTCCTCCAGATGCTTTTGGCAGTTTCCCATAGACTTTAGATAAAATCTGTTGTGATTCAAAAATATTGTGTAATATTACTCACAATGTAGTGAATTAGACCATTATAATTTTTCTGAAATCAAGTCAGACTTCTTTGAGATAAAGAATTGAATTAATCACACTTTGAGGGAGAAGACCTGAACAAAGGACACAAGCTACCAGAGTACTTAGAAACTTCCCTGAAAAAGGAATGTTAAAAAAACCCCTATTTTACATTTTTATAATATTAATTCATTACTGATAGCAACTATATAAGGAAGACTAAAAAAGTCTAATTTTTACAAACTATTTCTCCGATTATCTGCTTTAGCTAGGGAGTACAAATATCCTGAAGCTATCTATGCAAAAGGTCTTAGCATTTCATATAATCACACTTTATCTGAGAAAGACTTAATTAATATAATGGATTTAAAGAATGTACAAAATACAAAAAGATAAATGACTCATCCACGAAAAGTACCACTGGGTAGTAAAACAAGAGAAATAACTATAGCCTGATGACCAGAAAATGATAATTTTAAACCCTTCTGCTACTTGTCAGGTCAGTGAAATGCATTTGCAGATTTCTGAGTAACTACCATCCGCTATGATGATGGCGCAAGCTGATGAGGGCTTAACCCAGCTTTCAGGATTTCTGCATTATCCATTTAGGAAATTACTTGTCTCCTTATCCTTGACAGTGGGACAATGGCCAGAAAGCTGCAGAAGCAGGATAAAAGCATATTTGGTCTCAGCTTCTGGAAGTGTCTCTTTTGATTAATGTTCTCAGTGGAGTTCATTGTTGACTTCTAACACATAAGATGCAATTCAATTCACCGATGAAGACATCCACCTCAGCCAGTTACCCTGCTGACACTGAAATTCTGTGTCTTTGTGATTTGAACTACTGCCAGATTGTCTACCTTTGAAATACTCCACTTATGGAGTACTTCACTGATGGGAAATCTGAAGTGTCCTTAAAAGAGTGTACGATTCTGTATCTGGAAAGAAATATAACCTAGATGCAGATGGATGTGCAAATTCAGAGACAAGACCTACCTGCAGCATAGGTGGAATTTTTGTCTGGACTAGCTGAAAACTTTCACATCAGAAATATGACAAGCCAACCAGAACCTCTTAACTAGAGAAAAAGAAATGTGCTAAATTAGCCCCTGGGTTCTTCTTCTGCACCAGAAACAAAATGGGTAGAAATCTTTAAGTGTGTGAAAACTTTGAGGTCGTAACAAGTCCGGATGCCTTGGCAATATGTATGATAAAAGAGCAACAAAACAACTTCTGCAACCAAAATATCTGTGCAGAATAACAAAAAAGCAAAATCATGAAGTTTTGGAACCCTAATTTTGCAATGTTTGGAATCCTAACTTATTTTAAAGGCAAGGTAGTCCTTAATTTTGATTTGGAAAAAGCTCACTCTGTATATTATTTTGATCTCTAACTCGTGTTAGCGATTCAGTGAATGATAACTATTCCCAGTGACTAATTAATTTCAGATTTATGGAATGCTTTTCTTCAAAGGAAGAAATCTAGTCAAATTTAAAAATATTGAGCTAATCATTAATTCAATGCCATCTGTTCATAATCCAGTTACAACTACAATATTTATCAGTCTAAGAATAGCCTAAGGAAAAAGAAGTTATTTTCAGAGATAAATTTATGTATTAAAGAAATTTTAAAAATCTGTCACAAATATACCTTTAACTATGCTGTACATGCTTGAGACAAATTACACCAAGACAGCTCTGCCCATCAACAAATGGCACAATTAAATATGTCTAGTATTGGCATAATATGGAACTTGAAACCTAATCCTGTTCTAAATGGAGGTTAAAAAAAAGGCAAATAAACAATTTCATTTATAAATAAGCACAAAAAAGCAGCAGTGTTCTAGCTTCTAGCTTTGGTTCTTAATTGCTATTTTCCAATGTATTTTTAAAGCAAATTTACACTGTTACATTGAAGTTGGTTTTGGAACTGTATTTTTATAGGACTTGGAGCAGTGCAATAAATAGAAATTAAACTTCAACATTGATTTTTTTAGAAAACAATATTAACTGCAACATAACATTGAGATGAAATTTCTGATAGTCTGAAAATATATGGGGGTAAATTCCGTAAAACTGAAATATTTTCATTACTTTTTTTTTTTAATACTAGTCAACTAATTGATATGAACCAGAACTTGCTATCTAAGAGGTTCACAATCTCATATGGACAAATAATTTTCATGAGCAAACACAAATGTTGCCAAGCCTGACTGTTCACTTGCAAGAATCTCTTTCATGACTAGAAACAGGCTAATTTCGCATAGATGCTTCAATAATAAAACTGATAGAACTCAGATTTTAAAATATAACTTAGCTGAAGAAAGGATCAAAGTCTACAATGAAATTACTTCGCACTCCTGTTTGACAAATCTCTTTGCTGTTATTTCAACACCTTTAAGAACATCAGCCTGCTGTTGAATTTCTACCTCCAAGTGTTCTCTGCAACTCTGAAATAAAGAACACCAGAAAGATCTCACTGCTCTTCTTTCTTTTAAATTATGTTTTTGCATTTAATTAACTTAAAATAGGCTTCTCATTTTTGCCCCTATTTTCTCCTTCACCCCTTAGAATAATATATTCCTGACAATATTAGTGAGCTGTCTGAGCATCAGGGAGAAAAGGGGTAAAAATAAAATCTTAATGTCCTGTCAGAGACTTGTTAAAGGTCCAGATGTTGTAGGTAATTTAATAATACTTAGCACCCAGCAGCAGCCTTGTGAATGTCACAACACATGCACAGCAGCTGTTTTTGAAGCTAAATGAAGTATTAGCTTCAGATAAAGCTAAAGACAAAGAATTAGAACCATCTTTGGAAGATGCATGCTGAATCCTTCAAACCCACTCCTATACCTCTAAAACCTACTTATATACCTCTAAAACCTACTTATATACCTCTAAATAACCCCATTTCTTTGACTCTTGGGATGTCTCTCCTACAAAAGGAAATCACTTCTCCGTCCCTGCTCTGAACATTTGGGCAGTAGTTACGCGGTCTGTACTGGTCAGCACGTGGGTAACAGCAGATGTCAAAGGATTAATGTTTAAACACTAACACTTTTGCACCACCATGAAAACACTAATTACCTCTTCCCACTCAGACTTTACTTCTACAGTTAAATCAATCAACTGCTCACAGTTCCAGGTCCTCCAATATCTTACGAGGTCAGGTTGGGTGGGATGGGAGGAGGATAAAATATTTGAGAAATACAACAGAATACCTTTTTCTCCCGTTTTTCAGTAACAATTTTCTAGAAACAGTTGAAAGGTCAAGACTTGTATTTAAAATACAATAAGGTAAAATAAAAAGCTTATAAAGCACCAAAGTAGGCAGAGGACTGTGGTACCACTGCCAAATAGCTATTGATAATTAAAATCTACTTCAGTATGTGTCCAGTATGTTCGGTATGTGTCTCTGGGGTCAAAGCATTGAGATGAAATACTAAAGGCAGCTAAGGCTCATTCGAACTGGACTGGACACATCTCTGCACAGTCATTGCTATACTCCTGCTCCCCCTCCATAATCCCTGGCTGGAAAACATTGATTTAGTGTTCCCTTTTGTCATTTTCATATCACCTCTAAAGTGACAGTGGGCATAGACCATTTTCATGAGAAAAAGAGGTTTGTGGTGGTTTCTTTTTGAAGGCTGCCCTGCAGGAAGCCAGCACCTCACCAGTCCTTAGCATGCCAGGTGTTCCTGCCAGCACCACATCAAAAATAAGGTACTGGACCTTAAAATTCTCTCTGAATTTAGATCATGGACAAACAAGGAAAGAAAATAATCTGCATGCGTTTTGTCTATGGTACAAAAAGAAAAATACCAGACTATTTATGAAAGTACAAAGTATGTTTTTGTGTCTGTTAGTTCCAGACAGAAAAAGTGCCTTCCATGTTAGATCCATACAACTTCAGATATGAACTAACATGAGCTGTACCTTGTATCTGAGGTAGAAATAGTCTTCCTGAGCTTAGACGGAGGGAAAGAAAACAGAGAAGAAGAAAAGTTGGATCAAGACTCAAATGACAAAAACTTTTAGAGTCTGAAGAAGGTAGAAAGAAGAAAGAAAATATACCAAATGCAGAAATAGGGGGAAGAGGTCTTAAGACCTCAGCTCTGGCAGTACTGAAGTTATTATTTTTAAGATTCAAATAAGGTTATGTGTAACACATTACTGAGGATGATAAAGCCAAGAATCATATCCACTGCATAGACATTTTGGATAAGCTGGTTAATACCAACAATGTGTAAGCACTTTCTCTCCCCTGAAATAACTGTGCTGAAACTGCACAGAATTCAATTACTGTCCTACTGCTGCTTGCAGTTGTGTTTGTTCATAGAGAATTTTTAATTCTTGACATCTCAACTGATGTGATATGCTCTTGTATTTCAGGAAGGAGGTATCAGGCTAAATAATGGCTATGAAAGAATGAATTAAAGAAAGAATGACCACTTGCTCCTAATAACTGACAGACAGATATCTTACTACTCTATTTTTACAGAACTGTTTTCATGTAGCAATTCACACGGCAATGAGGGAGACTTAAGATATATTTTACACCATAGAGTATTTCAAATAGTAACCAGCAATGTTGAGTTATGTCTGCACATAACATATAATAAGATCATCATAATGATACGAAAGGTATTGCTTAAAAACTGAAAAGATACCTAATTTATCAAATGCAATCAGATGTACTATGTAAAGCATCTCTCTCTTTCAAAGAGATGTTGTTAACCAAACACAAACTGGATTGAAAATGGTTGATGTGTATATTTAACAGTTTTATGAGTTAATTGTGTAATGGATGTGCAAAAAAGTATTATTTTTCAATCCAGTTAATGCAAGGGCTTGTCACAAGGACATATTTGCCATAGCTGAATTTCAAATGCACATATGAAGATTAACACAGAAAATTATGCAACTAATTCACAAGTGAAATAGAAACAAAAATTAGGAAGGAGTTGTCTGCCTCTTGATTCTGAATCAAAACAAACAAACCCTGATGCTTTCTATTATTTGTAAATTACTAAAACAGAGAATTGCAAGAAAAATATGGATGGGTTTTAAATAAATTATGATGTTAACTTTTTCAGGATTAGTTTGGCAGACCCATCAAAGTGCTGGCAAATAGGTCAAAGTTTGGACCAGTTTTCAGAGAGTTTCACATTTTCTTAGTAATGCATTTCAGGATAATTAATTAATGGGAGTGGATTCTCATGATAGTTTAGCCAAAGTCATTAAGAGTATATATTAGATGAACTCTATCACAAAACCTGTTACAGCACAGATGGCTTGCAAAAAGACTTTTCCATGGACTAGACAGACAGAAATGGAGGCCATGTCATGTTGCACTGTAAATGATGAGGGATGAGACTCAGATTCCAGCTGGACATTTCAACTGTTATGAGCAACATGGCTCACTTTCTGACTGCCTCTTGGCTCATCTCACGTGCTTTGCCAGGAGGAGACATAAAGCCATATGGCCTTCCAGGCACTGCTCCATCATTCCTTCTGCAGTGAGTCCTGAAGCTGAAAGATATCCTTTAACCCTGCAGTTAAGTACAGGATAAACTAACCTGCATAAAAAAAGAGCAAGTTATCTCCAATTTACCTCAATTTAAAAGATCTGACAATGGATTTGTACCACAAACTAGCACATGAGTTGTATTTTCCCCTCCTGATAAACTGTTTATATTCCCACATATGGGAAGAGTGCTTAACTGGCTATAAAAGTTTAAGGAACATCATACTTTAAAATTAGTACATTCAGAATGTATGATTTTGCTATGCAAGTTATCCAAATATTCTCTGAATGACAAGTACCTAATCAAAAGGTAGCAGGGAAAACATCAGACAACCAAGTGATTGTCAACAGAAAATTCTGTTTAAAGTGCAAAAAATCTAAAAAAATGCAAGCAGTGCAAGTAATTTAGCCCAGAAATTATGGATTCTGTGTTCATTTATTTTTGTATTAGAAAATTAAGAGGAAGTGAAGTAACTATAAGTTAAAAACCTTCGCTACAATAACTTGATAAATGACAAAATGGCCCAAAAGAAGATCTTAAGCTATTACATATTCAGTCTGAATTTCAATGTGAAATACTCCTCTTTGTATATAACTGCAAAAACTGGACTACTAATTCATCTAGGTATGGTAAAATGAATAGCCTACATTTCTTATTTGCATATATTAAAGTGGTATTAGGGGCCAAAATTTGTGTTTATTCAGTCTGTATTTCAGTTAAGGAGTAGAAATTGAGAGAATGCTGAGAACTTGATAACTCATTTATCTGGCTTTGTTTTGCTATATCTTCTCAACAACAATAATTATGCTACTGTACCACAGTGTTTACAAGAGCAATCGCTTTAATATGGAAATTAGACTAGCAGAATGTTTAATGTATTTCAGATTTTGGAAATCTCACTGTAGTTTGGAATGACAGGTAGGCAAACCTCTTTGTAAGTGGAAGAAGAGTCTTTATTTCGCATATTCCTGACAAGTTCTAATCCATATTTTCCCAGCTGAAGGGCAGAAACAGATAATGAGGGATTGTAAACCAATTCCTCCCTTCCCTCCCAGAACCCTACTACAGATGATACAAGAGCAATTATGCAGATAAGAGAAGAGCTGAGACCATTTTTTCCCTTTTCCTACAGTGAGGAAAGGGTCTATGTGTATGATCATTCTAAAACCACCACTTCTTGCAACACTTAGGAGAAAAGACCTTACAGTTGAGGCTACAGTGTATGCAGACAAGATTCAAAACCAGAAACATTTCCTGTGTCATTAAGCATGTTATTAATGGATACTTATTTCAAATTCATAAAAATCTTAAGTAAATGTCTGACAATAATAGCAAAGGTTTAGAGCAACATGTATAGACATATTATTACATGTACCTTATTATTACTATTACTACCTCATAGAGTAAGAATGTATTATAATATATTGTTACTTCCACAGATGATTCAAAAAACAAGAATACTTGAAATATTGTATCTTGCTTCGGATTTTCATTGCTATCTAAATGTTGCAAAGGGAAAATCAGAAGTGGCATTTAGGTGATGAGTTATTTGAACACCTCAGAAGTGCAGGGGTAGCAGGATGTGTTACCTGTTAAGGTATCACTTGATATAAGCATAGGAAACTGCCATATATGATATAGGTATGAATGATGAAGGAAACTCCCACAAAGTTTCATACCTGTGGTTTCTAATGGCCAACAGTTTCTGCACAATAATCCAAGTACTCTTGATGGAACACCACAAGTAAGCAAGCACATTTTAAAGAAAAAGATCTCGGAATGCACAAGACAAGTTTTGTGGTAAATGTATGGAAAAGATCTCCAAGGTTGACAAGTTATTTGAATATATCTTTCAGCAATGTTATCAGTCTTTAGCAGTGCTGTAATTGAAAATCATACATCTTCCTGCTATTTTCAAAAAGTAACTGCAAGAATGTGATATAACTTTGGTATTAAAATATTTTTTTCTGAATTTGCATGGCTCTGGAGATCTCAGTGACTAGAGCAACAGGTTTAGGAGCTCTCTAGAGCGCTGGCTTGTACAGGTCTGGATGTCTGTGAGAGTTATGATTCTGTTTGAAGGCTCAAAGCTTAGCAGAAAGCAGAAATGAAATGCACCTTTTTGTTCATTTCAAATATCCCTAGAGTTCTTTATGAACAGAAAAGGGTCAAACAGTAGCAGAAATACCTGTCAGAAGCAATTATTGCAGTAAGGAAAAAAAGTAAGAAAAAAACCAACTTTCACCAAAAAAAAAAAAAAGCTGAAATAATAAAATAATAATCCAACCAAATAATAATCCAATGAAGATGAATTTACATCAAATATAAATGTGCATTTCAGTTTCAAATGTCACATTACATTTTTTTAGTGTTTGCAAGCCTAATGTACTCCAGTCAAGGGCAGGCAGAGGTGTATAAGATATGTGCAGACAGCATGGAGGCAAAAGACTTGAGGTTCAACATGAGCAACTAATGTGCATTTCTCAGATTGGTAGGAAAAAAGAAGTAGATAATTTTCTACATAAACTATGCAAACACTGATTACACAGAGAAAAAAGGTTGTGTAAAAGTAATTCAGTAGAATGCAAAATGCGTAAGTATTAGTAACTAAGGATTGGGAGAGGAGAGATGTGATAACTTATTCAGCAAAGTTCAATGGATTGTCATCTTTTCACCTTTATTTTGTAGATACAATTCAGATGTAGGCTACATCTGGTCCATTGGTCTTAAATGGCATGTCTAAAAACTGAAGGCTGCGGAGTCTCTTGGAGATCCAGACATAAACTTGGCAGTTTCCAGACCATATGTCATGAATAGACTGGAGTACAAACCTACATCTCTTGCTCAGTTGGTACTGATCCCAACAGAAAGCATTGCCACAGCTGTGACTTTCTCTCTGTACAGTTTTTAGTGCCAGTATAAAAATACTGTACTGCAATAATGGGTGTACCCTTGGTATTGTACGACCTGAAGCAGAACTTGAATTTATACCACTTAAACATGCAAACACTCAATCATCCAATACACTTAGTTACTTAAAAAAAAATTAATATACTTTTTCTTCACTCCTCTAGGTTAGGATGTTACCCAAGATGTCTTAATGATGCACTTTAATGACGTATTTTGTCTTCCATAGTCACTTATAGAATTGAATATCCATTAAGAGTTTCACCGGATTTTTCCATCTCCCTGAGTGAACATATAGCCTTCTTCCTCCCAGCCCCAATACCACTTCTTTACATCAATCCATCTTCCCATTACAGTTTTAATTATATGGTCTTAAGGCTGTCTTAGTCTTACATGGCACGGTTTCAAATACCACAGAAAGAATTTTTAGTTGTCCTAAAATCAGGCATGAGCAGCAATTTGGTTGCCAAACACAGGATGAGACCAGCCTATTTTCTGGTTTGTAGTATCACTTCAGTCCTATGAAATGTGGATAAAATGCCAATGATATCACATGTATAAAAAGTGCATTTTCATCCTTTTGAATGCACTGGCATCCTTTATTGTAGAATGCTCCTACCATGCATATTAGCTTGTAGTCTATTTTTAAAAAAGATTATTCAACTCTTTAAAGACTGAACAGATAATGACATTTCAAAGTTTTAACAAGAAAATTTTTCCCCCCAAGTTGTTATAATTTAATTTTCTGTTGCTTAAAACGTTTGTCCTCACTGTTTATTTTCATTCCTTTCACTGGCCAGCCACAAAAAACAGCTGCTTCAGCACACAGCACTAGTGAATGAACAAAGAGAATTTTTAGAGACAGGGACTTTCTGGAATGCACTTACAACTAATAAAAAAAACATTTTCTTATGTCGGCAAACTCTGTATAGAAAAGTCCCCTCCTATTCTTTCAGCAAATGTGGCCATGCTTTTGCCTAAGGCAAAAGTAAAAACTTGTCTCTGTTCTGTCTTTCACAACAAAAAAATTTAGAAGGGAGTGCATTAATTATATATTTTTACTTTTATATTCCTGTTAATTTTTTTGATTTCTTAATAGTAGAACATCCAGGTTTTACTGATTCTACTGGCAGTTGTGACTGTCTTTACTAAGTAAGAAGTATTCAATTAGAGATAAGGAGTATTTTAACATGTATCCAATACTGTACAGAGGATTCGCAAAAAAAAAAAAATTATACTGATATAAGAAATAATAAAGGGCATATACAAAATAAAGAAGAAGATAGATTAAGAAATAATGTAAATACAATATTGCAATTTAACAAGCTTCTAGCCTCCAGAGATGGCACCAGCTGCACACCAAGAAGCTTAAGGTGTTCACCCTAATGATGGCAACATAAAAACGCATGGTTTTTTTAGGCCTTCGTATTTTTAGGATATTAACCTCTAGTGTGATGTTTTTAAGTAGGTCATTCTCAATACACTCACACTCATTTTCAGTGCTGGATTCACTCAGCCAGAATAGTGTCAGTGATAAAAATATTATATCTATTTCAGCCAATGTGAATGTCTGCCATGGGCAACTCACCCTTTTGCAATTACCCGCTAAAGTAGAGCTTTAACAAGAGAGTTACCAGATGACAGAGAACTGCATTTCATAATTGCATTGGGCAAGTACAATATGGCCAGAACAGGTGTTGGCTTAATTTTCCTCATCTGTACCTGCGAGCAAGTCTGGTTACCTTTGCACACTCATTCGATGTGGTCGTTCAGGGAAATCAGTGCAGATGGTGTGTCACTGTGTGCGCTTGGCAAACATTGTTACAACTACAAGCCGCTGTCTCCAGTCAGTATGGTAACTTAGTATGGATTACAACTAGAGTTTAACTTAATTTGTGGGCATAACCTCAGCACATGAGGAAAACACAATGAATAAAACACATCTTAATCCAGAAGTAAAATGAGAAAAATGAAAACACAAAAGGTCTAAGGGGCATCTCCTTGAATTTTATATACTAAGGTCTTATGAATGTATGTTGTTATATTTTTTATCCCATTCCCAGTCAATATATATTGTTTTGTACCAGAACTAGAACATCACTTTTCAGTGACTTTTTGGCCAATATTCTTAAAAATAAATTAATATCAGTACTCTTCTAGTTCAGAAAATATAAAAAATATTACTTCATATTTATTAACACAAGACGTATGATTTGTACTAAAAACAAAGTATAACACAGTAGACTTCATAAAATGGGGAAAAATACATGGTAAGTAAAACAGGTAAGTAGAGGATTTTTTAAATTTCCATTTCATTTGGAACTGCTTTATTTCATACCTAGTAAAATATCAGTTGTAATGAATGACTGGCAGTATGTTAGCTTTTCATTTAAATTTTGTAGTGACTAGGAAAGCATTTTGTTTTTAGCTTTTTATCTGTTTTTTACATTCTGTTACTCCAACTACTTTGAATATGTGCTGATACAAATGCCTCACAAAAGTGACAGGGCTAAAGCAATTGCCACTGAAGTAATGGAAGACTGAAAGAAAGTGTAAGAAAATTATGGTTACTTTCCTACTGAGAGTGTTGTTGAAACATATTTTGCTGAGGGTTTTTCAGCATGTTTTGTTACAATGGTCTCGAAAATAATGATGTTTCATTAAGCTCTTTTCATTTTAGCTATTTTGAGGCATTTCTAGTTTTTCTTCCTTGAGCTAATGCTGAGTTATGCTCCTCCATTGTATGGAATGGTTTTTTAGTATGGTGATGAGATTTTTTTCCCTGGCTTTTCAGTAATATTTTATATGTGATGGTAATAATGAAGCCTATTAATAAAGCTAAACTGATAAATATAATATCCAATAAAGAACACTCACCTACTGTCAGTTGTCCAGTTAACTGTCCCATGTGATTTCTTGCATTCACTGTTACATTTCTGTCAGACTGTAAGACCAGTGGGCTATCCTGGGAAACATGCATGAGACAATAAATGAGAAAACAAAAAAATTGAGGTAAAATTAAGTTAGAACTTAATATCAACATGCGTGCTGAGAGGGAAGCTGTGTCAAGTATAATAGCCCTTTTAATAATTTCATTAAATATTTTACAAGTTAAATTTTTATATTAAAGAATACCAAGAATACTATTTTAAGCTTGAAATCTTTGTGCATACAATCCCTGCTTCAGAAATCCAATTTGAACTTGATTTATTTGATTTGGGTTTTAATTTCTTGGTAATATGACAAAGTTACAAATTCAGAAAAAACCTTAATGCAAACCTGTTCCACTAGCCTTTCCCATATATTGTTAACCTTTGCTTTTTTAACTACCTAACCAGTGTAGTTAAAAAGTGCACTATCATCCTTATTAATAGAATAATATTGTATTATTCTATTAATCTGCACAATCTATAATATTTGCATTGCACTTACTAAAACCTTACAAACACAGATATGCATTTCTTTGAAGAGAATTTTTACTCTCAAAAAAACAATGAGGGCACTGTAACAGAGAACCCTGATCCACTGCCAATAGTACCTTACAGGTACTATTAGGGATCAAACTGATACAACAAGACAAACACTTATGTTAAATACAGTCTTAAAAATTTTGGAGTCAGTTGGCAGAATGACTACCTGGCTCTCAGCATCCAACTAGGTTTCAAAATGTTTTGAAAAATATTTTGAAAAATGTTTGCATATATAGGTGTAAGCTTATCCTGTGTTCAAAGCCAGCATAAGCAATCTCAGAAAGAATAGAATTTTGCTTCTTGAAGAATGAGGAGCCAGATGTATTCCTCTAGGGGAGTTGAGTTGCAGATGCACAGGAAAGGGGAAGAGCTTCAACAGAGAGCCAAGAGAAACTGCCTAAAAAAAAAAGAGTGAGCTCACCAATCATGCTCTCACTAGAGTGGGGTGAGTGCATGAGAGAAGGAAAAAAGTAGTATTGTGACTGCTGCTGCAGAGAGTCACTTTTCTCCCTGGAATCACTTGATACCACACTGTTCTTTCCCTGAAGCTTGCAGAGAGACCATGGATACTTTAATGCTTCTGGTAGAAGCATCTGGGGAAACAGCTGACTGAAACAGCTGGGGATATGCCTTAGGTAGGAATGGCTAAAGGCTAGGAAGATATTTTGGAAATGTATTACATACTTGTTATATTCTTAGATTCTTTCCTGGGCATCCATTATTGGTCATCCCTAGATTGAGCATATTTGACCATATAAAGTTAAAGAGACCTCATTTGTGTGTCTATTAATAGATTAGTTCTTGCTGTTCTTGAAAGTTTTTTTAGATGAGAAGGAAAGGACGTAAAGAGACATAGACGAAGATTTATTTTTACCTGAACAATGCATTAGGTTTTCACTAATTTTTTTCCATACTTTACAGTCCTTTCCTTTGAATCCAGAACTTTCCCATACCAGCATTCTTCCCAGTTGTTTTCACTATGATTATTAACTTTAAATGATAATCGGTTCCTTGGGAAGTCTGAAATGATACTGAGCTAATTTCAAGGAGTTCAGGTGTATTTAATCTCTCACTGGACTATGCTATGACCTCTCTAACATCCTGCCAATTAGCTCTGCTTCACAGATTCTGGCAGATGAAAGTGACTGTTTGGCTTGTCCATCTTTCTAGATAAAAGGATGTAATTACCAGTGAGACACTGTGTTCAATTTTAGTAGCTTGAGCTAAACATGTGATGCAATCAAGGGAGCTTCTGGCAACAAAAGCAGCTGTTAAGGACCTTTATCTCACTATTTGATTTCCACTTTCCTTATGGTCCTTTGAAAATCATTAGTCCAGGCAACTGCTGCTCTGGGAAAGGCAGTTGTTCTAATAGGCATCTTCAAGGCCAAAGACTTTTTAAGGAGCCCTTTTCACTTTTGTTTAGTCACTTTTTGGTGAAAAGTTCTTCTCAGTTAGAATAATCTTATCCTTAGCAAGCGGGGATACTGCCATGCCTATTTTTGCCAGTTCAGCAAAGGCTTGGGAACTTATGCTCTCAAAGATAGATCACAGTCTGATGTGAAGGTTTCTTTCCTTTCACCGTAGAAAAATACTTAACACAAACCTCAGGCTAAAATCTGCCTCTCAGGTTCTAATTTTAAAAAAAGAACCTTGGATATCAAATTCTGAAATACAGGATAATGAAAAATTAGGCGACCCAAGCCTTCTTTCTTCTCCTTTCCTTGTCTTATATAAAAGATAAAAAGAGGGCTGAAGAAGTTAGGAACTTACATTTATATTCCTCACTTTCTGGATGAAAAATATAGAGGAGCAAGCTTAAATTCTGGACCAAAGAAAATGCAGTGGCAAAACTCCTATCAATTGAAGCAATCCAGCATTTAATCTACATTGTTTACCTGCACTTTATTTAACGCAGGAAGTGCCTAAAGACAGAGCTTGAAGGAATTAGAAAATAGTCAGAGGAGCTAGACATTCAGAGAAGACTTAGCTGAAATCAGTGGAATTGTTGATCTATAAGATGAGTATAAAGTGCAATGAATATCACTCATAGGAATACAAACATATCTAAAGCAGAAAAAGACTGGATAATTTTCTCTCTGCATTAACAGACCTGTTACTCTCTTGATGCAAACTTCAGCTTACAACGATTCGTGATGCCATTTCAAAAATTATGCTGTAGATTACAAAACCCACAAATGTAAGAACGTTCTTGCAGTTATACAGAGCTTTAATAATGTCAATATGCTAATAACTAAAATATTACAGAAGGATACTGTCAGGGCCATGAAGGCTCTACCAGCCCTTACTGGTCCTACTCAATCTCCCTGGGGGGACCCATTTCAGTCCAGCCCCAGCTGAGCCCCTTCTGGTTCGTTTGTGCTGCTTGTCTCCCTTCACTATTTAAGGAGCATTCACCCCTCACTGCTTCCTTGTTGGAGCCCTAAAAACAGGGAATTTTTAACTTTCTTTGCTGTCAGGCACTGACCCCCAAAAGAACACTGCTTTTGACCTGAGGCCTTGGAGAAGGCTTCCAAAATCAAATGATAGAACTGGAATCACTGGTGTGTAGTTTGAATAGAAGTGTGCAATATCACATGGTGAAGGGTTTGGAATTTGGGGTTTTAGAATATAGTAACAGGTATGGGACAAGATGGAGGTTTTAGGGTGGAGGTTTCTTTCTTGTTCTTCCCCTTCTTGGGTTTAGATGGCATTTGTTAACTGGATAGAAAATGCCACACTGCGGGTCACAGGTGTTTGGCCATTGGGTCAAAAGTAAAAATAATGTAGGTGTTAGCTTTTAATCAGACTGTTTGGCTTTAAAAGACCTTGTAATGTGCGAGATACATCCCCATTTCTTAATTTTTAGCTTGTTATCTAGAAGTGCTGTAGCACTCACTGTACTATAGATAAGAATTAATAAACAACTGAGTCCAAACACAAAATTCCATCTCTCATGCTTTTAATCCTGATTCTGACTGAAGAGGAAAAAAGAAGATAAAAAACGAATACTTCGTGACAGATATGATTACCTCAAGAATTAACTGATGTTCATGATGCTGTGTGAGATGACTCTTGCTGTAAACCCCAAATTATTACAACTTCAAGATTAAAGGTAAATCAGATTAAAATGTTACAATAGTTACTTCTTATCTGAAACAGGTTTACAGCTAGAATTCATAAAAGTAAAAACAAACTAGTTAATTTAGGGGATATTTTCAGAAAGCTTTCTGAAATTGTAATCCAGTAATAAATACAATGAAAAGTTTGAGGAAAAAAAAGGTTTGGTTTTTAATTTTTGTGTTTGTTTGGTTTGGGTTTTTTTTGAATAGGAATCACAGTTCAGTAATAAATATCAACTTTTGTTTTTAGACTTAGATGAGCATATTATTGTAAGTATATGAAAGAATGATAGATTGCTTTATAAAATCATTTTACCAAAAAATATTCTGCATGAGCAATCATAGCAAAACTTACCTTTTTTAGAGCTGGTTCAATTCTTTTAACATATTTTGGACAAATTTCATGTATTTTTGTACAGCATTTAAATAGGCAACCCCAGCTAATTAGCTCAGTTTTGAAGAGTCTTTCCAAAATGTACATTTTAAATTAGAAACACTTTAAATGGAGCAATTTAATTCTAGTTAGTTTAATAAAACACTGGTTTACTTTAGGTAAAATGGTGCACTTTATAATCAAATATAATCCCAGACTTATGCTCAGAACACAGATAATTATGATAATATCACCAACTTTGACACTCAGGAACAGTGCCAATATGTCTGCATTGTTATAGTGCAAGCAGTGGCTCTTTTATGATTTGATTTCTGTGCTTAGGCAAGTGTAGCACTTCAGGTCTCTGCACTTCTACACTGTGTCATACAGATGTAAAAAGTAATTTAATAAGCAGGTAGGAGCCAAGATCTGCCACACTATCTGCTGGCAGTTTGTAAGAGGATGTAATGCAATATATTCTTTTATTTGAGCCTATCCCCAGTATGGGCAGTAAAATAATTATGGCAGAACCTTTCTGTATAGGACACATCTCAAACATACCCTGGTACACTAGTGACTCAGAATGACCATTTCATTACCAAGGTACATACAAGGTTTGATACTGATTCTTTTTTCTTTTTTTACAGAAAAAAAACCAAACAGTATTAAATTTTGGTTTGGTGAGAAACTCCCCATTACCAGATTTTAAGAAATACAGAGAATATAATTCCTCATTGCTGCAGACCCCCACAGTTTTTCTGTTGCTTTAGAGATACGTGCTGTTGGTACTACTGAAAAAGTTGATTGTCTGCATCTGGTCAATGACTCTGACAGAAGAATGAAGAATGTATGGGTTATTTGACCACACCATAGAAACAAAATGAGAACTGAAGGAAATAGAACGTACTTAGTACTGTCAGTGCAGCAGACTAAGGCAGCCAAAGGACAGATGAGTAGGTCTGCAATAACTACAGGGGCAATTGCAGTTAAGGCAAATGAGGGATAACAAGTGTGAAGAATATCTTGGAGGAAATAAATGCAAAAACATTAGAGGAAGAATATGAAAGACACACTGTTAGTCAAGAAGGGTAAAAAGCAGAGCAAAGAAGATGTGAGGAGATGGAAAAAGACATTTCTTAGAGGTTATCCATCATCCAGAACCAGAACATCAGCATGTTTTAGCAAAATTCCTTGCAAACGGGGAGAGATACAAGACAAAGCTCCAGAGACTAAAAACCCACACATCTGTAGGGCTTGGAGTCTCAGAGACAGACTTTGTATCATTAAGGTTTTTACTAGCCCTAAACAAACATGAAGAAATTTGCATTAGGAAAGATATGAAAAGAAAAAAGACCCTCAAATGAAAGCAATTGCTGAATTCTTGAGTACTTAAAAAGTTGAAGGCTCCATTAAAACTTTTGGAAATTTGTATGAGTTTGGAACTGTTAAAACACAAATTAAAGAAAACTACTCTTCATCGGAATATTTCCATGATATTTTTTCCAAGAATATTTCCAATATTCTGTTATATCAATATTTACCAATGTTCAGTATTTCCAAGAATATTCTCAAAAAATTCCTAAGAATTTTCCCAAGAGGTCAGGACAGCAGGGACTCCAACATAAGTGTTTTTAAATAGGATTAATTAATTAATTAATTGAATGCTTTTACTTATTTCCTATATATCCGCTTTCCCAAAAGAAAGTTTCACATCACATTTTAGTGTTCTTCCTGTCTATTTGTCCTTTCAAACCTGAAAGTCCCAATTTAATTGCATTTAAAATCACAAATACGATTGAAGATTTTCAATAAACACATTCGGACTTCTGCTTTAAGGAAACAATCTTGATATCTTAACATTTTGACCAAATGTTATTAAAAGTCTCTATTTCTTCACATGAGATTTACACACTGAGGAGGTTTGGAAAAGTATTCAGGTAACCTAATAACTGCCCTCAAATCAGAGGGCAATATACCTCACCTAATTAACTCACCAAAGAAATTAAGGGTGTGGAAGAAAGGTAAACAAAGCACAAACAAATAGTTTGAAACAAACAAGTAAAACATCCAAGTTGATACTTGAGGTTATTGATAAAGTTTCAAGAAACTTACTTTCTAGATAATTATTTTCTCATCAAAGGATGTTCTCTTGATTCCCAGCCTTTACTCTGTGTCCATGTCAGCTTTGTTACATGCTAAAGGCAGTCACAGATATCAACCAGATTCCTGACACACCAAATCTCCACCCAAACATAGCTACACCTACCAAAGTAATATATATGTACCCAACAAGAATTATACACAGAGTCCCAAGATCACAGCTATAACTTCCAGATAGAAATAACCTATTTGTTTTACCTCCTTGTATAATGCGCCATGGAATTTTTATTATGGAGGAATTCAATCATGCATAGAAAAACATAATGATAAAGCAGAAATAGATATTTAAATAGCAGACAAAAGACATGATTTTTGAGGAATTGATTTAAACAACAAATTAATTTTAAAATGGGTTTTAGATATAAACATCCCAACTAAAAATAAAGCAGCACTACAAATGTAGTTGGAGGAAGCTTGTTAAATGCCCAAAGCGCACTACTTAGTCATTAAGCTTGTAACACAATAAGTAAAACTGTATGTTACCGAACTGCAAAGCCCCCCAAAACCTTAATGGAGATAAATCTAGAAAACCAATGTAAGTCTTATAATCTGAAGCAAAAACATTAAGGGTGGAATCACTGTACTTCATTCCTTTCAAACCTGCCAAAGATCTTGTGGTGTAGGCGCATATGTTATCAAAAGAATTTTTGTCATTTAAGTTATGCTCAAGGGTAACCAACAATTGATAATGCTATTTTCAGTCTCGGGAAGCAGGCTTTATTTCAGTTCATGTTTGTATTCAAGTGTTGACCATGCTGTACCATCACAGTGAAACAGGACTGTCTTTCCCATGCTGCTTTAACTTAAACTGCTACAACATGATATATAGCAACGATTAACACCAGGAAGAGGATGAAGATGTTACAGGAAAATTTATATAAATAAAAGTATATTCATGCTTTTAAAAGCTATTTTCCACCACTCCATATTGAGGGAGAATTTCTCTAATTTATTTTAGATTAAGTAGCTGGGAGAAGGAAAAAATAAACAAAAACCATCAAAAACCACCGAAAATCCCCCATGCTGTAGTGAGTGATCTGATAACCTGGATATTTGTGAATCTTTTACAAGATTTCTTTTACAAGGTGTCTGAGATGTTTGTGATAGAGGAAAGTGTGTCAAGACCTGTTCATTTGATGTATGTCAGGAATTATACATCAGTTTTACTTGGCAATAAATGGAGAAACTGATAAAATTTAAAGAAATAGTCAAAATAAGCTTTTTCCATTGTATTTATCCATTTCTATGGAAAATCTGAAATAAAGGTTCTGCAAAATGTGAACTCTTCAGCACATCAGTAGGTTCTGGGTTCCACTTTAGTGATGCCTTGCAGACATACATCAAAGGACTACATGAAAATAATATTTCCATCAGCAGTTTTTATTTCGCTATGATTTCTTTGACAGATCTTTTCAAATTCTAAAGCTCAAGAAGAATAAACAAATTCTAAAGAAAGTTTAGGAAACAAAGTAAAACTTTAGAAATGCGTAAATTGCAGCAGAAATCTGGAATTAAGCTTATAGCTCAGACAAAGCAGAAAAGAAAGGCTTGCTGTGAAACAAAAAGTATTAGAAAGTTTGCTTAATGCACATTAAAAATGAATATGTTAAATAAAAATGTAAGACAAAAAAAAAGACGAGTCATTAAACCTTTAGTTAGAAGGTTTATTTTAGGTGAATATTAAACCTATTATTTTATAGAATTATTCTATAGGTGGCAACTTATATGACTAAATGATAGCACTAGTATTAGAAGCAGCTTTAACAGCAAAAATCAGTTACCTGTATTTTTTGTTTCTTCATGTAGCTATCTTAGTTTCTACGTATATGTAGAAATATGTAGAATATGTTCTGCAATATGTTTATATTTCCTGATAAGCCTTCCTTCAAGCAGAATCACTCACTGCTGGATCCTAATTACCTTGGTAAATCCTTCTGCATTGCTAGCTCTCTCTGTTAAATAACCAGAAGCAGACACATCTCAAATGAACTTTTGAAACACTTAGGGAACAGACGGGGTATTATTACTGTTACTTTACTGGGTCTTCCCCTGCACACCCACAGCCTATTACAATTGTTAGGTGCCTTGAGGCTGCATTATTGCACTTCATTGACACAAGAACTATCAATTAGGTGGATGTTTAGCATAAGGTACAACAAGGCTTTGATCAAGGCATCAAAAGGAATGAGTAAGAATGGCAGTTACAGGAATAACAGATAATTCACTGATTTTTCTGTTTCTAATCAAAAAAGGAAGGTCAAAGAAGGTGTAACTTCCCCTAATAAAGAATGTGGAAAACTGCTAACAATGTATGAGGAGAAGGCTGAGAAGTCAGGGAACTGGCTTATGTTCTCAATGATATTTAAAAAGCCAAGGCAGTCAGGTGAAGGCACAGGTGACTGCAAAAAGGGAAATATACCTAGTTTTGAAAAGGGTAGAAATGAGGACCCTGGGAACTACTGGGAAGATCATGGGATAGATCCTCATAGAAGCTGTGCTAAGGTTCATGGAGAACAGGGAGGTGATGAGATACAACCAGCACAGCGTCACAAAGGGCAAGTCCTGCTTGACCAAACTAGTGGCCTTCTCTGATGGAGTGATCACAAGGCTCAAGAGTGACAAGGGAAGGGCCACAGATGTAATTTATCTGTAAATCTGTAAAGCCTTTGACATGGTCCCTCAAAACATCTTTCTCTCTAAGTTGGAGAAAGATGGATTTGATGGGTAGACTGTTCAGAGGATAAGGAATTTTTTGGATGATTACATCCAAAGGGTGGTGCTCAACAGCTCCCGATGGACATCAGTGATATGTTGTATCATTTTGGGGTCTGTATTGGGATCAGCACTTTGTCTTCATCAATGACAAAGGGGTTGAGTGCAGCCTCAGCAAATTTGCAGATGGCCCCAAGCTGAGTGGTGTGGTTGACAAATCTAGAGGATTGGATGTCATTCAGAGTGACCTGGACATGTTTGAAAGGGGGGCCCATGGGAATCTCACACAATTTAACACACCCAAGTACAAGGTGCTGCACCTGGGTCAGTGTGACCTCCAGGTATCAGCATAGGCTGTGGATGAACAGACCAAAAGCAGGGACTTAGGGGTGTGCTGGTGGGTGAGAGGCTGGACATGACCCAGCCATGGGTACTCACAGCCCAGAAAGCCAAACGTGTCCTGGGCTGCCTCCAAAGCAGCGTCGGCAGCAGGGCCAGGGAGGGGATTCTGGCCCTCTGCTCTGTTTTGGTGAGAGCCCACCTGGAATGCTGCATCCAGCTCTGGGGCCCCCAACACAGGAAGGACATGGACCTCTTGGAATGACTTGAGGGGAGGCCAGCAAGATGACAAGAGGGATGAAGCACCTCTACTATGAGGAAAAGCTAAAAGAATTGGTGTTTTTAGTCCTGGAGAAGAGGTGGCTATGGGGTTACTGCATTGTGGCCTTCCAGTACCTGAATAGAGCCTACAAGCTGGAGAGGGACTTTTGGCAAGGGCACAGAGTGACAGGATAAGGGGGAATGGTTTCAAACTGAGAGATAGTAATTTTAGATTGCATATTAGGAAGAAATCCTTTACTATGAGTGATGAAACACTGGTACAGGTTGCCCAGAGAAGCTGTGGATGCCCCAGCCCTGGAAGTGTTTAAGGCCAGTTGAATGAGGCTTTGAGCAACCTGATCTAGTGGAAGGCACCCCTGCACATGGCACGGGGGCTGGAACCAGATGATCTTGAACGTGCCAGGATTGAAATCTTCAACATAATTGCAAAGGTCTCAGCATCTATTTTACCAGCTCCTAAGCAAGAAATCCAGCCCTAACTTGTCTGTGCAGCAATTTTTTCATGAAAGCAACTTCAGTGGTGTTATTAAGAAAATTCAATTTTGACTGTCCAGCTAGAAGAATCAGATAGCTTTCCATGTGGTCTGGCTGTAAAAGAACTGAAGCTAATTTTTAGCTGTTTTAATTGTGGAACCATTACTTACACCTTTCCATACTCCCTGCAGACAGTCACGGTCTTCTTTTCAGGACCACTGGTACTTGCATCCCGGATGTCTCCTGTGTCCTCGTGAGAAAGAATCTGTCTCACAACTTCTTATCATTTTCTCTCCTTGATCATTAAGCTTCCCTAGGTGATAATGGACTATAAAACCTCTTTCTCCTCCTCCTTTCTTTACTACACACCATTCCTGATTCTATGGTTAGGGCTGCTCTGAATTTCCCTGGGGAAATTACATCTGCTGGCAACTTCCCACCTGAGGGAGGAGAGTGTGGTTTTCTCATATTGAAAGGCAACCGTAAAATTTTCCATTAACAAACACTGCTGACATAAAAAGGAATGAAGATGTTTCATGCCTTTGGTAGGTACAGCATCCTCAATTTTTGAATAAGTATTCAAACAGCTAATAAGTAAGTCAGAACAGTCTTTGCTTTCTAATCCTCCAGGCAGACCCACAACAAGATCTTAATCTGATTTATTATTTTTTAACAAAGTATGCATTTTTTAACACCATAGGGTATCAACAATCAATAGAAAATGCTACATTATCTTGAAAACTACAAGTAGAAGAGAGTATTTTAAGATTAAACCCCCTAAATATCTTCTACATATCATGTATTCACCCTTAATCCTTACATACCAACATTTAGAATGTGACCTTGAAAAGTATTATCTCAGGTTTTGCTGTTCAATATTCTTTAACCTTGCAAAATATTTAATAAGTAGCTTTGACATTAGTATTACGCAAACTTGGCCAACATGTGCGCTCAGAACTTGCTTCATGTCTCCTCTAAAACTTGTCCTCTTTGGAAAAGAGATATTCATCCCCACATTTATTGTAGGATATGTCTTGGTGGTTCAATAAACTGCCTTTCTGTTAGGAAATTTGCCTTGAGACTTGCCAGTCACAGACTAAAACAAGTCACCAGACCTGTTCTGAAGGTCAAAATTGAGGAAATAAAATTCTGTAGTAAGGATTATGGTTCTGGGAAGGATGTGGCACATGCCCCTTCAGAGAAGCATATTATTTCCCAGTGGGAACTGCACTATTGTCAACCTTGCCATTGAGATAATTGCCACCTTTTAATAACACAGATCTTTTCCAAAAGATATAATTAACAATCTGATTTTCATTTCAACTCTGTAGCTATTCAGAATTTATTTTTGTTTCAGTAACTGGGTAATTTTTTCCACACCAAACACTTTTCACTGCAGATTTTAAAATACTGAGGAAAGCTTCTCTCCACTGACAAAGACTACATCAAATAGAGCTTCACAACTGCACTTTTTCACAGATAACATTTAGACTGAAACAACATGAGAAATGCCACGGACCTGGATCACTTCTGCAACCTGCAGAATTAATCAATAGAGTCCTAAAGACTGAATTCCTTTTAAATTCAAGATGACAGAGCAATATGAGAAATTAAAAATGATTGTATTTCCTTAGCAAAAGTGTTAAAACAGCTAAAAAGATATAATTCTGGCTTGCATTAGTGTTTGAGTATTTCTCATGCTTCTGCATACACAAAGCAGTGCACAGAGCATATAAAAAAATTGAGAATTCATTCTACTTTTTTTTTCTTCATTGCTGGCACAACAGTAGTTTTAATATTTTATGTTCTGCCACAGGCAGCTAGTCAAGTTGTCCTAAATGTAAAGAGATCAAACAGTTCCAGGTGATTCCATATCAGAATTTTACAGTAATTGGCAGTACAAACCATTATACTTAACTTTCCATTGTAATCCTATAATATTATCCTATAAACTTATAAATTTATTTTACTCTTTAAAATATTTCCAGTGCACCTTAGTTATTTTGATGGAAACTTTAGATGCTTATTTGTTTTCCCCCACATTTATCCTAAGAGGCAGTAAAAAAAGTTCTGATTTGTCTTTTTAGTTCTGGCTTTTGAGCAAAGGTAATTAACAAAATTTAAACTTGGTTAGTATATCTCATAGAATGCTTCCTGTAAAGCATAAAGCCTTTGGTTTAGAACTTCAAAGTGTTTAAATATATGAAAATTATGTCCAAGTTGTCCAACTGTACTCTAAAAGCTGTATATGTAACATTTTCATAATAAATTTAAAAATAAATTAACAGTGAACTTTTAAAGGAAATTCTTGAGGACCCTAAGAAACCTGTCTAACAATTTCTTTCTTCCTTGAATTTTGTCAGGCCTTCTAGGATTCTGGAGCTTTATGCACATTTAAAATCACTGTGACTTTATATATATTACCCTTAAACTCAGTCCTGCAATTCAAATAAAACTAAGAAAATTTGTCATAGGAACTTAGCTTATATTCACCTAAGCAAAGATATTGTTCAGTCTACTAATTAACATTTTAATAAATATTAAAATGTATAAAATTCCTACTGTTAGTAGGAATTATAATTAAATAATAATTATAATTAAATCAATATATCTTCCTGCTTGATTCTAAGTGGCAATGAAATTAATTTACTAGTTTGTCATATAATCAGGTTTTGTTTTGTTAACCTCTTTCTGGCACTAAAACAAACATATCTATCAGCTGATCTATATATATAGACCTAATTCTACCAGGATTCCTCAGACAAAACCCTGCCTGTGAGTAACAAACTTTAATAGAATATTTGGTGTATAGAAGTGGCTTAGTGACTCATTTCAACAAAGATTACTGATGCAAATGACCAGTTATTCTTCAGAATTTTAAAGACAATGTATATTTAAAGGATGGTGCTATAGAGATAATAATAAAGATTGGAGAAGTCCTCAGAAGTTTAAAGATAAACATCTCCTTGCAGTGCTTTCAATGATGTAAATTTGAATTTTCAGATTCTTCTAGACCAATCAAGAATAATGAAAGAAATGCTGGTTTTCCTTCTCTCAGTATATAGTCTTGTTTTTTCTTCTCAGTTAAGGAGAAGCATTTATCCCATCACTCGAACTGGCTTACCAAAGAATGTAAATAGACAGTAGCAAAAAATAGAATTTAGATTGTTTATTAAGACAATTTAAAGCTACAACTCAACTGACAGATGTAAGAGGGAAGTTCTGCAGTAGTGGATAGGGTTGACCAACTAGGAGTGGCAAAGAGCAAAGACTTCTTAAACTGTATTTCAGCACAGAGATATATTTCTCTGAAAAAGGACCTAATGTGCAACTGTGCTAGAGTCTTACAATATTTATATAATTTCTATACAAATGATTTATGGCCAAGTGAGAGAAACTACATCAGAACTTTTGCAGAATGTGACCATGCATTCTTTGTCACATTCATTAAGAATTTAAACCAGCTTCAGACAGTAAGTATTTAAAATTGAAGAGGCCAACAAGAATTTATTTGAAGGGTTCTAGTTTCCCTTCAGATAAAAACATACAACATTAATTATCCCAGTGATAATTCCTTGCTTTTATACAAGGTTGACTTTTATAGTTAAGTCCTTATAGACTCTAAAAACCCAATTTTGTTTAAAAATAAATATTTTACCTAATGAATTGCAATGACTTTTGTGCTAAATTGTAGCACATTCTTTACAAGACAAACTGCCCCATCAGTGAATCTGGGTCCTCTGGGACTCTAATGTATTTGTAACTGACTGCATGATGATTCCTCTCCTTAAGAGGACATTTCTTTTGTTTTTACTTTATCCATTTTGCCATGGGAATTATGTAAATTATTGGCACACTGAGTACAGGAGATTGCCAGCCAAAAAAGTGGAAAGTCATTTCAGGTCAAGTTTTGCAACTAATTCCCACTCTATTCTGTTAAATAGTCTTCCCTGTAAAAAAATTATGAAACATCTATTTGGAAGAACAAGTTTGCTATCATTGGCAAACTTAAAATTTTTTAAAGAGAATCCTAGCAAACTTATGCAGTATTTCAATACAGTGTTTCATTTTTTTCCCTTTAATCAGTCTTGCTCTTCCATTTGTCAATGCCATGGAGGTGGGGGAGGAAGGTTAAGTGCATTATTTCAAGAATACAAGAAAATATTATTTGATTAAATGTCAATCTAAAAAAAAAAGTCAGCTAATTTTAGATGTATTTCTGCTAACCTATAACCTTTATAGAAGAAAATCTGAATTATTAAATTTTCATCCTCTGAAAATGCTATATTTATATTATATTTCAAATTTATTAACCTTTAACCCAGTGTGGTAACTTTTCAGCAAGTAATGGAAGATATTCTGTGTATATAGATGATATAAGGGATGAATTAACTCTCACCAGGAGACCTTTGAATAAAATAATGAATGTATAATCATGCATGTATCTTGAAAATTATTTTGGTTCCTCTAATTAAATGGCCATAATTCTACATGACATACTCAAATATTAGCTTGATACACTAAAAAAATTGTTTTCTTTTCAATTATCTTGTTCTAGAATTTCATTTCATTAAAAATCAAATTTGATCAAACACTTTTTCAATTTTTATTTCAGTCAGTGAATCTCAAACCACCACGACTGAAGGAAAGACCAGGGGTGAGATGGAGCTGTACAGGGACTCCCCAGGGTTCAGGTGCCTCATCAAGACTGTTGGTAGCCAACCAGGTGAGAAGGGCCAGTGCTGCAAATAACCAAGGGAGATTTCGATGTCTCCAGGGTATGCGGGCAACCAGGAGCACAGAAAGCAGGAGTCAGGCAAACAGGGATGTGGCACATCAGTAAGGGCGTGGCACAGCAGTTTGCATGGTGCTTCATCCTTCTATGGCCCTGAGCTCTTCAATGTCCTCCTAAATGACTTGGACACAGGACTGGAATGGATTCTAAGTAAGTTTGCAGACAATACAAAACTGGGAGGAGTTGTTTACCCCCTTGAGGGCAGGGAGGCCCTGCAGAGACCTGGACAAATTAGAATATTGGTCAATCACCCACCATATGAAGTTCAACAAAGAAAGGATTCTGCACCTGGGATGGGTAATCCTGGATGTATGTGCTGGGGAATGAGATGCTAGAGAGCAGCACTGTGAAAAGAGACCTGGGGGTCCTGGACAATGGCAAGTTGAACATGAGCCAGCAGTGCCCTGGGAGCCAGGAGGGACAACCCTGTCCTGGGGTGCATCAGGCACAGCATCACAGCCAGGCAAGGGAGGGGATTGTCCTGCTCTGCTCTGCAATGGGGCAGCCTCACCTCCAGTGCTGGGGGCAGTTCTGGATGACACAATGTAAGAAAGATGTTAAGCTACTGGGGGGCATCCAAAGGAGGATAACCAGGATGGGGAAGGGTCTTGAAGCCAAGCCGTGTGAGGAACAGCTGAAGTCACTTGTTCTGTTCAGCCTGGAGAAGACTGGGAGGAGACACTGCAGTCTTTGACTTCCTCTTGAGGAGGAGGGGCAGGCACTGATCTCCTCTCTGTGGTGACAGTGACAGCACCTGACAGAATTGCCTGAAGCTCTGTCAGGGAAGGTTTAGGTTATATATCAGAAAAAGCTTCTTTATCCAGAGGGTGTTTGAGCCCTGGAACAGGCTCCCCAGGAAGCGGTCACACCGTGAAGCTTGACAGAGTTCAAGAAGAGTTTGGAAAATACTTTTGAGTATGTGGTGTGAATCTTGCGGATGGTGCAGGGTCAGGAGCTGGACTCAATGATCCTTGTGGGTCCCTTCCAGCTCAGCATATTCCCTCATTCTGTGATTAACAGTGCTAACAATTACAAATTGCAATGCTTTCATTTATCTATAATAATAAACCCCCTAAAAAGTAGAACTATACATCAAATGGCGGAAAATCACAACAGAATTAGTTTTACTTCATCATACTAATATTAGCTAGTGGATTTTTTTCCAACCAATAAAATTACAAAAACCATAATGAAGCACAGTTGCATTTCCCAATTTCCTGAGCTTGAATTTCATCATTTTTTTTCCTGCACAGACATCAGCAAATAGACCTATGTCAGCCAAAGGCTGTGAATATTAGTCATCTATCAGCTTCTTTTTTGAGACTCTAGCATAAAACAGTATTTTAACAGCGTGCTCTTTCTAGGTCAGCACTTCTGAAGTATCAAAGATCCTGAGGGAAAAGAAAAATTTTAGTTTGGAAAAAAATCTATCCTGAGTCAGCGTCTGTGTACTTTATAGTGTGAAAAGCTCAGGCAAAATTTTTATAAGAGAATGCAAAAGACAAGGAAAAATGTAGCCATAACCTATGTTATCATCCATATTTTTATGTTTCATAAGTTGTATAAAGGGAATTATAGCAATAGAAGAAGACTAGTTCAAATTTATATAAAGGAAAATGGAGATTGTCAAAATCTTTTATATCCCCACTGTGTCACAGGGACAGAGTTCTATATTACCTTAATTTTAATACAAAATCAGGAAGGAGACATTCAGTTTCATTATCTTTATCTGGATATATTTTTACATATCAAATTGATAAAAAAATATTTAGTATCCCTTTCAAAATCAGAAGGCTGTATTTTCAAAACAGCATTTTGCCAACAAAATAGAAACAATTTTTCAAATATAAAATTCCCAGCAGTAAAAATAAAAAGCAAACTAATAAAACACTCTTCTATATAATTGTCTCCCATGCTGCTTTGATATGACGTTCCTTTTAAATGCCCTAGCTAATTCCTCAACAAGCAGTCAGGGACAGAGTTACAGCTTCTAAACTTTCATCCCTTCGGGAATACAAGTCCTTTTTCTGTCATATGTACACAATGAGGCAGGTGCTCTACCTGTCAGGCCTCATAGCCCTGACTCCCTTTCCAAGGAATCATTAAAAACAGCCGCTTCTTCCCTTGCTCAGGCAACTGCATTTCCTATTCCTGAAGGGTAAGGAGGGAGAGATGCAATTTGTCTGACTTTCATGCCAGAGTGAAGTCAAGAGCAGAGAAGACCAAAACTCAAGACCTGGGAACCGAGTCCCACAACACATTTCTCCATCGTCTTTTTCTCCTGACAAGCTGAACTGCAAGGTTGCACCACATGTTTCAAGGACAGGTTCTCAAATTTGTTCCAGATTCCCATGGAATTTCTTCCCAATATGACTGTAGAGGAAGCATATGATTTATGCAACTTGGCACCTTTTCCACAGGGGCTTTAAAAATACCACGTATGTCAAATATCTGTCCACTTTTACACCCTTAATCTTTCTTTCATGAGACTAAGCCACCAATTCCTATGAGATGCACAGAAATCTTGCCAAAGAACTTCTATAGTAAAGTACTTCATAGTCTTGGAAGTCCCCTTTTACTTAGCCAAAAATGATTTATTTTCTAAGATTTTTTCTCTAAAAAATATTTTTCTTCATTTTTTCTAATTTGACTTTCTCTAGTTCATTCAGTTTTTAAAACAATGTTCAATATTCTCAGTTCAATATTAACACTTTAGAATGTTATTTTCACTAAGGGTAAATAAAGAAAAATAAACTCATGCACACAATGAAGTTCATGGCAAGAGAGTCAGAACCCAGTAGAAAATCTTGAATGCCATCCATAAAACAAATATATTTCCCAGGTTTTTTGCTTTTTGCTTTTTTACACAGAAGATTGATTTTTTTGTTTTCCCCATGCTTTATACCTTCCAGACATAATTTTCGTGTTTTTTCACTATCTGAGGTGCTACACTCAAAATAATCTACTCCCGGCATTGTCAGAATGTAACACACATTAATGGAACAGGCTGAATCTGAGATGATTTAAAACAGATTTCTACATGAGAAGCGGATTGATATTTATCTGTGTGGGCAATTTACCTTCTGTACAACTGTCTTGCATGAATGGTTTCAGCCTTTGCTTTAACTTTCTAAGAAGATGCAACAAACCAGCCACCTTTTAAGGCTGAAATGTATCTTTTATTATGTCGTATCTTCTTTTCCCTAATATATTGTATAATACATCTACCAGTTCTCTTTTATTAATAGACACTCATTTGGAGTCATTCAATTGTACTATGCTATCAGTAATTCATGATATCTGCAGGCTCTTCTAAAGCCCTAAGTGAGAGGAATGATTGAATTAGGGATAAAGTTTCTTCAAGTGTTGTAGGAGAATTATAAACACAATGGAAATTTCATAGAATTTAAAAGTAAAATCAAGTTCTGCACAGTATGATTAATTTTGAGGATCCCCTCCAGAAAATGTAAGTAATCAATTTCTTACTGTTAATGACAACGGATTACAAAAGTTTAATTTAATTTTCAATTTTAGATAGTTTGAATGACAAGTCCAGTCACAAGTGGTAGACTGCTAATAGCAAAAAAGGGTTTTGAAAGTCTTTCATTCCTTTCTTGGACATAGATTAAATCACAATGTATCTCTGGAAGTGGAAGGAGAGGTGCTGGCTTTGCTTTCCTGTGAGAGAATAAAGGTACACACATCAGTCACTAGTTGACTTTGTGATGTAAATACTTTATCAACCAAAGAGTCTTTTGTGCTCAAGTATTACACAGGAATTCTATGAGGTGTAAATAGCTAATAGCAGTTGTAGAAAGACAGGTGCTAGAGCTGACATAAGTTTCTTTATGCTGCTTCAGATATAGTGACCTTGTCAGTACATAGGGTTTACTGTGCCTGTTATTTCTGATGGTCTCTGCTTACTACAAAATGGCATTTGAGTATCTGTAAGTGGCAATGATATATCTGTACTGTCTATACTTTGCTACCACCCAAAATGAGGAACTGCAATTAAAAGATAGATGGTAAAATCTGAATCTTTCGAACTTTCCAAAACAAAGTAAAGCAAAATGGAAAAAACAGCAGTATTTTCTTTTCCACTTTGTCACAATAGTATCACAGAACTAAAGCCCAGTGCTCTCACACAGCTGGTGAGAAACTTGGTGAAAAGTTGTCTGGTTGAACTGTGTGCTGGATATCCATGATTCTGCCATACTAATTTTTGGAGAAGGACAGAATTTACAATATAAATATGTGTTCTTTATCTTTTATTGCCTGAAAACATTAAATTACCTTAAAATTCTTCATTCACTAGTTCAGAAAAATGGTAGTATAATTTTTAGTTTATTACTGAGATTAAAAACTCAGGTTTCCTTTAAATAATATTAAGTAAAAATCAGCAGGGAATACTGGTGTATCATGAGGAACCAACACCGTGAAACAGTAATTTGGGAGGTAGAAACCTAGATTCATAATAATTTGAAACAACAAGAGTTAAACTGCAAGCAAATATTAACTCAGTGAATGACCAACACTTTAGTAAATTAGCCAATGGCCATATTTTAGCTCATTTACAACTTTCGGGCAACAATAGGGAGAGAATAAATATTTGTTCTTAAAACAGAGGAGTCTTGTATTTTAGAAAAATGGCAGTGTGAATAAGGCTATAGACACACATACATGGATCTAACTGAAATCAAGAAAAATCCCAGAACTTCTGGCAACTTCTACCACAGACTTTTTGGCCACATCTGTGCTGCCTTTAAGAGCCATTCCAACAAAGGCATATAAATGTGTCCATCTATTCTGTCAATGTTTCAGGCTCTTACTATTCCCACAGGCTTCATAGTGAATAGGACCCCCTTTGGAGCTCTCTGAGGTAAGCTCTTCCTCCATTTGTCTACCTGCACGTGAAACATAATGGTCAAATATAAGGAATTCTGCGTCACTCCTGGATTACTGAAGATTGCTTACAATTGCTGGCATTTTGCTGAGTGTCAGGGCTTCCAGAAATGTCTCTGAATTATTAAAATCATTTTACTAAGAGTGGTATAAAAAAGGATTATATTTCAGACCAGTGTCCCTGAGGTGCCGCTGCTCCACCTGCTCTGTATGCCTACTTGAACACGGATTTCAAAAGGTTAAGGCAAGATTGCATGGCAAAATGACAATATATATTTGTTCAAATTGCTACATTATAGTAGAAAAAGTATTTTAGTCAATATATCATTTTCAAGCATTCTTTCTTGCAACAAAACCAGGCTCTGTCACAAGGCCAGCTGTTTGTTCTTTAAAGTCACAGACTTTGGATGTGTGAAAACCTGAATTTCATCATTAGTCTGAGTTTTTTAGAAGAGTAACATGAGTCAATCTATTAAACACAGAAAACAAAAAATAATACTGAATGCTTCAACTCATGGCAGTGGGGTTGGGACTAGATGATTTTTATGGTCTCCTCCAACCCTTAATATTCTGTGATTCTATGAAATATGATTTATATCAGTTTTCTCTTTTAAGAACTCAGTTCATTCTTTACCTACTGAAATGAAACAATACATGTGTTCCACATGTAAATCCTGTAACACGGGATTGTCTAATTTGAGAGTGAAAATTGATGTTTCTATATAATGAAATATTATCAGAAACAACAAATGATATAAAAATTTGATCTCTTTATCAGCTAAAGAGTGGAAGCAGTTTTCTCTATGGCTGATCTATTCAGAAATTTATTTTAAATGTTCTTTCCTGATTCTCTTGCCTCAGTTCTCTTCCCTTAAAAAAAGACTATAAGCCCTCTAAGATAAATAAACTGTTACTTTCTGTGCACTGCTGGGTATATTGAATCCACGCTACCTGCTGTGTCACTCAATTTTCGAATCACTGAACTTAAAAGCCATAATTGTCTAATATGTCACAACCATTTCAAGGGGGTTTAATGCTCATATATCTTGTCTGTACCATAGTTTGAATGCCTCCTCTTTGGGTTCTCCCCAAGTTATAAATATATAAACTGGAATGTTATGAATTCCTAATATGTAGTACGTTTATTTTTTTTTTTATTAAAGTGTGAAATTATTCCAGAGAGATTAAAAAAACACAAATTTGAAAAATTTTCTTACAATTTCAGTAGCTGAAAATTTTTCATTTTTCATCTGTGTTGTTCCTTTTTAAGAGGGATTCTTGGGCTTTTGGTTGGTGCTCAAATCTCTAATGTATAAGTAGCTAAATGTAGTTTTCTCCTTTTCTCTTAATTTATTATTTGCAAGATCTCCCATCATGCTCAGACCCTCCCAGAATATTTCTGGCATTTATGATATCCTTGCTGAATTGAATTTTCTCTACAGGGTCCTGAAACCACAAGAACAGATTGCAGCTTCCTTTACTCTTTTCCTTGAGGAACATATTGCATTAATTTAAAATTGGTTTGCTCTCATCTTCTGATAAATAAATGCTATTGTTGTAAACCTATGAAATTCTAAATAATCTGGAGAGCAAAATTAAATATTACATAGTGCAGTTCTCTCTTTCTGTATGTCACAACAGCAGCTCATCCAACCAAGGATATCCAAGAACAACAATGCATCTCTATGTCAAAAGCTACTAAGCAGGAAAAGTAATTTCTCTGAACAGTCTGAGTCCAATGTAATTTATGAAATTACTTTCTCACTGCTTTGACAAAAGACAAAAAATTTGATATGCTATATACATGTATTTTCAACTCAGAACAATTAATTAATCTATCTTTCATTACAATTTAGATCACAGAATCTTAAGCCAATAACTTCTGTAATGGTCTCTCTCTCTCTCATCCCTTAGGCAAATCATGTCCTTTCCTAATCAAGATGAATTATATGTATCAAAATATCAATGCAGGCCAAAACTGTAAAAGAACTAATTTCAAGTGTAGGAAAACAAATATAGAAAGAGGTGAAATACGGAAGATTTCTTCATGAAGAACAACCTTAGTCACAAGAGTTACATCATGTAACATTTTTATACATCTTCAAGAACCTGTAAATTAGTGAGAACTCAAAGAGGCAAACTTTGATGAGAAAATCCTCCAAAGGTAATGAGTATCTCTACCATAAACAGCTTGATGGTAAAATTCTCAAATAAGAATTTTGCATTTAACGAGATTATTATATGCAGAGAAAGTGAGAAAGGGCGTAAGTTCTTCAGTCATGCAGTTCAAATTAATTCTTGATATAACTTCAAGTTTCAATATACTAACTGCAGGTACCACGTATGAGCATAATTTTAAATGTCTTTTGGAAGAGAACACATTTCAGGAAATATAAGACTTAAAGTACCAAAGTACTGCAGAGATGAAAAATAATCTATATCCTTTCCTGGCTCAGGGAAGATACTTAGAGGGAATATACTTATAAAGAGCTTTAAAAGTACGTGCAGCAGATGATATTGCCTTAGTTAAGGCTTTACTATATGTATTAACATTTAAAGAACTATCAAGCGGTAAGTATTACCATTATTATTGTATCATGAGGACAGGGCATACACTGATTTTTACTGCTAAGGCAGTTGCATTCCCTGTCATTCTAGTCTCTTGAATTGCGCAAAAACATTCAATCTGTTAAATTACTCCATTTTATATCACAGATTTGCTGAACTCTACAACAACAGGGTCTGGTTGCTTTCCAAAGAAACCTGGATATCTTTTCAGAAAAACACATGGACAGATGGCCTTCTTCCCTGCTGGTGTTACATTAGAAATGTGTTTGGAGGGAAATTCTGTCCACTTCCCTGAGTCATACTTTTACCTTATTTAGTTTGAAATATTACATAATGTGATGAAGTTCATTAATACATATTATATTACTGTAGTAAAGTTCATTAATACATGTTACATTACTGTTCAGTGTAATTTTATTGATACAGAATGTTTTCTCTTTCTCTTTTTGCAGGGAAAAGATAGCACGCAACAATCTACCAAAGTAAAAAACTTAGAGGAACAGTATTTTATAGACAATTCTTAAACTATTTTCTTCAGTTTAGTTCACTTAAAATAAACACTGACATTCCAAGTACGTAGATGGTACTGAAAACACGCACTCACAAAATTATTTTAGAAACTGCTAACTGATGAAGGAGATCAGGAGTAGTCAGAATGGACTCATGAGTAAGAAATATCTGACCAAGCTGACAGCCATCTACAATGAAATTACTAACTCAGTGGATGAGGAAAGAGCAGTAGATGTTGTTTAAGGTTTTGACCCTGTCTCCCGTGATATCCTCATAGACAAAGTGATGGTTTACATAAAATGGCAATTAAGTGGATTAAAAAGTGCCTGTTAAACAGCTGCATTCAAAGCATTGTGATCAGTGGCACAAAGCCCAGCTGGAAGCCAATCCACTAGAAGTGTACCTTAGGGATCTATACCAGGACCAATAGTATTTAATTCCTTCATTAATGACCTGGACAAGAGCATAGAGTACATCTTCAGAAACTTCATATGACATAGTACACAGAGGAGTGGTTGATACATCTGATGGTTATGCTGCCATTCTGAGGGACTTCACCAGGTTAAGGTCAAAAGTCTCCTGAGCTTCATTAGGAAGAATATCACCAATAGGTCTGCCTAGCCTTGCATGAACCATCTGGACTTCTAGGACCAGGTCTGGGCTCCTCAGCACAAGACAGACACCAACCTACTGAAGCAGAGGGCCTCAAAAATGGTGGAAGAATCTTAGCATTTGTCACAGGAAAAGATGCTGAGAGAGCTGTACTGTTCAGCCTGGAGAAGAGTAGCCTTGAAGCAAAGGGTCTTAGTAATGTCCGTAAATACCTGATAAAAGGGAGGAAGTCTGAGCCAGAGCCTTTGTGATGCCTAGTGACATGAAAAGAGGCAATTGGTGCAAACTGAGATATAAGAAATTCCATCTAAATATAACAAAACAAAAACAGACCGAGTGTGTTAAAGCACTGCAAGAGGTAGCCCAGAGATCTTTTGGAGTCTCCATCCTTACAAATCTTCAAAACTTGACTGAGCAGCCTGCTCTAGCTGACCCTGTTTTGAGCAAGGGAATTGGACCAATTGACCACCAGAGGTACATTCCAGCTGCAGCAAATATTGCCATGGTTTTGTGTAAGTACTTTTGCTTCAGAAATATCTCTCTATCTATACCATAATGAAATTATGCAAATTATGAAAAACTGGAGTGTTCTATAAATATAAACAAATATGGAGTAGTATTAAGTCTTGTTCCTTAGGTCCCCCACATGACTCCAAATAAAGCTGACAACACTTTGTATTTTCAGAAATATACTGATAAACATCGTGATAAAATCAGTCTGGATCAAGGTGAATTTACGGATATTTTTCATGTATTTGTTCTTGTATAAAGACCTGTCTTTTCTTGAAAACTGATATCTCATCACACCTGCATTAGAGACTCTTAGGTGGTATTTATCAGTGAAAAAAATGGCTATGGATTAGACTGACATTTACAACTGCACTCAAAAAGAACATTCAGGTTGTTCTTAAACTTTATAACCTTCACAGAAACAATCACTATCTTATTTGGCATGTGTATTACTTAAAAATATTGTAGGGTAGAAAAGTCCTTTGACAAAACTTCTCATTTTCTGAAGAATACAACAGCTTGATATTTCAGAATTGTATCATCTATATCATCATGCTGTCATCTAAATCAATTTACAAGTGTATGGTATTTATTATGTAATTTATTATTGCTAATAAATTAAGTAATATTAAAAGTATTAGTTTGTAGTAGCAACCATTTGTTGCAAAGCTTCTGCTTTGTAAATGTGTACCTTAATGCTATATCTGGTTCTTCCTGGAGAAGTTTATTTATTTACCAAAGACTCCTCTGAGATAACTAATACTCATATTTTGTCACCAGCAAATATTAAGAAGATATTGCCCTCTCAAGAACAAGGAAACAGTGAGACTCAACTGAAATGTAAATCAATTTTTTCCTTGATTTTTCAAAGTATCTTTGTCCCTTAGTCCCTTTCTTTCTGCAGGCTACAGTCTTGCTTCAAATCCAACAGTTCTACACAGTGACGGAGGAAATCCATTACAGCTCTCACTAACTGCGTCGCCAAGATGTACCAAAGGAAACTTCTGTGAACAATTGTCCAGAGGCATGGGAACTTCTACACACTAAGGCAAACTGCTATCTAATTTTTTTTTGCATAAAATATCATTATGGTATAGCTAGAGAGACATTTCTGAAGTACAAGTCCTTGGATAAAACCATGCTAAATTAGTCCTGGCAGGAAAACTAACCAGGAAAATTGAGTAAATAAGTGCCTCTAAATGAGTACTGAGTGATCAGATCTTTACAGGCTATTATCAAAATCAGTGATGTGCTAAGATAGCTCCAACACATTTGTAAGCACAGGGTAGTCTCATACATGTTTTTCAAAAATATATTTTAGAACTAGAATAACAAAAATGCATTGTCCTTATTTACACATACCCTGCTATTATAACATATGAAATCCAAGCCATATTACATAAACTTCGTGTTTGCAAAAATGCTTATACAGGCATTTGATGCAAATACATTTCCAGTGGGGAATCTGCAATAGATATTTCTATGGAGTTTTATTCTTTCTGAGAAATCTACGATTTTTAAATACAAGAAAGGAAAGAGGCAAAAAGACTGGAACCAAAACTGGTATCAAGAAGAGTGAGGAAAGATAACATGGTCTGAAAGGCTGGCTATGTTGAGGTACAAAATACATATAAAGTATAAAGAAATGTAGGCCTCCTCTTTCCCTTCTGTTCTAACATGCTAACGTGATATTGCTGAGTAAGCACAAGGTCAACAGATTTAAAACTATTACATTGTTGTGGTTTGGTTTTTTGTTGTTTTTTAGGGGGAGGAGAATATGGGGGGGAGGGATGGGAAGAATGTTTCAAGTTGTTTTTTGGAGAAGGGGTTTATAAGACAAATAATTGACCTAAGAGAGTTAATAGGGATACACAGCAGTCTATATAGTTTAAGAAAGGATTAGAGATTATCACAAGGAAGCAGAACACCTACTGCTACAGTAGATATGGCTGCAAGAAAAGAAGAAAACAAGCTAACTAAATCTTCATGTTGCAAGGTCTAAATCAGTCATTAAGTGACAGAAGCTGGGAAGGCTGAAGTAGCATAATAAACATCACACACATTTCTGTGATCTGTTCTTGATCTTTCTCTGGATAATTCCAGAGAAACAAAACTAGAACAGCAAATCAGTTACTAGGATAAAATAAAATGGTAATTGTTGTGCTCAAGGACATGTTTTTTTTTGTATCTCCCATCTGATATTTTAAGTCTGAAAAAAGATTTTAAAAATAATTTGTTGAATTTAAGACTAATTCGTTTGAAAATTAATTTAACTTAGTCTTACAGTTACAGAAAATTGTCAATTTTTATTTACAAAATGAAATGAAGAAACAATCCTGATGTACTATGGAGTTAGATCAAAATTTTAGAAGTTAAAAGGATTTGCATTTTGGCCAAAATCTGAGTCATATTCATTATTTCTTTTGTCGTCCACAGATGAGAAATGAGTTAGCAAATGTAAAAAAAGGAATGCCTTAGCTACTTCCAAAATCAAAATACACCCCATAAACAAACAAAAAACCTCCACAAATTCCTCTTGAGTACAAGGGTGGTTCTTGGTTTGGGTTTTTTTCAGTATTTTTCTATTTTTCATTGCAAACTGGAAACCAGATATGACTGAATAAAAATCAAATACTTTGAAGATAAACTGGAAATAATCTTTTCTAATCCCTTCCTTCTTGGGTGTGGAAATATAGTCACAATTAACTTCTGCAAGTTCTTACAAGTTGGAAAATTTAGCTGATCTTGCTAGCAAAATGAAATCCTTAGTAGCAATAAGTGTATTTCTCTGAAGTCTTAAAACAATTAAATTTATACCTGTCAGGATTTGTATTGGGACTGAACAACATAGAAATATTTTCACTTTACATATTTAAATGGAATCCTTATTTTGTTCACGTCAAATCATGCTCCCAGAAATTTTAATAAAAGCATGATTAGTTATTTCAGTCAAATTAGAAAAAAAGCAAATCTTTATTTGACAAGATTTTCAATGTACTTATCTACCCCACTGACAGTAACACCTCAGGATTGGTACACATTTTCTAAGTCATTGCTATTCAAATTAGGTCCATTTTCTGGGCTATTTCAATTCAATTAATGGCTCTCAGCTGGCGTAAAACTGATATTTCAAAGTTGGCATATAATTTCCTTTTATTTTATTTGCCTTTTCAGTGTGTCCTAATGAGGGACGTAAGAGAGACATGAACAATTACTAGAATTTCCTCTAAGACTGTAAAGACAGGAGCTTCTTAAAATATAGAATTTATGCAAGAGGACAGTAGGAGTGAGAGATATCTGAATTATGAGAAATGACCTCTCAGTACTGTGGCTGTTGAAAGAGATGAGACACACGGCACAGGTAATTATTTTTCATGAAAAAAACAACATACATATCATAATTAAATATCTCATATTGGAGAGACGAACCCTGTGGAAAATCTGTGAGTTTTTCTGTGAAGTAACCACTTAGCTTCCTAACCTGAACCACAAAAGTAACTCACAAATGAATAAATAAATTTAGATTGATAATTTCATTTCACTTACACCGCATGTACTCTGAGGAATCAGACTTATACTTCTAGCATGGAATGAGTCTTCACATTTTAAAATACAAATGATATTGGAAATTTTGTGTCCAACATTGTATCTGATGGAAATGACACAGGTATTGTTTCAATCACATTGGCCTGCATGCCACTAAATTATGCTTTTTACTGAGAAGAATAATGGGAAGAGAAAATTTCTCAGACCTCACCTTCTCTTCTGGCTAAGGAACAATATGCATCCCTGCATGAAAAATTGGATCATTTTCCAAAAACATGAACAATTTCCAGCACTTAAAAAATTCTAATGATGGTAGTCCATTCTCCCCTTCACATTCCTCAGAAGAATGAGAGGAAAAGAGACTAACTCATTTAACACCCTTCTTTATCTTTCAAACCAAGACTTGAAGCTACATCAGAAAACAATACTAGTCAACAATTACAAAAGGCAAAATAAAATTCAAAATCTTTTTCACTGTACAGAATTTTTTCCTCAACCTCACATCATGCATCCACTGCCAGGCAAGCCAGTCAAAGTTCCAACACTCTGTAACCATTATTTCTTAGCCACCCAAACTGGTTGGGACAGTTCTTTTCCTTTTTTGCTATGCTCTAAAAGCATGAGAACCAGGTAGGACTTCCTCACTTATTCTGGAAATTCAAGAGGTGCCTGGAATCAAACTTGTTATGAATTGTTGCATAAAACAAGATGAGTTTTTGAAATGGAATTTTTTAAAAAAAAATTAAAACCAGGGGGGGAAAAAAAGCATCACCTTGGAGATGACAGTCCTTTCTTAAGTCACCTTGACCAAGATCAGAGACTTGAATATTGATCTTGTACAACTCTATGTGATGAGGATCTCTTTCTCCCGCTTTTGCAAGCATGCCCAAGAGAATTAGAAATATTTAGATTTATTTTTGCAGAGGATAATGATTAATTCTCATGGAGGACAGAGAAAAAACAAACCAAAACCAACCCAAACTTTTCATAGGAAGGCAAGTCGTAGTGCCTGGCTCCATAAAGTCAGCAACACCTTCAATTCCTCAGAACATAATACACTTTGCATACTTGTCTTTATGATCAAACTTTATTCACTTTTCCAAGGAAAAAAGCAAGTCCTGTGAAAGTATTATAGGATATGATGCTGCATTCCTAATGCATTTTTGTAACAAATATGATATTATGATGCTATAAATATATTTGCTGAGAGTCAGAGCTTATTTGCATTATTTTGGAAGGAAATATTTGAGATAAGAAGGATTAATTAAATCTTTCCTAGTTTTCCTTCTTACTTTGACAGAGCTACTATTTACTTGCATATTTCTAGTGTTAGTGGTCCTGACTGCAAAACATCTCAAAGGATGAAGATATTTGCTAGAAACAATTCACAATAAACATGCTTATCCTACTTCCCAATCAGGAGAAATATCATCATGAGTTTCATCTTTCAATGGGGACATTGTATTAGTAGCCTCATTAGTAAAACTGTTTAGCAAAGCAATAAAATAATGCCAGGCTCTACTCGTTACAGCTTCTGATTAGAAAACCCATTACATCTCATGAGCAATTTATAGCTCATCAGTCTCAGAACACAAAGGAAATAAATTATAAGAGAAGGATGAGCTTAGAAGGATGCCTACAAGCCTGATCTTCAAGACAGGAAACAAATAATATTTGTAATAATAACAGAGGGCACTGAATATTAATGGGTGATATCAGTATGCTTGATATAGAATACTCCATGCAAATAAGAATCAGTAAACTTCTGTACTTTTTATTATACCCCCATTGCCTGATGTTCCTATTTGCTTATGTTGTCTAACAGCACACACAGTCACTTACAGTATGTAGCTGATGACTTTCTATGAGAGAGGGATATGCTGTTAGCCCTGGTTTGTGGACAAGAAATTGAGGTGCAGAAACCATGTTGTCTGAAATGCTAGAGAGAGCTGTGGACCTTTACAAATAAATATGGACCTACTTCTGCTTCTCCTAACCTTTGTACTCCATCATCGTATAAACCACAAATGGCATAAAGGTAATAAAACTAAATTCTAAGCATTCATGTATTGTCTAGAAATGGTGCCTTCTGGTCTCAAAAACAGTATGAAACATGAAGGCACTGGAGGGAAAGACATTCCTTTTAGATATCTTTTACCTTTAAAAGCTTATGTCAGTCTAAAAAAGGTTAATTTATTTACTGTTAGAGAGTCTTACCAAATTTACCCTTCATTCTTGTGTTAAAGTGGAAAACCAAAACATATAAAAAGTGAAGCAGATTTTTCAGTTTTCCAGCTTTCTACAATAATGATTCGGTTTTTTAATAACACGCTTTTTATTTTGACAGTATCACAACCAGTTTGGAATGTCTTTTTTTTTTTTTTTTTTTAAATAAAGCAAAGAAGTAAAACATTGAATCACCAAAGATTATTCCAAGATACAGAGAGAAGACTGAATAAAGCTAGAGGCCTAATAAACATGTACGTAGGCACATATAGCAAATTCTCAAGGCACTGTGATCCTAAGACATTACAGCAATTTGTAAAATAAATTTTTAAACACATTTCCTAAATGTACACTAAATACTTGAAGACTCAAAAGTGACTGAATGAAAAAAAAATACATAAAAAAGATTAAATCTTTTAGCAAGGAAAAGATGAATGCAAAGGTACTTGTGAAATTTCTGCAAAACTCTATGCATATGCACAGAGAAATGTGGATTTTAATTCTATAAAGATTCCCTGCCCACTAAAACTTAGTTAAAATAGTTTCTTATTTGTAGCGGAAAACCCAATAGGATCACAAGCAAAAAGACTAGATATTCAAGGTCTAATATAATTAAGATATTTAAGAAACTAATGAGCTTCTAAAGGTCAAAAATAAAAAATAAAAAAGGAGTTTTGTTCATTCTCAGGATAATGATTTCTCAGTTACATTTCTGACTTCAAACTTTCAGCCTTTAGAGATTTCTCAGTTTTACTTTATTCAAATCGTAGGGATCTATCCAAATTGTCTGTGAGAGAGTGCATTTTCCAGATCACAGCTGAAGACATTAATTAAGCCTTCTGCTTAAACCCCCAGGCAGGCTGACAAAAGAGCAGGGCCCTTGGCTTCATTTTAAGGAAGGGAAGCAAAAGAAAGTGAATAGGTTGATGAGCAGAAGTGAGAAATGGGTTATACATACAGCAGTGTGATCCAATTACAACAGGCTTTTACAATGAAACTTGCAGTGCTGAGGACATAGCATTAGGAAATAGCACCAATACTGGTTTTTTGTTGTTTTTTCTTTTTTTGAGGTTACACTTCTGCATATTCCAGCATAGCTTTGCAGAAGGAAATCCATTTTTCTGGATGCTGCAAGACCAAGCCATAACACATACCAAAGGACAGTATTTGGAAAGGATTAGGAGAGGCATTACAGAAGTGCTCTTTTGATGAAAACTGAAATGCTAAATATTATGATATGAATCTGAGAAGATTCTGTTTTAAAGAGCTAGAATCTCATTTGAAAAGGACTCAAAGTCCCTCCCAAGATGAGGGACTATGCCCAGTAATTGGAAAGTAAGTCCTTCACCTGCAATTTGTCTTCAAGAGCAAATGTTAAACTGGTCTATTAAAAAAACCTGAATGAATATATAAAATGTTGGGAGAGGGGGTTAAATTTTAAAATTATTATTAAATTACTATTCAAAAACTACCAAAAGCAAAAAATCTGCAGAACATCAAAATTACCATAAAAATGTCTATGGGCTTTTCTATAGGGAAACACTTCTAGCCTTAATATTTTTAATTATTTGATCCAAGAGTAGTTTATTTTAAGGGATAAGTGATTCAATAGCAAAATTTTGTAAATGAAGTGGAAATTGACCCATACATGCAATTAAACTTGTCTCATCAACTCACACTGAAATTCACATAGAAAATCTCAGATGGTGTAAAGCAAGTGTCTCCATGTACCTCATAAAAGATTCCATTACTGTGCTAGGAGAACTGAAGGTCTTTGAACTCTTTTGCCAGGGCAGGGGTGTCATTTCAGCCTAAAGCTGAGGCATGTGTTAGATTCTAGTATCCACAGTTAAGGTTTAAATTATGTTTATTTACTCTACTTGCTTGTGTTCCAAGGCTGAACTTGGTCTATTCAATAGAAGGGAATTAAGTAGGAAGGTTATATCATGCTGGTTGCATCTGTAACTCCTTTTACATTATGCAGCACACCCTGTAATCTCAGCTCAACTGTACCGTAGTCTGTGTGTGCTTAGGCGGTTCCCGTGTAGGAACGGAGATACCTGGGTGATAAAGGGTTAATTGGTGGCCACCTGTTTCTCATTGCACTAAGATGGTGTGAAATACATAGTTCATGAACTGGGAACTGGGTGGAGAGATTAAATAATATGGATGTACATAGATACCATCTTCTGAATGCCAAACTCAAGGTCAAAATGAGATTTATGCCTGTTACTCTTACAAAAATACACACATGCAACAAATTTCTTTATAGAGTGCCTCATAAATACTGATTTATACTACTGGAATCACACATAAAGCATCTGTGCCCTGCTCATGAGATGCTTCTTCCAATATTTTGATTGGCAATTACATTTGATTGCTGAGATCCACATATAAAAACTCACACCAATAAACACCTGCAAACCTTCGAAAGGTACAGAATAGCTCAAAATACACAAATCCTAACACCCATTCTATTTTTAGCTAAGAAACAGTGATTTTAGTGCTCTTCTGACTCCAAAGAGAAATTGATAAATGCTTTAAAATGCAAAGAGCAAAATACGGAGTTAAAAAAATGTGGTCTTCAACTGGGAGAATATAACTCTGACTTCTTGCATGCACTAGTGACAATATTTCAGCTAATAATTTCAGTGGTTTTCGTATGGCAACTTTAGAACCATCTCAAGGTATTGTTTTTCATCTAAGAGGAGAAAAAAAAATGAAGAAATAAAAATCAAAGAATCATCAAATGGTTTATGTCAGAAGAGACCTTAAAGATCATCTGGTTTCCAGCTCCCATGGGCAGGAACACCAGTCATTATCCCAGGTTTCTTAAAGCCCCATCCAACCTGGCCCTGAACACTTCCAGGGCTGGGGCATCCACAGCTTCTCTAGGCAACCTGTTGTAGTGCCTCATCACTCTCACAGTAAAGAATTTCTTTCTAATGTATTATCTAAATCACCCTCTTTCTGTTTAAAGCCATTACCCTTTGCCCTCTCTCCTAACCTAAAGGGACAGTAAGCACCAGAGCTAAGTATACAGATGATTCCCTTCCCTTGCCACAACAAACCTTTTTTTCTATAAACTTGACTGTATTTTTCCCAAGTATTCAATCACTACCATTTATAAAAGATAAAGAAAGACCACTTCATTCTTGCTTAACTGCTTTCAGAAAATCCCAACACCTTATCTGAGCAGTGTGAGTCCCATCAATTATTATACTAATGTACAGTTTTCCTCACTTTCAGAATAAAAAAAAAAAATTGTCCTTATTCATGCTGAACAGCCAGTGATGTTACTCCAAAATTAGTATATTATTCAATATGATCCACACTGTTTAAAAAAAATCAGCACGCTAGTAGACAATATTTTATAAGAGAAGCAGCACCAGCACCTTAAAAGAACATTGAGTAGTATCTCTGATCTAAATAGTCATAATAATATTTTTATTACAATATTTTTTAAACTAATTCACTGGTTGTAAAATATAAAATAGTTTCTTCTGCAAAAAGCCAATCTGCTTTCTGCATTTTCTGTGGCAGTATTTTGGCTCAGCTTGTCAGGAGAATTAATTGACATTCCAGAATGCCTGTACTTTATCAAAATAACAACACAAGTATGGAGCACTTTCCTTCTGGGATTTTGCTCTATACTCAGAAAGAGAGACCACAGATCTATAAGAAGATTCCAATCTGGTGGATGCCAGTGGAGAAACTCAGAGGCAAAAGTAAACTTTATCCAAACCTTGTAATTTATATGCTGATCTAGCTAGAGAAAAAAAAATTTAAAAATCTAGCCATTCTGTATTCAATTTTCCTTTCTACTAAGAAACTTCTTTCATGTGAATCACCACTAGAGTGCCAAGTTTAGTATCAATACAGATTTCACTTTTAATAATCAGAATTATGTATAACTTTGTATCTTTAAAAATAATTTCAACTTCAGACGAAAAGAAAATTCAGCATCAACCTTCAGCCAACTACTGCAATTACCATTTACACCTGAAAGAGTTCAGCAAGAATCTGTACTGTAGTAACTGTTGTAGAATTATGCATGACAGATTGCCACTCTAAATTAACAAAATTTGTGAACTACAGTAACTTCCTTTGCAGAACAACTGATTTAAATTCAGCAAAAGATACAAATGAGCCTCTGGATGAAGCCCAAGGGCCAACTTTACTGTAAATCTCCAGCTGTTATTCTACAATCATAATGCTGAAGCCATAATTACCAATTCCAGTATAGGAGGCTAACTTGTTCAGCTGCTTTCATATAAGATTTCTACTTGTGAGTTTTCTTTGTCCTAATCTCAGCCAAGGATTTCACCATCTGTAGTTTGAAGTTTTTGCTAGTGTTTATTTCCTATTGAATTTCTAACAAAAAAAAAAGAATCTCTTTCCTTTACTTTGTGTCTATGAGATAGAAATAATACACCACACAGCAATGAACTAGTTTGCTGTTGTGAGGTTTTCCTTCTTTAATGTGAGGTTTTTGCATAGTGTGGAGATTTAGCCTTGAAAAACCTACACACATAGTTACTACCTTAAAAATTCTTTTGAAATTTAATTCTAAGACTTTTTAAAAAATATCACAATTCATTGAATTAGCAGAGTCCAATTGAAACTAAGTTTTAAAAATTAACTTCATATAACTTGTTAAAGATGAGAAGTTAGGTAATCTTTTTATTTGAAATTTTAACATATCATAATAGCTTGAGATTAAAGGAAGCCACTCATCATACACTTGATAATGAAAATAATATAAATTGTTTGGTTTTGTGCAATTATTTCCTGAGGATGCTCTTCAAGTCGAAAAGGCTTTCAACTAGTGTTAGCATTACTTACTACACTTGGATGGAGGCCAGTATCAAAACACAGTCCTTGTTATGGTATAATCAATGCTTTAATTTCATTTCCTCAAATAACAAATTTCCAGCTGTGTTGGAGTAACAATATTAGCAAAGAGTCAAGAATATAATCCATAAGATGATGAAATGTTGTACTTATTTTACATTTTAAAAAGGAGAATTATTGTTCTACCTGCCTATTTTTAAAGATGAATTGAATTAAACATGTATTGAATATCTATAAGAAAAAAAAATTAACATGTATTACTTGCACTGCCTAAAAAGGGAAAGAGAAAAAGGATTTTTTTTTTATTCTAAGATGTTTTAGTAAATTGTACTATTTCATTAAAATACTTGTAGTACTTATTGCATCTCTTTACTTTCTTTACCTCATTTTAACTTAATACTTCCCCAATATAGGTAATGCTATGGCCATATTGCTTCCTAAATCTGATGGAAGTTCAACAGGTTCCTGAGAAACTGATCTGATAGTACAAAACCCATGAAGTTTTAGTCACTGAGGGAGGGTTTTCAGAACTTTGTAAAAGAGATGGAAGTTTAAGTCACAACACCAGATGGACAAGGAACTCCTTTGGGGAATGGGGGGGGAAAAAAAAAATCACTCTGTAAAGACATTTTCAAAGCAGAAAATTTCATTGTTGGAGACAAGTTGTTTCTGAAACTGGAGGTTATAACATGACGTAGTTATTATGACAGCAAATGCTGTAAAGTACATAACCAAAAATCATGCTTGCTATCTGGAATAAAATACTCCACCTCTTAAGACTGACCAAGCAGGTCATATATGTGTCTTCATACAGAAAATGTTGCTTACTATGAAGCAGTAAAAGTCAACTTAATTCTTTCTGAAACCAAGAAAATAAAAACTCATTTCAAATGGGAGAGGGACAATGTTTTAAATGAGATCATTATATATGCTTGTAGTGGCTATCAGACTGTGAAGGAACAAGCAAATTTTCCCTTTAAGAGAGCAATGGTGTCCTAATAAGACACTGTCATGATAATTACTCCATAACTTTTCTTTTTAATTTCACTCCAGCTACTGGAGATGAGATTCATGCTTTTTTATCATAAACTTTGAAATATTCATTAATTTTCTCTATTGTGATGTCAGACACAATATTGTGTGCAATGTCCCAAAATGTAGAGTATTTCTTAACAGAAAGCAATTTTCTTTTTTTGCTCAGGGACTTTTATTCTTCCTGATAGAGTAGAGAAATACTGAGAATATTAATAGAAAAAAAAAAACCAAACCTCCACCCAACAACCCTGGTTCTAACACCATACAGTGCTGACAAATTACGTAAATAGGTAGAAGAATTATTTTTTCTGAATTGTCTCATGAAACTCTGGGAGTAAGTTTCTACGACTTTGTCACAGATTTCATCAAAACCAAAATTGGTTCAGAACTTCTCACGTCTGGTCTGTAACAAGCAGTCTTTAGGTTTGGGGAATTTGGGGAATTTTATTGATATCTATTTTTGCAGATTTTGAATGACTTGACTACTTTATATAATTTCATTACAAATCTTTTTAAAGTGAGAAACACCATGCAAGACAAAAAGTATTCTGAAAGCAAAACTGACCAAGTAAGAGAAGATTGACAATTCTGTTTTATTTCAAGAAAAAAAAAATTCTATCTATAATGGGTAAAATTTATTTTGTAAGTTAACTTGTATTTCTGGAATTTACACATTCAAACTTTAGGACACCAGCTTGTTTCAGAAAAAATGCCTTGAGAATCTTTCTTATATTAATTTTGAAAGTGTTGTCTTTGAAGTTATGATTTGATCATTACCCTCAATACTTTTGAGATTCATCTGATGTAAAACAGGAAAAGAAAAAAGAGTGTTATTACTAATGAGTTGGGAATAATTAACATTTTGAACAGTTAAAACTGCAATGCTTTCATTATTTTTCTTGCTCTCTTTTGCTTCTAAAAATTTCTTGATTGTAAACTCGTCCTCCTAGTTATGCCTCATGTGCAATCTTGCTGAAACACTTTGTTGCAGAAGACAGTCAGCTTGGGCAGGCATGATTTCCCTTCAGAAATCCATTCTGACAACTTCCAACATCATTAGACTTATAATTTTATTACATGAATATTTTTAGCTTTTAATACACTGAGTCTTTGAAGTATCTCCTTCTAATTTAAGACACATCTGTTCTCAATGGTTTTTGTGAAGATACGTCTTTTGCCTACCAAAGGCCTAAGCGTTAGGATATTACACTGCCTAACATGTAAGAAATGCATTTAAAATTACCTCAGCAGCCCTCAAGCCAGGGCTAAAAAACTAGTATATCAGTAGTTTGGGGAGATAAAATTATGTTAATGAATACTGTTTGTGCTTCATGTCTTCTGTGGATATTTTTCTGCCACAATGAGTCACATTTTTGCCTCAGCTTCACCTGTGCATCCACAGTCCTAAGGTTTACAAAGAAGAGCAAAAACTAAGGTGTTCCTCAAGATTGTAAAATATCATGCAAAGGATAAATATTCTCCAAAAAGAAATATAAGCAAAATCATGCACAAAGAGATAAAGACAGAGATTTTTCCCCTTTTCAAGTCACTTGCAAGTCATCTGCTTTTAATTTATTGTGTTGGCTCAGAATTTCTGTGGAAATATTACTAACTTTCTTTAAACATGCAGTACTTCTTTAATTGTTTAGCTTGTGTAAACTGCAACTAAATTATTTCAAAGTTGTTCAGGAAATAAAAGGTCATTCCTTAATGTAAGATTCCCATACAGTTAAAACAGCTCAATCTAAGTACACGCTACATGAGAATCAGGTACAAAACCTTGACCATCAAACCCAGATGTTACATGGCTCCATTGAAATTTCCCCCAGCAGAACACAGACATATTACATGAAGGAGGTACTTGGAAAACTGAAAATGCAATTGAGGCAAAAAACAACAACAAACAACCCCCAGAAAAACAGATCCAACTTGAAGAACTTTCCCACATCCATCTGAAGGAGTGTTCACAAATCAAATTCAGAGTTTCAGGCTGGTATAAAATTGGGTGGATATAGGCCTCTCATGACTTGATTCATGAACCATAATCAATCAAAGAAAAAGGCTCAGGTAATATTAACTCTGATTTTTCAGTGTAAAAAGCAGAGATCCTCCTTGACTGAGCAACAAGTCTCACCAATAATAACAAGTATAGAGACTGACATGAAAAAGTGATGATCAAAAGATAAAGTTGTTCAACTGAGTGGTCTCGAGACAGATTCCACTGAAGTAGAGCAAATCAAGAATAAAATCATGAATCATGGAAGTTCTTATCAACTGTCAGCAAAGAGCTAGTACAGCCAAATCAATTTCAGAGTCCTAGTCCCTCCAGAGACTACCAACAAATATAGGAGTGACTTGTCCTTTGGCAAAGCTTTTGATTAAGAAAACCTTGTATCTTGTTCATACCAATAAAAGCGACACTATTGGAATGACATCGTGTTGAGAGCCAAAATGACTTAAGGAGTCCTTTATGACTGTCCTAGTTCTGGAAAACAGGACAATGCCATAATAGTGACTTTAGTGACAGGTGAGTGGTCCCAAGGAGCAAGGCTTGAAGGGCATGTATCAGAAAAATTAACTGAGAAGCATTTCAAGTTTTATCTGAGTGGATTGTGACATGTAGCTACAGAAACAAGTACTGCATTTCATCCTGTGCAATAACAGTGGCAGATTCTTTGGGTACCTTTGTGATTTTTTTTGATATAACAAAAAAGTGTGCAATGACATCTCCTAAACGAAGTTTCTCTGATACCTATATACCTTAGTAGTGGTAGGACTGCATAATTCTTGAACTAGTTTTGACTGCATGGCAGAGGGGTATCTCACGGAGCAGAAAAGAGAGTAGATATAGCAAATCTGGCCTTGAAATTTTGGGAGAACATGTCTGAGTGGAATGTGGGGAAATATGTTCCTCCTACCCAACCTCAAAAATCAACAAAACCCCATCCCAGCAGGCCCTTACAAGAGAGTATGAGCATCTTGCAAGGAGGGAAGACTTTGGAAACTACGGCCCAGTCAGTCTCACATTAGCTCCTAGCAAGATTATGTGGGAGAGGCCCCTGAAAATTATTACAATGTAGATATGAAAAAAAGCAGTTGGGACAAGATGAGCATGGGGTTAGTAAAGGCAAGGAGCACTGACTTGTTGTCTTGCAAAAAAAGAAGCCCATCTCAATGCACAGGAAGAATGTATGTTGTTCCTCAACTTCATAAAGGCTTTTGATGTGATCTGCTATGCTGCATCCTTATAATTCAGTCAGAGAGAGAAGTTCAACAAAGACATTGCCTCAGAAAAAGAATTCAACGTTGTCACAAAGGCACCGCAAGCCCAAACATAAACCTAAATATATGCAATGATTTGGCTGAAATTAGCAAAGGTTAATTATTCTATTTTGATGATTGTATACACTCAGAGAAACAGTGATGAAAGAAATATATTCTAGATTTGCTTTTGTCAAGACTGATCCAGGTTTGAAAATAAAACAATGTAAAATAACGCTCTCTAAATACATACAAAGACATTCAGTTGATTGAGTAAAAATCTGGAGGAAAAAGTACCTGAAAGAAACCCTGCTTTGAACTCCATCTACAATTTCCTATTTCATATAGAATCACATATTTTAAAATGTAAGATATACACGTTTTCAGAGTTTCCTATGTTTAGTAAGAAGTTCATATATATTCACTATTTCTTGTTTTCTTGACATTTTCCCAAAGACTTTTAACTCAATTATTAAGTTCTGTGTTCTCTAAGGATATCTCTGGAAAACACATGCTAATTTCAGAGAATACAGTTTTAACCTTATTAATTGTGAAAAAAAAACCCAAAGTAATCCCCTCTACTTTAAGGGACAATGGGTTACTTCTTTTTATGTAATGACAACAATTTAACAATGATAAAACTGGTTTTTTTTCACCCCTTAAGAACTGTATGTGCCAAAGAAACAGATTAATAAACTCAGGAATACATTCTGTAGAAAATACCATGAACCACTTTTATTGTTATATGACAAGCTAATAAGACTGTACCTTGATTGTTTCCATTCAAAAGTGCACTAGTATGGATGCAGTAGCATGATAATAAAAACATTTAATTCAGAAGAACTGAAATATTGAAATAATTTGGGATGTATTTTGCATTATTTGATTTCATAAATCTCGTTAATTATATACTATAAAGAATTAAGTCTGCATCATATCAATGCAAATGATATAAACATGGAAAATATAAAATGGTCTGGATGAAACTTGTTGGTTTCAGGCTAGCAATTTCATCAAAAGTATACAGCTAGACCATTCATAGCCAAAACGTAATTCTCTGTTAGATTTATTTCATAGAGTACACATGCCTGGGTTTTGGGGATATAAAGATGTCAATTCATGATCAAATGAGCCCTTATCTACTCAGGGTCTGATGCATCATTTTAAATTCTGACATGCAGTGAAGCCATTTGATAAAAATACAGGTTTCTTCTCTGCATAAATATAGAATTGGGGGTAGGGACCCATAGTTCTGTGGACATCGCTAACTAGGTATGGTAAAAAGGGCAAAGCAAAAGGAGCATGGCAAAGGAAACAGCACACTTTGAGTAGCCTTCTCATTTACACAACTTCTACACAAAAGAAAAATATTCATTTTAGTCAAGACCTGGCTTTTTCACTACTACCTGTGGAAGGAAAATTTTATACTGTCAGAAGTAGAAGTTTTCTTTTGGTCTTAAGAATTCACATACATTTGTTTTCCAACTGAACTGAAATCTAAGTTTTTAGCATTTACTTTGAATATTCAGGGTTTCAATGAAGCAATCATAAGATAAAGGTATATTTCAACCTATAGACAAAGTTCAATACTATTCTCTTGATAAAGGCAATTAAAGGTCTGCATGTAATACTGCATTAATGATCTTTTTTGGGCATCCAGTTATGCAGTAGGCAAGCGGCCATCAGTAAGCATACATGAGCTTTACACTAGCAAATCTAGCCACTCTCACACTTAAATTGCAGCAGCAGAGAGCTCAGCTCCGCTTACGTACTCGACAGACTGCTGGGCACTCTTATTAGCAGTAAGTCACTATCAGAATCAGACGTGAATGCTGCCCTCTCAATGAACATTTTTATCACTTTCAGATCGAGCTTATTAAAAGATGGCACCAGCAAACAAGTGAGAATTCCAGTCATGCCTCTTAGCCATAGCACAGCACACCTGCTGCTGCTGTACCTCACTGCTAATAACACTGGCCTTCCCACCTCACTCTGCTCTGTGCTGCAATGGGACAACAGTGAAGCCCTGACCTCCTGGGCTGAGAGCCTCCATGGAGGTCCCTCAGAGCCATTCCACAAACCATGGAGTGCAGTGCAGAGGGAATATACCAGTCCTGCAAAGTTACTACTGAATATGTTACAAATCTTCTCAGGGTTAATCAAACAATGGATGTGCTCTTTTATAGGGGAAGGAGTCTAGACTTAAAGAACTAACTCTCCTTCTAGAAAATAAGCAATGAGTTGTTGATTTCACAGAATATTTTAACTCCAGTATATATCAAACCCAAATCATTATTACTTCCATGGAAAAGGCAGACAAAAGAATTCCTGTCTGTGTCACCCAAAGTAAACACTAATAGTCAGTGAGCAGGATAGCTGCTCAGAATCTGCTGTCAGTATTGACTAGGTCACTACTTACTGTGACGAGAGCTCTGAAAACCTAGCTTACTTTTAGATTTCAACAGCACTGCGGCCACTTTTGTAAGTGTCAAAACAGCTCATGTCACATGCAGATGCCATACAGCTGTAGAAATACCCTGCAAAGACATTACAAAATCCTACTGCTAAGCTGGTTACAGCTCCAGAAGCTTCTTTCATCATTTCCTTGTGGCATTCCATTTGCATACAGAAGTTACTGAACTTCAGCATGACTGCTGAGCAAGTTGGCATAAGACTGGAAAGTGAACCTAGTTCAAAAGTGCTGCAAGATAAGAATAAAGCCTGTGTAAATACCACTTTTTTATCTAGGTGACAAGTGCCTTAAAGTTAATACATATAAGTAGACCTGGAATTCCAAAAATATTTTACTTGAATTATTTTGTCCAGCTAATGATCAACTGTATTTTCTGCTGGCTTGAGAATATTTACTGACAAGTGTCTTTTTTTCATGAGCCTCACAGGACCTTATGTTAGGCACCTGGCAGATTCTGCATCCCTTTCCTTTACAATAATTATGCATTAAATATTCATAAAATGCATTTGTGTGCATCTTTTTCTGAGATTTGTTAGCAGCTAAATGAAATTAGGACCCTACTCAAGTCTCATTACTATCACTTGAAACAAAAGTTTCCATCTTCTCTTTTAACAGAACCAATGTTCTACAATATGAAGCACTGAGCAAGAAAATATTACAAATCATTACTCTCATGTACAGTAACAGGACATGGAACAATAATACACACTCACAATTCATGAACAATAATGCCCACCCACAAAAAAGAAATGGGAAAAATGCACACATTATGAGTAATGTTCTGCAGCCTTGAATGAAAAGTATGCTCCCTGCAAGGTTACTTAAATAGTATAAAAGTTTTCATTACATAGGACAGTACTGCTACTCTATTAAACATTGAAAGATCTTAGCTTTACAGAAAAATAGGAAGAAGAGACTGCCTCATTTATTAACATACGAGTGAACTAATTAAGAGAAATGGGAAACTCTCATCTCATTTATGAATGTACTCACGACTTTTCTTATATACATAGAAGACAGATTTCAACAGACAAAATTTTCCACAAAGGAATTTAGGGTCAACATACTTGTGATTCCTATCAAATGTTGCAGTATGCACATTAAAATTCTTTTCAGATGATTGACTGAAAACCAACATAACGTTCTAGTCTGCTCATAGACAATCACTCTCATGGTAAAAATATGATTTTTCCAGCATTACAATATTTTTAAAATTAATTGACGATGTTAATATAAACTGAATAACTGAATCAAAATAGTTAAAATGACCTACACTGAATTTCATAGTACTAAATTTCTTGTTTTTCTTTTTCCCTCTGTAATAGCCTGATGCTATATGACAATTACATTTAAATAACATTCAAAATGGTTTGCTTTGAAAAATTAAATCTTAGAGACATTACAGAATATAGCAGGATTTCCTCTACCTAATGACCAAAATAAACCCAAACAAAAATTAAAATAAAAAAAGAGAAAGAAAAAGAAATTATGATAGCTAGTTATGAAAAGAACAAAACTACTCCTTATTTCACTGCATTCTGAACTTATCACAACTCTTGCTTTTCTGGACTTTACATCAAATGAGAGTCAAATGTTCCATTCCCAGTGCTGAGGCAATTTGAAGTATAAAATATACATGCTTTGAGTTTCCTTTCTTTAGGATAAAACATTTCTTTTAAGAAGCAAGCAAGGTTTCAGGGAAAAAAAAATCATTTTTTGACATGAAGGAAGCTTTCACTGTTAAGATATTCTCAAAGCAAACCTCTACTGACTGCTAATCTAGGAGGTGTAAGAATTAAACTTTGTAGTTTGAGACTGAAGAGATCAATTTATATTAGCTGCAAATTAAGAAATAAAGATGAAAAATACCTACCTTTCGGGAATGGATTTCTTTCACATATAGTGGAAGTAGAAATTCAGATATTCCTTCAAGTCGTATTCCTTTTTTAGTGACTCTCAAATTTCCCATTCCATCCTACAATCAATAATATATATATATATTCACTTTAGGAAATAACCTTGTCCAGAACAACCTAAAAAGAAGACAGTATTTGGCTTAACCCCTAAAAATGATGAGTGCTGTCCCACTGTCCCCAGCTCTCCTCATGATCTTGGGCAGGAGATAGATGGGCACATTTATAGCCAGAGCTTCACCTAGGGCTGAGGTATTTGACTGTGCAACCTGCTTCATTTCTTGGCTTCATTTCTTGTGCATGCTTCATTTCTTGGCTGCACCTAATGCCAGGGTACAACTGTGGATCATCATTATTCCCTGTGTAGGGTGAAAATAGATCCTGAATTTTACAATTGCTCAGTAAAAAAAACTAGCTAATTTTCTCTCTATATATGTAAGATTTGGTAAAGCAATTTATTAATTGTTATATCTTGAATCCAATGTTTTTGCTTTTCCCAGTGATTAAAGTACATAGGAAAATATCATGTAGGAAGAAAGAAAATGGTTTTTAGTGGTTGCTCATCACTACTAAGACCATGTTGCTGACTACTAAGAGCATGTTGCTGATGAACAACTTCAAAAATGCTAATTTTGATTGTTTGTGTTTATTTATCAGAATAGAAATAGGAAAGGCGCCATTGTAAAAGTCTGGATGAAACAAGTAAACCACATAATTCAGTGTTCTATAAAATATAAGGATAGAAAAGGGGCATAATAAGGCTTCAGCTGCACTCTTACAAGAAAAAAAACAAAACATGCTTGATACTCAAGAGACAAAATTATTTTGCACAGCAATAGAAATTCAAGATTTTTTTTATCCCAAGAATCTTGTTACTATATTCCTGACAGAAAAGTAATTCTTCACTGTACAGCCAGTGGAATTTAACTCGATCCACTTAAGTGCACAAGAAGCACATTTAATCTAATTCTAATTACATATTTTGAAGGCATTGTTGACTCTAGTGTACTGAAACAATGAGAACTTCCACTTTTGCAAGTAACCTCTGCCTACTGGGCAAACATCTGGGTAACAGTCCTTGACTGCTGTAGCTGAATTGTCAAATAATGCTTCTTAAGAAAGTGATGATATATGTTATTTATCTTAAATCAAGTAATGTTTATACAAATATTTTCCCATAGAAAAATTCAGGTATTTGTAGGCTTTCTAACAAAAAGTGCAAAAAGAAGGAAGTGAAAAATAAACACAAAATATACAAAAAATGTTAAGTCAAGCTTTCAGAAAACTAGAAATGCTAAAATTAAAGTTGCCTAAGAAACATCCATCTGCTCTATCTTGCAAGTACATTTAGGATAAAATTCTATATTTATATGTGATATTTACCCTCCTGAATCTCAGCTTACTCCACACAAGGTTGACATAAACCTTAATGTTTACTCACTATTTTGCTTTCACATCATTATTCTCTTTGCTTCCCATTTACTGTACTCTGTTAAAACTCTGATTTGAGGGCAGTACTGTCAGTTTGCTTCTAGACTTCTGTTCTCGTGTTTATTATTGAAATCATAAAGTTCCTCACAACTATTAATTAATTTTCAAGATACTTTCAGTAATTTTATGTGGTGGTACTGTTGTGATGTTACAGACACAGACCTAAAGCACAAAATCAGTATGTTCATTATTTTTTGAAACTTATCATATTTTCTCTGTTTATTTTCAGCAGTGGGAAGTTAATTTGTATAGTAAGATTAAACTGCCAGAGTCTCAGAAGCAAGGTAATGATAGAGCCTACTGTGTCCATAAGGACTTTCATTTTTCTGAGTGACCTAAGTACTCATTCTTTAGTCCTTCAGCAGAGAGATGTCCTTTTACAGAATCCAACAGATTGAATGCAGACAGACCCTGCATAGACAGAAGTACTTGAGCTTCAGGAAAATTAAGTGATTCAACACAAAAAGACAGACACCACTTTCTGGAGCCTAAGTCACAAAAGATGTTATTAAACTGGAATAGGGTGACTGCAACTTCAATTCCTTGATAAACACAATAATCTTCCAGACAATAACTTCCTGAAGTGTGTAATGACTGACATGAAATAAGGCTGGATAGTAAAATACAGAAAATAGTCAGACATGTACTACTACAACATGCTTAACAAAGATGACCCCATTAAAAGAATTACTCCCCCGTATGATTGTTCATCAATAACCCCCCATCAGGTTTAAACAGGGATTGGAATAAGAGGAGTTTATTCTTTCACTGAGTTAGAACTATGCTGTTACAGAGAAAAATTCAAGGGTTTTCAGAACTAACACAACTTGGTTAAAAAGTTATTAATATGAAAAAGATTAATCAGAGTAAGGTCCTTCTACTTATTTCCCAAATAAACTCCATAAAGTGTAGGTTTTCCTGGCAAATAAAACTCAGATTATCCTTTTGGGGTGATTTGATTTTATTCAAGTGCAAAAATAGACTTGAATGGACTACGCCAGTTCTTCAAATAAGTGCCAAGTACTGGGAGTGACTTGGAGGTTTTCTTTCATCACAGCAGCTGGTTATGATAGTGTGGAGTTTTGACTGAAACAGTGCTCATAACACACCAATGCATTTGCATCTGCATTTTTATTGCTAAACTGTGCTTCCTCAGTGTCAAGCCTTTCTCATTTTTTCTCCCCCTCTCTGCCCCCAGGAAGCAGAGTGGGGATGGCCAAGGACTTGAGAGGGAACACAGCTAAGCCAATGACCCCAGGTGGCCAAAGGCATATTCCATACCTGTAACTTTATGCTCAGCAAGAAAAAGTGGTGGTAGAGGAAGAAGGGGGCTGGAGAGAAAAAGGATTGACTGTAAAGTGGCCACTGCTTGAAGACAGAGTGGGCAGTCTGTGCTTAGTTGTGACTGATTGTCTTTATTTCCTTTATAATAAAATAATACTAATACAACTACTACTACTAATTAAATGTTTATTATTATTCTGTATGTCATACCATGTACAACTCTCCACATTTCTCATTTAAGAATATGAAACAAACAGTGACTCTGCCTCACTTACATTGTTCTTTTCCCTCAGACACTGAGAAAAACAACCCCTTTACATCCATAAATATGTCATATAGAGATGGTAAAAAAATCAAACATCACTATTAATATTTTATGTTATTCTTTGAGCACATCACATTTCAGTTAAAACCAGGAATTCAAATAAGAAGCTATTAAAATATGAAAACCAAGCATTTATTTTATGCTGTTGTTTGTTTTACAACTGCAGCAATCTAAGGAAGACTTTTACTGGCTTTGAACACTACCTTAAAGTCAATGAACTCCTAAACTATACTTACTATAAATCTGTGATAATTAGAATATAACTTTGAATCAGAGCATAAAAGAACTCCCCAGAAAAATATTCTGGGAGGCAAACAATACTGACATTCAGAGCTTTATCAAGCTTTGACCTGCTCATAAACAGGCAGAGATTTATGTTCTTCAATGATCCTGTAATGGTATATAAGAAAACCAGAGATTAAATCACACTGTCTTTAAACAGGCAGGATGATCTTTTAAAAGATTAAGTTATTTCTTCACAATGTGCTGCGAATTCTACAAGGCTGTATTACTTATACATCCTGTATTATTTCTATTATTATTCCAAAAATCTATTATAGCAGCATGTTTTATGATAACCACAAATATAAAGTATATGCTAGAACTATGAATACTTCTCAACAATTCAGGAAGTTGGCTAAAACTACAAGCTGCAGTAGCCTATCTATGATCTAAACTACTACAACTAGTCCTGGACCACATATATTGCTATCTAATAAAATATATGGTGGTGTGCTTTCTTTCTATTATCATTCTCTCTCTCTTGTTTTTCCTTCTTTCATTCTTTTTTTCTATTATTTGTTTGAATTCTAAGGCATTCTAAGAAAAAAAGGATAAGGAATTCTACACAAATTGATGATAAACCAGAAGTGTGCAAGAAAAAGCTTAGCTGTCTACACAATAGAGCCAGTACTCTGTGACAAAGATGACAACAACTGGAGACCTAGGACAGGATTCAATAAGCTGACTTAGATCTTTAAGCTACAAAAAGATCAGTAGTCTAGCCAAGCTGTGGACTATTTCAATTAAAAATAACATTTTGGAGCTCAGTAACTAACCATTTCTTATAAACTCACTCCACCTAGATAAAATAACCTCCTTGCATGAGATCAAACCCAGACCTTTAATGTTCCAAAATTCTGCAAATTTTGTGTACATTTGTGTACATTTTGTGTACACGACAACATTGGTATATGAAAGACATTAAAGTGGAAAAAAACATCTGCAATTCCTGCCTAAAACCACAGAATTCACAATTCCTTGGTCTGGAGAAAACAAGTTGGAAGGTGTGATTCTCTGGGTCAGGAATGAAAACTCTTATTACGTGGGATAAGAAAAGAGTTCTGATAGATCCTCCAACAATTTAGCATGCATCTCGTGAAGTGGGCAGTGAGAAGGCAGTAAAGGACTCTGCTAACTAAAATACAGGCTTTTTCCTTAGGATCATGAATGTACATGCAGTAGCACAGTGAAAAGCGAACTGAAGTGTTGATTATTCTGAATTGACTAAAATATTAATAAATAGTATTTTATGTTTCAAGTTTGCATGGTATTTTTTCTGATTTCCTTAATAATAACAACATACACCAAATACGTGTTTATTTTCAAGAAGTTGGTGGGTCAAGAAATCCATTCTTATCAATAATATTCAAGGTTTTCAAAAGTTCTGATGTTAGATGTGATATCCTGCATGTTTTCTGAGTATATATTTAAACCCAAACTCAGTCTCCAAAAGCTCATATTCTGAAGAAGGAATCATTACACAAAAAAGGGAGGGGGAAAATTATAATAATAGAAAAGTAAGGTTTAAACAAAATGCCTACATCCAATGTCCTATAAATTAATAAGCATTCAATGTCTATTGCCTTGTAGGCATCATAGCAAAAGCTAAACATGGAATGGAATTTGGATGATGTGGCTGCACTGGTATGAAAAAGCACAGATGAAACATCTAAGCATACAAACATGCCACGCCAAAGAAAAAAAAAATAGGGTATGTATGATAACAGAAGAAATGTGACAACCATTGTAGCAGTAGTGAATTATAGTGAAGGTGGAAAAAGAATACTGAACTTGGTAGGATGGCACAAAAAGCAGGTAATGTAAAGGGACAGTGATGGGGATGATTAGGGAAGATGATTAAATATATTAGCAGCTATGTTGTTGAAAAAATGGAAGATGTACACAGAAGATTGGAAGATTTTAAGAAGTAAAAAGATTATTTGGGTTTCAATGCCTTGCAATTCATTCAGTCACATGCATGAAGTAGGTTGTGTCAATGCAATTATGTGTTTTGTGCTTTTCATGTTTGCACCTTCCTCTTTCAATAAGCCTGACACAACCAAAACTTCAGTTCTTGTGCCACTAATCTCAAAGTGAGGCAGCAGAAAAAACAAGTGCTAAACAAGCATTAGTAACTATTCTGGTAGCACTTATACCTATTAAAAAATGATAAAGCATGTCTTGAATTGAGCAGTGGGCTTAGTGGAGACGTTCTGTAAAGAATATTTTTCTCTTGGACTATTATGAAGTCAGCTCTGCCGTAACTACTATGGACACAATGGTTTGGTTTTCTCTTATTCTTTCCCTTAAAGACAGATTCTATGTCTTCTTTAGGCAAGTTACTATATTGTCTCTACTATTTTTAAAAGTATTTTCTTTCTACATAGCCTGAAACTCCATAGCCAACTTTTGTTTGGCCTTCAGATACATTAATGCTTAGACTAAACAATCACAGTTCATTTTCTTTGTATGTTATTTTGCATCTTAATGCTTCACATTGCTCCTACTCTGCCTTTATCACCCATATCTCTCTAAGAAGAGTAAAAAACCAGAACAAGAACCGCTTGTGAACACTCACCATGGCTAAGCAGAGAAAAATTATCTCACTTGTTGATTTCAGCATGTCTGGTATTTCTGAAATCTGATTCTGATTCTGAATGATGATATGCTAAAAATCAGATATTGTCATCAGAACAAATGAATTCAAATATTGGATTCCACAAACTGGCTAGACTATAGCTTCTATTTTATGTACTAATTAGAGTACTTACCCTGTCCATGAAAGAGACAATTTTTTTTTTTACCTCCTTAGTATGTGATGACTAGTCTGTTGATATAATAGTTGAACCACATTACTCTAATGGTTGTTTTTTTCTAAGTAACCATCCAGTTCATACAAGTAATAAAAAACTTATTGGAAAAAAATGAAGTAATTTGCCCTCAAAATCCTTAATGTCAACATTCTTTGTCCCAAAAGACTTTTTTAAATATTAAAATCCATGTTGCTCCGTCACAAAAGACTGAGAGCCATTTTAAGAGAAGTTTCACAAGCTCAGACTCTCACCTGCACGTCTGAGTCCTATATTTAAAATATTCACTGATTTAGATTTCAGCATCCAAAGAAATTTTATTCTTAATTTTTACTTTCTTATATTAAGGCACGTGTACCTTCCTAAGTATTTTGCTATAATATGACTCTGTATTCATTATAAAGACTTAACTTACAATCACCTCATAAGCCATGGAGGTACTGAGGTACTCAGAGCCAAGCACATTCCTCAGTAGCTCCCTGGGCTGGCACTTGTATTTAGCAAAATGTGCTTTTCTTACAACAAAACAAATATCATTAAGTAGGACCTATTACACTGCTTCCTTGATCACATTGTAGCATTAACGAGCATTAAAGAAATCAATTTTCAAAGCAGTCCAGTCTAAGGAACCTATTACTGTCAAAAGAAAAAATGATTATTTTCATGTGAGGAAAAAGTGTTGTATCAAGCAATTTTACTATTCAAGAAGTGTGACTACATAACACTGAAGTCTTAATATTATCTAAGTTCAGACAGTTACTTAGTATTACAGTACAAACAGTGCATGCTTTTCAAAAGAACTTCTACACATCTTTCAATAAACAAAACCTTGCTCCATTGATATAGTCAATAAAATAAACGGGACAAAGAGCAAAGTAGCTTGCTGCAGAGATCCATCTTGTGCTATCAGGGCAAAGAAAATGAAAGTGTAAGAAATGCCACAAAGTTGCTTGAAAATAGCTCCTCTTTTATTTAACAGCCTGCTCAATAGAACACTCATCTCCTAAATTATAGCTTCCAGTTCCTTCTCTGCAGTGCAAAGGGAGTAAAAGTACTAACCTTCAGGTTTTCAAGGAGTGTTAAAACAACAGTGGAAAAAGGACCTGCCTAATCTCTTTGCATATAGCTCAGCATGGCAAAAATCGTTGGGAAGTTTTCAGTTATGTTGGCAAATGGGAAAAGCCTTGTAAAGGGGATAATTTCACAAGAAAACATGAAAAAAAAATGTACTGCATCATTTTGAGGGATGATAGTGGGTTCTCAGGTATCATAAATTTCCTACGGCGTGTCTAAACTGATCACAGAAGCACAATGCAAGATATGTATTTGTGAATCAACACTTCAATGGCTTGCTGACTTTCATAACAGGGAAACTTTAGAGACAGATTAGAGAAGGGACTTCAGAAAAAAGTTTTGCATCACAATTCAACACCTTAAAACCACAGCATCAGAATCACCTTTGTCATTAGATCATTTTCAGCCTACAGCTCTGAGGATGCAGGCTGGACACAGAGCAGCTACCTGCTGTTGTGGCTACAAAGGAACTGTGGAGGAAAATTCTTCAGTTCAGGTTCTGTGCTGAAACCAAGGAACACAGACCCATATCTTCCAAAAGCAGAAATCAGGAATCAAAGAGTTTCTGCACATATCCTTTAGGAAACTGGCAGAAGACCTATAAACAAAGTGGTGAAACAGAGAAGTCTATATAATATAAAAGGATATCAATAACATTAGGCATGAGGAAGTGAAGAAGTGATTGACCAACTGGAAAGGAATGCAGGAGTACCAGACATGGAGGTTGAAATGGACACCCTCCAAAGCAGCTGATTAAGGAAGCAAATGTTCCAATCCCCAACAGCAAATGTCGAACCCATCTCAGTGCTAGTGGAACAGAAGTTACAGGTCACTTCACCAAGAATCGTGAGTTAGACTGGATGTGAGATTCACCAGCCACCTGATTATTACCTCATACAGCTGATGTGTAATGATAGTAATAATATAACAATCTAAGGAGAGAAGAAGATTGAAGAATTCAAATTCACGTAGCACATCTTGTTGAGGAAGAACAGCAAGGGAGCATGAAGGAATCCACTTGTTTTGAGGTTCAGACCAAAAAGGAGAAAGAACTGCTAAGTGACTGCAAAGGACATGTACAAACTTAAAGAAGAAAAACAAAACAAACTAAACCCTAAACAACATTACCACTTTGGTATTTCCCTCGAAGACCAGAAGGATCTTTGGGTTAGATAGATAATTAGAGAATGTATTTGTGAAGAGTGAACCAAAGCACAGACCTCAGTGATAATATAGGCAACTGGCTAACATCTTTTATAAATACAACAGGAGACAGAATGAAGAGGAAGCTTCTGAAATGCTTTCATGAGGAGTAATAAGGGCGGATAGGCACTTCTTCCCATTTGGCTCCAATTAACAGAGAATAAAGAGTGAAGGGGAGGATTAAGTAGTAATGTAGTTCAGATTGGTCACAAAGGGACAAAATTCTTGGAAGTTAGATTGGAAGGAAAATAATTCAAAGTAAAAGGAGTGCTTTTCAAGAAGGCAAACTCCAGTGAAAGGATTCAGTTAAAATTTCCTGGGAGACTTGCCGAAGGTGAAAAAGAAATTAGAGTGAAGTGGTAGCTCTTTAACAAACTAATTTACCCAAAGGAGAAGAAAGACTTCTGATAGATACTGAAGAATATTGGCATTTCTTATTCATTTTTTCCTGCTTTCTCAATTTCTTCTTTAGTCAAAAGGTCAAAATAAATTGGTTTTCTGTTTTAATTGGTGCACCAGTGATAAAGGATTAAGATACTGCAAGGAAAGGATGTACGCATTTATGAATAGTTGTATAACCTAGGTATTTTCAAGCCCACTGAGTGAAATGACCTTCATCTTGAGGTACACAAAATCAGCAAATGATAAAATATTAGCTAAAAGGTGTCTACAACAGTGACATAGCTCAGAGCAGTAGAGTGCAGTAATCCCTCATTTCCCCACTTACTCCATGTTGGCTCACATTGTGGGCTAGTTTTTCTGCATGTGAAGGGGATTCCTTTTGGATGAAATTAAATCAGAAGATCTGTTCAAAGTGCAGCAACAGTCTCTAAAAGGAACAGAAAGGTCTGAATCAATGTGTGATCTTCAGCACAAGCAAGTCTCACAGCAAGTACCAAGTGCACATGCACCAACAGAATGTTCTCAAATCACAGAGCCATCCTGTGTCCTTCTGCTTCTTGTACCACTTAAAAGGCTAAAGGTCTCAAGGTCAGTAACCAGTTCACACCGATGCCCTCAAGCTAAAGGTATTCTTTTATATTATATCAAGACCTCCTATGGTTGATATATTTTCTCAAGCAAATATATTTTCTTGCTTCAGCTGCTGTATCCCTCTTCAGCACTTTTCTGATTTGTCTCACCTGCCTGCCTTTTTTTTCTTTTTTTCTTTTTGTTTTTTTTTTGTTTATTTTTCTAAATTAACAATGATTTCCCTTTTCCACCCCTCATTTCCCATCAACTTCTTCAGTCTCATAGAAGATTCATTACATTGCAGTCGCAGTACCAGTTCATGGTCAAGGGGCAGCTATGTCGCTTTGTGTGCATAATTTCTGCATCTACTGTCACTTGTCCCCAAGATTTTGAACTTCCGTCTGTCCAAATGCAAAACTACACATCCTCTCTCATTTATCCTGCCTTTTCCTCCTACAAAGGTACGACATTGAAAGTCATAATTTAATGGTGTCTACCTGATCATTTGCCTCCAACACAAGATTTAAGATAGCATCTCTTCCATTCTAGCCAATACCCAAGCACAAAGTTAGGAAGCAATAGGCACTATGTGTTGCATTTAAGTGAACAACTAAAATAAGACTTGCTTTGATGGAAAAGGGCATGAGAAGACCCATGTGCTCCTGTCACCTCCACTAAACAGATGAAAGTATGCTCTGGCACTTGCTGAAGCAACAGCAGGAAGCCTGGACAGCTGAAAGCAACAGTCTGTAAAATAGTTTTCCTTTGGCTGTCTTTGAGCAATGCGTACAACAGGGATGTTTTTTTCCAGGGCACCAGAGTAATCATAAAGTAAATAAATATGCATACTTATACTCTAGCTTTTGGGTCCTTGGTACAAATTGTTTTTTCTACTGCTCTATTCATATTGCACCACAGTAGTTTTTGCTGTGTGGCTCATAATTATACAGCCTATGAGTACAAAGTCTGTGAGAACTCATAAAGGATGGATGAGAGCAAACTGTAAAGGTGAAAACTAGAAGGCAGAATTGGCATTTATCTTTTAAAAGGCAAAAGAGTGGCAGTAAAGATCAACTTACCTTGAATCCTTTGAAAAATATCATGAACTCTACCAGAAGAGATAACCAAACAAGCTATTTGTAGGAATCTGGAAGATGCCCATGAGATCTATGAGATGCAAAAGCAATGAAAACCAAAGCAGGATAAGGATGACACAAAGGACAAGGCAAATAAACATTAAATAATAAGGGGTGTTGGGGGGGAAGTAAGAGAGACGTACAAAGAAGGGCTAAAATTGATGACATTGTTCAAACTAGTGAAGAGAAAGTAAGCACACGATAATAAAATACGAAAACACGTGATTCATACCTACTGATAATAAAACAATAAACAGTGAACTTAGAATGAAGGAACTGAGAATCAAGTGGGTATCAGCAGAATATAGAAACTGAACCAGAAAGATCTTGCAAAGTTGTGTAATATCTATTCAAAAAGATTTTATATAACTTTTTGGACAGACGGATCAGGAATGATGCACAGTTTAAACTATGTTGCAGCAAAGGGTGGAGTTGACTTTTGAAAACCTTTTCCCGACATTCTCTCTATAATTCTTTTCAAATTTCCATGCAGAAACTATTACACACAGTATGTATCTTTGCAAGATACCTCATCTTTGTTGAGGAAATCCTTGTATAAAATGCATTTAAATCTCTTTTAAGCCCACTCTATAACACGGCACATATCTAAGCCACACAATTAAAGAAAAATCAAAAGATGGTAGAATACATTAAAATTTATAAATTATTAATTTTTGCAGAATATATTTTTACCACGCTTACGGTATCTACAGTACTTTACTGAGTCCATCTGCAGACAAATGGAAATAAGAATGTTGTTTCCATACATCTTACAGATATCCAAATGCAGCATATCTGCATATTTTTCCAAACATTTTTAATATTAAAAAACATAAAACAAACAAACAAAAACAAAAAAAGGAAAGAAATAATTCTAAGAGATTAACAATAAAGTATACCTGAATTTTCAATGATTGCCCTTTTGGTTGTTATAGGCATCATAATTTGTTCTAATATTGCCCTTGAATACAAACAGAAACATATTTAACACAAGTTTCAACACTTATTGCTGACTTCATTATTCAGCAAAATGTATGTACACTTAGTTGATTTAAGAACTATATTTGCCTTGACTTTCAGGATTATGATAAAATTACAGTAGTGATCACCAATAACTGACAGTTTTATTGTATAGCAAGAAAACAAAGCACCTTTTTCTTGTCTAAATAACTGACATTATGTATGTGGGGTGCTTTTGTGGAAGAATTAGTAGAAAAATGGAACAATTTCTTACTGTGCAGACAGTAAGGCAGTTTCAAGAATACCTACATAAGTTGTTTGTAGTGCAATTACACATGCAGTAAATTATTCACATACTTATATTCCTCAATACTCACAGGAGAAGGGTGAGCAGGGTCCTTTTTTAGATACAGAATGGAAAACAAAAGAAGAAAGGCCCTGAAAATTGGGCTGACAATAGACTGAGAGCTACCTGTTTGATTATGTTCTTTTAACAGAAAACTGTAATGAAACCCCAGAAAGCACAAATCCAGTTGTGAGTAGTGTACCACTGTGCACACTGCAAAAGAAAGGTATCCATATGCCATCGTCAGACCTAAGTGCAGCTATGAAATAATAAAGCATTAATTACTCAAACAGCTAAAAGGATGTTAAGCTTTCAAAGAAAATAGATATAATATTTAATCTGCCTGGTACGTAAACCTATCAGCTTATCTCACCTGAGAATATACATGAAAAACAGGTCTAAAAACCATAGAAATTTAGAAGTGTGCCTTGGATTACAGGAAATATTTTCATACAGTATCAGTAGTGGTGCATGTATTCCTTCAGTCAATTAAAACAGCAATAGAAACACAGAATCATTGCAACTGGACTGCACTGCACCTCTGGTGTTTGATTCATCCTGCCTACCGCGTGCTCACAGCAGCTACAGCAGCTTGCTCAGGACACTGTCCACTTTCAACTCTGACTGTTTCAAGGACTGGGACTCCACTGTCTCCTTGGGTAACCTCTTTCACTGCCTGATATGCCTTACAGAAAAAAACAGATCCTTTGGATGCACGCGACTTAAATTTGAAAGCTAAAGATTTTATCTCAATTTTTTGCATTACCAAAGGAGGAAGAGAACAGAACATATTTTCGAGGCCCAAACCTGGAATATGCTGAACTAACATGAACCTCATACAGTGAAATGAAGAGGTTCCTAGTGCCTGCTGCAAGGGAAATCATGAGTCAGGTGAAGGCACTGAGATTTCTGCTGCTCATTTCTTGTCAGTATTTCAGCAAATACGTTCAGTATAATTTTCAGTATCTGAGTTTTAATATCTTAACAAAGTTTTTAAAAATAATATAAATGTGACAAAGGATGAGATCTAGTGCTTTGTCTTTTTATTTTTCCCCTAGTGAAAATCAACCCTATTATGACAACCTGGTCAAACATTAAGTTTATTTCAAATTCTTATATTAGAAGCCCAAGAGTTATCATAATAGTCACACAGAAATGGAGACCATAAGCAACCTGAGTTGATTCTTTCAGCAATTCAGTTTTACTTTGTTATCCTTACACTGAGGTTACCCAGAGCTTTGAAGTTTTTCTCTCAGATAGGTATTTGACTTTTGATGCCATGATGCAAAGTCATAATTTAGGTTGGTACTACCTTCCATGCATCGTGCACACTTTTCTGCAAATGTTCAAGAAAATTAACTTAACAGGCCTAAAATGCTACATGCAGACTGAAAAGCATCCTAACTCTACATTTCTGACCTTATCTTTGCAAATCCAAAGTTTGCAAACATTCAGAGCCATTTTAGTCCCTATCTTCACCATAAACAACTTACATAATAATGAAAAAAGTAGAAGGAAAAATGTGTTGTTAACATCAGTTCCCACAATCAAAGTATTCTGTCTCCAAGCTCCTGGTTGTCAACACCATAAAGAGCTTGAAGCTCAATTATATCAAGAACTCAGACCTTTTCAGAAAGGCACCTTTTCCAGAAGGTATTTTCAGATTTTAATTGCATTTTTCATTGCTATTTCATAAGCATCACACTGATAGATACGGTCACATAATGCTGAGTAACTGCACTATTATATAGCACTCTAGGAAGACAGATTGCATTGGCTGAAGTATCCTACATTACAAACAAGCTTTCTTGATATCTAAGACTCCACAGTATATTTCAAGAACGTATTTAACAATTGCTTGATGAATTAAAGCTGCCACTGAACAGTATTAGGAGGAAAGACTCCAAACTAACCAGCAAAACAAAAATGAGCACTGAGTAAACAAAGGACTACATTAAAACAAGCAACATGGTGCCAGAATCCTAAATGCCCTTATATGCACTGTTTTAGCACATTTCTTAAAAAAAAAAATCTGCTGTCTTATCTCTACAGATTCTGAGATAAAATACATGCAGTACCATTCTGAGATTAGTCTAAGTTTACACGGGTAAGAAATTAGATTGAATCAAGAGTAATAAAACAGAATGTTAATAGGCACACTTTATATGTCTTTTTTTTTCTTCTGCATATATATCATACAGATTTAAGTTTTAAATAACAAAAAATTGTTGGCAGATCCATCTGTTTTGTTATTCCCTTTGGAACAGGGCTAAATATAACACAGAGGTCTGGAATAGATTATATGTTGTTTTATTAGGTTAATTTGATCTTGTATTGACATTAGTATATGTCAAAATTAATGACTTTTTAATGACAGTACATGCTAATGATTAATTAGAAGTACTGAGAAGGGGTGAAGGCCTAGATTTAAAAATGATTAATATGACAAGTTTTTCAATATTACTATACATGAAACTGAGGACACGTGGGAAAAAAAAAAAGAAAGAGAAGAAAACTTAAACTAGTTTCCCTCTTCCTTCCATTCTGGGAATAAGAGGAGAACAGTAAACTACAGAAATAATATTTGCTTATATCAAGTCTGTAAGTATTCTCTCTAACTCCCCTTTTTTCAAAGTATTTTTCCCAGAAAATAAAATAAAGACCGAGAAAAAAAGTTGATACCACATCAGTATGATAATTTATCTACAAAAAATAAAAAAACAGAATGCAATTTTCATTTTGGTACAAGTTTATTAAACTAAATTATAGCTGCAAAACAGAAAAAGCACATTACAGTCCCTTGCACACACCCAATTAAAAATCACAAAGAAAAGGAGTTGGAAACAATTTTTTTACATAGTAAAAATATTTTTTAAAGGGAAGCCCTTAAGCTATTTTCTTCAGGAGTTACAAAAATGAATTTGAGTGAAAATGTATTGAGATAAAACCATTCAGGGAGGAAAAAAGGTCATTATTTGTAAAGATACTTAGAACAATAGGATTCAAAGGAGTTTTTCCCAGAACTCTGCCAATATTTAAAATGAGTAATATATATTTTACTTATATACAAATGTTTAATGTTATGTAGCAATGATATTATTTGACCAATTGAAATACAATATCTCTCAATTGCCCTATAATAAGTGTGACCATGAAATGGCTGATATAAAAAAATCCCGAAAAACAAAACCCCCATAAATCCTCAGCTCCTAAAAACTAGCAAAACTAGCCTTTAATGTCTTTTTGTTTGTTTGTTGGTTGGGTTTTTGTTTGGCTGGTTTGTTTTCAGATTTTTGTGTGAAATTACCTTTATTTGTATGTGTACCAGATTTTGTTCCTTACAAATACAGTAATTAACAACCTCTACACATTCCACAGTAGTTTCTCTATGAACTCTATCATAACATTTTCTTCAATATTATTGCATGTTTTGAAAAATTTGTTAAAGGTAGATTATTTTTGATTGATGCTTAATAGCAGCCTAAAATATAGACTATTCTAGAATGATTATATAATTTATGGAGCACTCTGTAACAATTTACATGAACACTGAACTATAGTCAATTTTCAAAACACTTCAGTCACTTTATACAGACTATAATTCCAGTTTGACTAATGACATTTCTGAGTCATATATGCTTGAAGAAATGGCTTAGTAAATTCAACAGCCTGCATACCCTCTGCCCAGTCAGCAAGAGATTTCTGTATGGAAATTTATATGTATGCAGACAATGACAAACACTACTTTAGAAAAGGCTTTTGGCACAGCCAGTCATGTTCTTCTGTGGAATCTGAGGAACTGTGAATTTTTTGCAAGAGCAAACTGCTAGTTGGGTAAAAAAGGAAGGAAAGAGACCAACATAGTCGAGACCTGCTGATCAAAATAATGAACAACTGTTGGATCTCAGGAATCTGGAGTTTTTGAGCTTTCTGTGCTTCCAGGCACAGACAGCCTGGAAAACACTGCTCTGGACCTAAAACCTTGGAGAAGACTTGTAAATATGAAAAATGAGTTAAAAAACACAAGTGTGTAGTGAGTTAGATGTGTGTATTTTCACTGGGTGATAGGTTTTAAATTTGAGGTTTTTATAATATAGTGGTAGTATGGAACAAGATGGAAAATTTTAAGTGGTGTCTTTTTCTTTGTTCATCTTCTTCACGGAACTTAAGTAGTAACCTTTAAATTAGTCAATCAAAAGTCCCTCTAAGAGTCATGAAAATCTATTATTGGGTCAAAAGAATAAGTAATTTAGGTATTAAACTTTTATTGGTTTGTTTAGCTTTAAAAAGCCTTGAAGTAAGCTCAGCTGTAGCCATTTTTCCTACTTCTAGCAAGGAGCTAGAAGTACTGTTGGACTTTCTGTAATTTTTAATAAGATAAAATAAACATCCAAAACTGAACACGAAAACCATCTCAAACGCCTTTCTAATAATCCTGGCTCCGAACAAAAACAAACTTAACTGATGACAAACCACTAATTAGTGGTGCAAACCCAGCACACACTCCCACAGACAACAAGTAAATACAGGCAGTAGAAGTAGGGACAGATATCCTAGGAAGGAGTAGAGGAATGCTGCCTGGCCGTGTAGGAATGTGGTTAGGAGGGCCAAGGTGCTGCTGGAGTTTAACTGGGCAAGGGATGTGAAGAATAAGGGCTTCTACAGCTATGTCAGCCAGAAAAGGCAGGTCAAAGAAGGCATGTGCCCACAATAAGCAAGAATGATAATCCAGTAACAATGGGTGAGGAGAAAGCTGACATACTCCACACTGCTTTTCTTCAGTCTTCACTTGTGCCTTCTCTTCCCTCATCTCTCCAGTGGGTGGGCAGCAGGATAGGGACTGAGGTAGGAAAACTTCTCTCACTGCAACAGAAAATCCAGTTTCTGACCACATGAACACAGTTGTGAACACAGTGAAGTCTATGGGACCTGATGACATGCATCCCTGAGTCCTGAGGGAATTGGCTAATGTAGTTGCCAAGCCACTCTCCACGACACTTGAAAAGTCCTGTTGCCCAGAGAGGTGGTGAATGCCCCATCCCTGAAAACATAAAAGGAGGTCAGGCATGATGGTCTTTGAGCCTTGCCTAGATTGATATGTCCCTGCTCATTGCAGTGAAGTTGAACTGACTAATTTTTAAAGGTCCCTTCCAACTCAAACTACTCCATAACTAGTCCTACACTGAAATTTTGTTTAGGACTTGGATGAGGACATGGAACATACCCCCTCCCCCCCACCAAGAAATCTGTAGATGATTTCCATAAGTGAGGAGCTGATAATGCTGAATGGCAGAGCTCCAGAGAAGGGCAACAAAAATCTAACAATTGCTACCAAGATACACAAGGGAAGAATAACGGCATGAATGTAAACAGGCATGAATGTAAACAATTATCTGAGTACCAATCCTGCTGAAATACATTCAAGGCTTACAGCACATGCCAAGTTAAATATGAGACCAAAGGAAATTTCTGTCTCCCTCTACTTGGTCCTGATGTGATCACATCTGGAATACATGGCCAGTTCTGCATTAGCCCCACCCCAACTCAAGAGTGACTTAAAACCAAAGTTCTGTGCAGGGCTACTAAGACGGTCAGGATCCCAGAGAACATGACTTACAAGATGATGCTGGGGCAGCTGGAGCTGTTTAGTCTGGTGAATACTTGGATGGGGAAATAGAACAAAAATTTTATCTACATAAGGAGCAGTTACAAAGATGTGGAGCCTCAGTTGTGACAATATAACAAAGGTTCATCACCACAAATTGCACACTGCTAATCTGAGGCTGAACATTAGGAAAATCCATTTTTTTAGGAGAGGAGGGCAGTGTGTGAGCACAATGTTGAGAAACACTCCATACTTGGAGGTTTTCAGGACATCAGCTGAACTTGCTCTGGTGTTTATGGCACTTGACACAGGAGGCTGAGACAGAGGACTTCTAGATGTTCTGTCTATCAATATTCCCATGAATATTTGTGGGCAAAATAATTAATTGGAAGAATCTCTAAGGATTTACTGCTATGAAAGACATACATGCTCTTGAAAAATGACGCTTCCTGGAAGATTAAGCAATGTAGAAATTGAACAAAAATGTGACTAAAGAAATTAAAGCTTTGCATATAAAAAACAAAGTTTAGAAAAGTAAATTATTTAATTTAGAGGTAGTATGAAGGTGGTACACAGCAGAAAGATAAAACACAGCAAGATGCAACACAGCAAGATGCAGAGCAGAGAAAAAGTGTGTGCCACAGAGTTGTCAAATGAAAATGAAAGAGAGGAGCAAAAGTAAATTAAAACTTGAAAAAAAAATTAGCCTAGCTATGTAACTAATTTGTAGAACTCCATGCCACAATTCAGCACTAAATCCCTGTGATTCAAAATATAAGCCCAGGATTAAGTAATAGAAATTTGAAGCTAGAAAGAAAGCCATCCTGTTAGGATTTCAGCAACCAAACATTCACTAACAGACTTTCTGAAATATTTCTTGCAATCTATACTGGCCACTGCCAGAATGTAGGGCAAGACAGTTCACTGGTGTCCCCCCAAAAAGGCTTGGAGGGTGGAAAGCCTCACATACACAAAAGACAGATTCAATGCAGCCTCTACCTTTTAAAAGGTTGACAGCATTGAAGTACCCATGTGACAAGACCCAGCAGTTTGATCTTTCCATTTTTCTATAATAATAAATCAAGTGGTGATGCAATTTATTCTACTATGCCTTTTTGAAATCCGGCTGGTAGAATTATGCCCTGTTAGCATAAAAACAATACATTATTACTGCCAAGTGCTATTTATCATTTCAGATGTTAAATTCTTAGTGGTATTAATTATTTATAGGGCAAAGCCAACTCAACTATTAAAATGTAAAATAAGGATGCAAAGTGTCCCTTGATGTATATCCTTTGAAGTACAGAAGTGTCATAAATCTTCCAGATGGGTATTTTTCCAGTTTAAACCCATCAATTTATAAGAACTTATCAGAAGTGTTTTGTGCTGTTCAGTTTAAGTAAGCCACCTATTCACTAGGTAATACAACGTGCTTTGCAACAAGATCACATAGTTGCAATTCACAGAAAGCATCTTGTATGAGCAGACTTTGGAGCCCTAGTTTTGGAGCTCACTTTGCAGCAGATAGGACTAACTGCCAACTGAGGCACAAGCTTTTGCAGGGAAGAGCACACTGTATGGTAAAGACACACACACAAAAAGCATTTTTCATCAAGATGACAAAGCATCAAAGTTTTCTTCACAGATAGAGGAATGGCAGTTCTTTAATTAGAAACTACTGGTTTCATAAAGTATTTGATATTCTAAACCATGACGGAAACCATAAAAAATGAGAAGCAGTCTGACTTGTACATTAAGCCAGGTGTCTTGTTAAAGTTTAAATAATTCTAGATGATGTTTGCCTCTTAAAATAAGCACAAATATAATGAGGCAAAAAAAAAAAATCTTTCTAGACATTAATATTTAGCTTTAGCAGCGCTTATAATCTAGAATAACATTTTTAAAACTAGAAACTGGGGAGGGTGGAAGGTGAGTCAGGGAAGAACCCTAAATTTATGCAAAGGCTGGGAAAATTATTACTTTATAATCTTATATTTATATATCATTTATATTATTACATTATATTTCTGTAAGTTTAGATGATTGGTTTTTTTTAATTAACTTGCAAATGCCCTTTTATTTTCTGGCTAGAAATAACTACAGAGTCAAAATATGTGAATTGACTCTAGATTGGGGTGAATAAAAGTTCCCTAGAATCCTAACAAAATTTTGTGGTTGCATAATGTAACTCAGCAGGTTTCATGAAAATAAACATATCAGTAAATAGGCTGATCATGAACTACCTTTTCCTATCAAGAATGTTATTTCAGAGATTCAGCTAGATGTAGAAAGTAGTGTGAGACTTCAGTTGTACAGTCATTGCAACATGATGTCTGTATATTCCCTTTATGTAACATGCCTGATTCTTCTGTATTAGGCATTTTACACAGTCAAGTTATAGAAAGAAGATCCTTATATTGTGTCATTTAACAGATGACAACAATAACAACACTATAAGGAGTTTGCAGCTATGATTTCAGCTTAAAAGTCATATCAGCAGTTGAGTTTGGAAAAAATGTATTCCTTTTTACCTGAAGGCAGGAAATAAAATTTTCTCAGACTGATGCCACAGGGTGGGAGGGTTTTGCGTGGGTTTTTTGGTTGTTTTTTTAAACTGGCCATAGTTATGAGATAATTGAGGCAATAAAAACCAAAGACTTAAGTAAAGGTTTTCACAAGAAAAGATTTCAACATCCTGAGAGCTCAGGGAATTCAAGAAGAAGAACAAGAAGGGAACAAGATAGAAACCATCAACTTTCTAACACATATATGAGTATGTTCTTAGCATGAGTCTCATATAAAAGAAAAACAAAAGTCTCTATTTATGCACTGAAGCACCTTGAAGAAACTAACATAGTATTTACACGTCTATTTTTTCTTCTCAAAAGAGGAAGAAAAAAAAAGTTCAACAATATTTGCTACAGGAAGAATTTGAGATATAGAAAGGGATTTTAATTAAAAATATTGCTGTTCTCTTCCAGTGCTTTGAGAAAGTGATATCCTCTAAAACACTAGATGAATTATTTTTGAGCTGGAAACCAATTACATTATGTTCTGTTTGTACTCTATTGCTGTAACTTGCCTGAAGCATACAAAATGTGAACACTGATCACTTACAAAAGTTTCCAACATATTCTTTTGTATGTATATGTTGTTTCATAACAAAATGAAGGAATAAACTCCAAAAAGTATGATATACATACATATAAAATCACATATATTTATTTATAGATATATACACACACACACATATGTATATAGATGGGAAGAGGGAGAGAAAGACCAGACATCCCTACCTAACAGAACAGAAATGTGATATTTTGGGATGCAACCATTTAGATATTTTAAAGGTCCTTCCAATATTTTGACACATTACTATTATTAAGTATTTTTTTTTTCTCACACCAGGGACTAAAAAGAAAGATCACATAATTCTCAAATATCTTGTATTTTTGTATGCGAGGGACCTATGAGTAACACTTGGTATGAGATATCCTAGATGTTCATGTTCTAACATTTTCTGAGACCCAAACAGATAAAAAGTATTTCAGAACAGCTAAGCTAAAAATGCAATCTCTGTGTGGTCCAATACTTACACCTGAGTAGCCCATAAAACTTGTTACAAGTGCAGAGAAGAGCTGAACACAAGAGCTCCTCTGCTCACATCACACAGGTACTGTGCACACACAGTACAGCAGACTCAAAATGAACAGGATATCCAATTTCTCCCTTGAAGATGCCAAGAGTGAGTTGTAGAAACTGTTTAAATACTGTTTTGGGGAAACCCCCCCAAAACTGTACACGTTAAGAGCAGGCTATTGTGAGCAGAGTAATTTGTCCAGCTCATCACTTCATTCTGAAATGCTCATGAACAAACTGGTCACCATCAAGCACCACAGGCTATATCAAATCCTGCTCTGATCAAATCCTAACATATCAGCATCAAAAAGCTTTTATCAGAAAGGTGAAAACAAATACACCAACAATCCAAAATTAGAAACATTTCTGATTAAAAACGTCAAAAATATCACATTTAGTTATGGGTGTAAAAGGGTTTTCTTAAAAAATATATGTTCATCAAAACAAAATTTTAAAATCCCTCCAAGATTTCCAAAACTGCTCTAAAAAATCCAATGCATAATGATAGAATTAAGATTTTAATATTCTTAAAAGAAATTTCAAGCTCTTAGGAACTGCCATACTAACTCAGACCCAAGGTCTGTCCAGCAACACATCTTGTCCTGACAGCTGCATTTGATTAGAAAAATAATAAAAACAGGACCAGTGCAGAATGATACTTGCCCAGCTATTAAAGCTCTGAGGTGAGACCTTAACTATTGTGTTTAATACCACTGCTGAATATATCTTCTATTAGTTGGTCTAAGCTTTTTCTTTAAAATCTATTTATACATTTGCCCAGCTGTGATCTTCACAGTTCAGATGTGCACAGAACTAATTTGAAGTAACGCATTTAATGTTTCCACTTCTAATTTTATAGTTCCTTATCTATTCTTCCATGTTTGAGAGCCATTCTTTATAAGGCATAACATTCCATTCTATGATCCATTTCTCCAATATTTTCTTCTCAAGATGCAATGAGAAGAGTTTCATGGTATATTTGAACTGGGAATTTAAATATGGATGGATGGAGTAGGATAATAGCGTACTTCAGGTGTTCAGGACTTCTGTGATAAATTCCAATCTATAGTTTGGTATCCATCTAAGCCACTGGCCTCAAGTTCTCAGAAGTTCTAAAGCTCATGTACCTTATAATAGATGTAGACACCTTCATCAAAATAATGAGTGGAAAACAAAAGACCATCTGCTGTAGATGAAAATATTTTGTTCTTAACAAAAACAAATTTATTCAGATAATGGAAGTAGGGTTATGGAGGATTATTTTATGATTTACTGTTAATTTCTACAGCTAGAAAATCCATAACTTTAGGACATGTAAAGATGGGTTTGGATCTTTTCCCACTCCTTCATATAGTAAAAAACATTTAAAGGTGTGAAGTACCTAAATACCTTCCTTGTTTTTCTACTTATGTGGAGCATGTGAATCTTTTTTCCTTTATCTAATGTTGAAGAGCAAATATAAGTTTGAAACTTTAAATGTATCTATATAAAATCCTCTGCCCTCTAAATAAATATTCTCATCCCATACAGTGTTTAGTTTTCAAATATGTCATGACACTGGGGACACTTCCTAATAACAACAGCAAAAATTTAGTCAAGGAATTAAAATCTGTTTCACATCAATAATTGTGCTTACAATTACAAAATTAATTCATCCTACTCTGTTTAATTTTCTCATTAAATAACATATTAAAAATAATTAAAAACTAATGTTTTCCTAGCAGGGGGACAGACTTCTGCAGAGCACTGTTAAATTCTTTTTGCAGACAAGGACAAAAACTGTCTATCATATCTATAAAATACTTCAAAGAAGAAATATTTTCTATTTCTGAGTTCAACTAATAATCTTCAGAAAAATATTAGTCACCGTGACACTGAAAGAGCAGAGTTAAAAAGAAATAATGTGTGACTCTGACATGTGGTTGTATACTCTCGAATGCTAGTAACACTTAAGACAGGTTACCACCGTTTCCTCATAATTTAAAATTAAATTGCATTGTTTAGCTGATTTATTATTAAGTCTATGTAGGTAGGGGAAATGATCTCAAGGAAAAAAAAAAAAGTCAGCAGACTCCAGGCTAATATCCTTGAGCTCCTGAATGCCACAGGTAGACACAGTCAGACATAGTGATCATCATCCAACACAATCATCATCCAATACAATCTCACAAAAAACAACTGGAGTTTTGTACAAGTGACCCTTAACATCTGTTTTCACATTACCTTCACAGAAAACAAAAAAATGCAGGCAAATAGGAGAATAATTTGTCTGGTTGCTAAAATGGTTTGGATGGCAGAGAGTGAAACAAGTGAGACAATGGTACTTTCTGAACTATAGGAGATACTGTTCTGTTAAATGATCCCTAACAGTTTTTTCTATAAATATCTTGTAGCATTTTTCAAATCTATATGTGAAATACATGAGTTATGATAAAAGAACAAAAAATTAAAATAAAACCAAACAAAACCCCAAATAAACAAAAAACTAACCAACCAACACCACAAATAAACAAAAATAAAACCCCAAACAAACCAAGAAACACAACACCCCCCCCCCCCCTAAAACCCTGTTTTGGTTTAAGTTCGATTTCCCGGCCAATGCACCAAATAATGTCATGGTTTCGATTTGCCAATTAAGATATACTCATTTTCTGTTGTGAGACAGAACCAGGAGTAGAAGCAAGGCAGGCCTAAAACTTAAGAGGGTATAACAAGAAATTTATTAACTACACAAAGGGGGAAAAAAAAATTCAGAATAAGATTGTCAGACCACTCTTTCCTTCCCTTTCTCAACCTTCATCACAACAGAACAAACATACAAGAAACTACTTAAATTAATTCCCAACTCAAACATACAAGAAACTACTTAAATTAATTCCCAACTCAAACAGTCCCTTCTTCCGTTCACTTTGGAGTGAGAAGCTTCCTCTTGTTAGGCTATAGGGATTTTTTCCACAAGAAAGTAGAAAACAGTCTTCTCGTGGTTTCACTTTCACGATTCTGCATCCGCCCGGTATCTGCAGTCGTGGCACTCCTCCCAACTCCACAGCCTTCCCAAAGCTGTACTTGTGGGTCAATGGTCAAAATACATGGGGTATTACTTTTAAGAATGAAATGTTCCAAAGCAAAGGTTCTCTTCATCTCTTTTCTCTCTGTTCATGCTTCATTCTCTGAAAACCGAGACTCCCCTTCTTTCCTCGGGACAACGGATTCTCAACACAGGTGCTTTTGGTCAAATGACTATCAAATGGAACATTTCCAACCCCCCCATGTTTTCTCCATGGTTTATAGGAATATTCAGTACATCAGTTCATCCCTACAATCTTACAAAAGGATTTTCAGCCATTTTCACAGCATCTCCTCATTCTCCTTCCATCTAAAAAACTTAAGACTTAGCTTTTGCTTCACTGACTTCAGAGTATCTCCCTTTTCCTTTTCACTCCAGGAAGGATTGAAAAAGTCCGCAAGTCTCATCTGAACATTAAAAGAGTTAAAACTTTTGCACAGGAAAAAAAAAAAAACCAAGGCCACAGTGCTGGAGCTTTGCCAGGATCTCAGAAACCAGCCACGCTGGGGAAGGGGGGGGGGTTAAGCAGCTGGGATTTTTATATTAGTTTGAGTCTCTCTGGTCACTGTCCATGGCCACCCCCCTTCTCTCTCTCTCTGCCAGGCCATGCCAGCTCCCCAGACAGGGGGCCCAGCCCGGCCCCCCTGCCAGGCCCACAGGCCTGCAGTGGAGCCAGGCCAGGGCCCTGTTACCTGCACTGCTGCCGGAAAAGCCAAGAGGGCTCAGTTCCGGATTACCTCCTTCAAAATGTGGGTTCACGGAGCAAACTAACTTTCTTCAATTGGTTTTTCACACTGTCAATAACCAAACCAGCCTCCAATTGGTCACTATCAACTCCCAGGGGAGTACTCACAGAGAAAACTCCTCTTTGAGTTTTTCCTCTCCAGGTCAAACTACGACAACCCCAAACTATCAGACCAAAATCCACGCAAGATATTTGTCTACATTGTGAGTTATAATGCATCGCACTCCATCCATACTCAGTTTTTGGCTTTGGAATTGTGAAATCTATCCCAACCAAAACTTCCATAAGACATAAGAACTCTCCATAAAACATTCCCATAAAACAAAGTATAATTTCATCACACCTATGGATTTATTTTCATTCTGCAGAGCACCCAACTCTCCAAACTGTGCAGAGCTAAAAATGTGGACCCCACCTTCTGAAAGCAGCCCAGGAAGTCAGAGTCCACATTGTACTTAAACTACTGTTTGTATATAAACAATGCTGTATTGATTTTTGCTATTCTTACTGAAATTTTTCTATTCCCAAGAAAATATTTAATTTTTATGGCTTTAAAAATAAATACACATATATATATACACCTTCAAATCCCCATTAAAATACTTTGAATAATCATATCAGTATTCAGAGAGTAGAAGAATATGTGTCTAAGCATGGACTGTTGAAAACAGATTATTTGCATAAATGCTTCAAAACTAATTTTACTTACCCCGTGACTGAACTGATATAATACATTTGATTTATTACTTGCGTTACTGTTTACCTGGTAAAAATCCAGCTGTGCTTAGCATTGTACAAAGAGAAGATAAAACTTGCTGCTATCTATAACATAAACCTCATAATCTAATAAATCATAGGCATTGAATAATGAATGGGACTGCAAGAAACAAATAATGGAAAATTATGTGAGCATTATTAGTAAGAACTTGAATTTACATATACAGTAGAATGATTCACACCCAGTTTTAAGTATAAAAATTTAAATATGGAAATAAGCAAACAAACATAATTACTAAGCCTACTTTAACAGCAACCCCTGAAATGTCTACACTATTTAGCATTGGCCAGTTGTCTTCCAGGGAGAAAGCAGGCTCTACCACAGGGTCTTGCAGGAAGAGAATCCTGGGGAAGTGGGGAATGCACAGATTTGTGCTAGCAGTGCTGAAAAACCTGGCAGGTATTCATGCACAACTTCATTTAAAAATGTGATAACGTTCCAAATAAAATTCAAATTAATTACTTGAAAGCTAGTTTTACTGCCACTGAAATCAAGTTACCACTATTAGATTGACAGCCAGGCACAGTTACTGGAAGCAAGGTGATAAACTGAGAGCACTTACACAAGAAGGGTGATTTTCTCAGGACTACAAAAGCACTAGAACTGTATATTTGACGGATAAAGAAAGGATCCAATAGCAAAAAAACCTAGGTGGGGTATCAAGATCACAGTAGTTGTTCAGCTACAGATTTCAATGGATATGAAGCTTTTTGGTAGAGGCACAGAGCACATAAGTCCAAGTTTGAGACATGACATGTGTTCCAATCCAGCATTTTATGTGTGTCTTAAATGGTATAGAATAGATGTCCTGGTTTGGGCCAGGACAGTGTTAATCTTTTGCAGTAAACAGAAGGGGGTGTGGCTACTAGGACACAGATTTTTCTATACCTCCTTAGGTCATTGCTAAGGATGGGAAGAAAGGGGGTGCTTCAGAGGAGAAGGTTCCTGCAGACCAAGAAAATGGGGGGGGGGAGATGTCCAGTATTATTAGTATTATTTATTGTTGTGTGTTTTCCTTGTGAATAGTTTTTTTTCTCATGCCTTTTTTCATTAATATTTTTTCTGTTACCGTTCATTCTCTTAATTCATTGCTGTTTCCAGTAAATTGTTCTTTTCTCAACCCATGAATTTTGCCTTTTTTGCCTCCAACTGGAGAAGGGGGAGAGGAATCTGCCTGTGGCTTTAGGGAGAACAATAAATTCAAGAATACCATTCCTAGTTTGCTGCAATAACAAGATTCAGAAAATGCTGGAATAGTGGGGAAATGCAAAGCATTAACAGGAGCCATACAGAAACAGAGCACAGTTTAAGGGAATGCCACAGATCTCTAGATAAAGAGGGACAGAGTTGAGAAACAGATGATGGTTTTGGAGGCCTTCTACCCTTTCTTGGAGTCAGTGAAACTGTTACTGCAATTTGGGAGAGAGTCTGCATGCACTTGGCTTGCTCTGCAGGAGCGTATCTAGGTCTATGGAATTCCCACTTAATACATCAGAGATATATGATGGAAGAACAGAACCATTCCTGCTGTTGTAATCTAGAGCTAATATGGCCTTGTCAGAGAGATACAGCTCTTCTCTGAACTATTTCTGCTCAGGATTTTAACCTCTACATACTTCTTAAAGAACCAATTATAATTTATACAAATTACTGTATGCTACAGTTCCAGTCTCTCATATGTCTGTGCCTCCATCTATTATTCCTGCAACTTCATTATTAACTATAAACTATTTATTAATCTTCTTTAACATTTATCACCTTAAAAACTTCTGCTCACACATCCAAACCCCTCAGTGAAGCACAGTCCTTTGAAGCATTACTTTGACTTTCTTCAGTGACTCAGCTACTTGATAATTAGCAAAGTCCCTACCAAGATTGATCACCTAGAGTCTAATTAAATACTCAGTGTGAACATTTCCTGATGAAATTCAATTGCATTATGCAAAATTAACGCCAAGCCCAGACACCTATTCTTCGCTTGAGGAATCTGTGCCAGCAGTACTCTGTTTTATACCTTTATTTCATCCTAGCTTCAGTTTTCAAAGTTTTTTTAATTATAAAAATATTACTATTTTTCATAGCTATAATATGTAAAATACAGAAATGCTATCCTTCTGCAGGGTAAAATAACAAAAAAAGAAAGAATAACAGCTGAACACAAGAACACTCCCTCCTCCAAAATCAGACTTAGCATGATCACTTGCAGGTTTCCCTCTGATTCAGGGGGACACCAGACTGTCACTCTCAACTACTTAAAGCACAGACTGCTGCATGAATTGATATTCCACACAATTGAATTAATATAAAAGAAAAAAAGCCAACACATACTGATTTGTTGTACCATTGCACAACAGTGCTGTCCATTGTGGCCATGAAGCCATAAAAATTATCACTAAATCCAGAATTCAATTTATTTTTCAAAAAAAACCCTAATAAAATTATATCCCCTCTTCAGAAGGGGATATTTCTTCAGAAAGTAAGAACTTCTGAAATTTGGAGATACTGTTTCAGTGAACTGTGTCGCAACAATGTCCTTGTGAAATATGCAGATACAATGCTTTGAAAATTAAAGAGTAGAGACAAAAAGACCTAAAACCACAAAGAAAAATAAAGGCTAGAAAGCTCACAGTTCATACAATTCACACAGAAAAACCACAGAAGCAGAAAAGGACCCATGTAGCGTTTTTTTTGCAGTTCTAAGCAAACAAGATTACTGTAACAGGTCATCTTTTAGTGAAATTCAATTACTTTGTGGAGATATTTCTCTTCTGCTTTTTTTTTTTTTTTTTAATCCTCTACCTTCACAATCTTTCAGTTTCACACCACTCCTCCTAGGGCCACAGAATCCTTACACATCTTGAAACAATCTTCACCTCCAACTTAATTTTGTTGACTTAAGAGAGAAATTAATGTCTGAACACTCCATGGCATCTAGATATCTTTATAATGAAAATATGAAAATATCTTAATTAATACTTTGGGAACACTTGACCACATTTTGAAAAAATAGTCTTGAAAGTTAAAAAAAAAAAAAAAAGACAAGAACCTACAAACAGACAAAAAGAATCAAACTCAAAGAAGGTACAAACACCACAAAACTCTTGTTGCTCCTAAGTGATCATTGTTCTACCTAAATAATCCAAGCAAGGTTGTATATTATAACGAGGAGCATAGGAAAATAATACATTTCACATCTCGATTGAAAGAAACAATTTTATATAAATTTTTATTAGCCAGATAAATTTAGAGAATAACCGAGGAGCAGTTAAATTAATTACTGTTGTAAATGGCCATTACAAAATCTTTTGCCAACACTACTAAATGGGTTTTCGCTGTATATCTTACAATAAAGCAAAAGATGGGTTTGAAAGGTCTTTTCAATTTGGTAAACAAAAAAATTTCATAATTTAATCTCTGGATAAACTAGAACAAAGAAAGATAGTTGTATCTATAAATGCAACTATGCTAAAACCTTCCTTCATGCTAACTTTGCAACACAACTATAATATAGCAAACAGATCATTAAAAAGATTGGTAGTCACATGTAATGGAAACTTCATCACCAACCATCCAAAAAAATGAAGTAAATAACAAAAAGAAATATCAAAGATTTAATCATTATCATAAGATTTGTAACACCATGGAAAGTGGACATCAAAATCAGCTAGGTCTGCAGAGTTGTCCTAGTTACAGAGAGAGGTGGTGGAGTTTTTTAGCACTGAGTGGGAGTCACCACAATGTTTATTCAATACCACAACTGTCATTCCTGGGATAATTGTTTCAGCAGGAAACGCCAGGCACTGGAAACCAGAAGTTTGCCATCTCTGCTAGAGCAGAGCACACAGTCCCTTAAAACCCATGCTGAACTGCTGCTGCCCAGCAGCTCCCACCTTCACTTTTCCATACTTTTGCTATTAATACTGCTGTTGTTAGCACATTTTCAGTAAAACGTTATTTCAACTCATAATCTCATTTATTGTCCCTTCCTTCCCAAAAGGGGCAGAGGAAAGGGAGTGGCTTACCTGGTGTTTAATTTTCCCAATGGTGTTAAAACCAACACAAACGTCCATGGTTTCAGGTTTGTATACTACCCAAACTAGTTTCATTCTTTTTAACTTGAAATTGACTTATCTTTTCTGTTTTATAATGTATCAGATGAAATGTTCTTTTCCCATTCGTGAAAGTTAGCAAATACTTTCTAATTAATAAATCTGAATGAATGGGAGCTGTACACCTGTGTATGACTGCAAAACCATTATTTTAAGAAAATACCATTAAAAACACTTAATATCAAGATAGTGAATTTACCTTATTTGACTAACAGAATATTCAGAGCAACTCAATGAAGGTATTTTAAGAATGCCTATCAGTGGTTTTTGCACAAAATTTTATGCTTGTCAAGGAGAAACAGAACCTTTCAGCTACATTTATGCTTGCTTAGATCCCAAGGGCATTTTTAGACCTCCCTAATTAAGGCAATGCTTTACCAGTTCTCCTGCAGTTGCAGGTAATTGGCAATCACTAACAGCAGGGTTCTGATGAGGATTTACTTTGTTAAACTAGAAAAAAAAATCAAACAAAAACAACAAAAAAGAGAAGAGAAATCTGTTTTCTTCTTTTATTTATCCAAGCCTAAACCTACAAACAATGGTAATGAATTTCAATTTAGCTTAGATTCTACTAGGTGAGTTATTTTATCAGTCAGTTACATGAAAAATTCCAACACCCAAGCCATCAAAACAGGGATCTCTTATAGCTGCAAAATGTTGAATTTTAATGATAAATGTTAAATTTTAAACAGCAGATTTATGGGCTTTTTGCAAATATTGATAATACAGAGACAGAGTGGGGGGGAAACCACAGGGGATAATTCATTTTTCCTGAAAACAGAGATATATTAGACATTACATATGAGATAATAATTGCCATATATAATGTGATGTGGCATAGCCCTTTGAGTAACTGTTCCACAAAGTGGGGACCCCATCGTCACCACTTGGGTCTTCCAAGCCTCTCTTGTTTGAGAAACAGTTCAAAGAGGTGAGTTACCAGTAGTGGATGAGGAATGAAGCAAGGCCTAATTGGGAGAGTTCAACTCATACAAATCAGTGGGACCCAATAGGCTGAACGAGGGTGCTGAGAAAACTCCTGACATACCTGCAAGGCCCTTCAGTCTCATCTTTGAAAAGCCATGGAGACCAGGGAAAGTCCACAGCAACTGGAGAAAGATAACAGTTGCACCCACCTTCCAAAGAGGGCAAAAGGACAATCCATGGTGGTGGACAGGCAGATAAGTGTGCGAGTAAAAGTGGGCTGGATAATTAGATATGCAGGATAGTGATTAATGCTCATCCCCTATCTGGAGACTGGTGACAAGTGCTGTACCACAGGGGCCTCTTGTTTCAGTGTCTTTATCAATGACTTGGAGGAGTCAAAAAAGACGGGCTGTCAAGACATTTTACTGAGATAATATTAGTCAGATACAGCTGGACATTTGGACAAATTATCAAATTTTCTGTTTATAATCTGTATGTAGATATTTGTGTGCCTTTCTGTGTACATACTTGCGTAAATAGTAGTTACCCCAAGAGCAAACTACCTAATGAAAAGCTTAATCATGCTGAATTCATCTCTGATGAAACACCACTGGACTTGTACACCTTCTACTGAGGAGCTGGGAAATGTAAGTTCTTTTACACAACTCTTACAAGGATAAACCTGTAAACTGGTAGAATATCACTCATTGTTGTTAAAAAATAGAAAAAACTTCATTAAAAGGTATTTATCATGGCCTTTTAATAGAAGTTCTTGCACATGTCTACAGGTCATATATTAACATATTCTTCTCTTCTATTTTTGTTTCTATGAATCATACCCTCTCCTTTAAGTTTTACCTTAATGTTTTTACCTTTATGTTAAGTGTAGGAACCACTCACTCAGTGAACATAAATATCTTATGTGGCCTTTCTGACCGATCAATACTAATAAATCCAATTTTGATATCAAGTATTACCATTTCATCTGTGTATTTGATGTACATTTCTATAGTCATTAAAATGTCTTGAACATTAAATAAGCAAAGCACAAGATAAACGATACATGATTAAAATACTTCTGAAAATTTATCTTTTCATAAATAAAGTTAAAAAAAAGAGATGATTGAATGAAATATTTTCTGGTAATAATTATCCCTGCTTTGCTTGGTAAAAAAATGTATACTTTATACAAAATATGCACACTATCAGAAGGGCACCTAATTTCTGTATCCACATTTAACTACAAACATTAATCTTTTAACATCTTAGGACAACTAGGCAGATTATTGTGCTGCATCAAATAACAGGCCAAAAAGCAATAAATATTAAAGTAAATGAAGTCTCTCTTCTGAGACTTAAATTTACTCCTGAATTCTCTACCCTTCCCCCCTGCAGAGGTGCAGAGAGGCAGGGAATGGGGGTTATGGTCAGTTCATCACATGTTGTCCCTGTCACCCCTATTCACACTCTTAATACACTCTCCTCAGTGTGTATCTTTTCAGAGAAGCCACCCTTAGAGACCTCTGTCACCTCCTCTACCCCATTATCAAAACCTTGCCACACAAACCCAACATAGCATTAAAAATACTTTAAGATGGGAGACTTGTTTCTGAAGACAGTTCATCTAAAAAGTGAAAACTTTTTTCTGAATCTTCGTGGTGGAACAGACAGGCACCTTCCAAGTTTTAGGAGTTTAAATACTGGCTCTTTCATTTTTATATGAAATTCAAAGTATAAAGGTCAAGATAAAATCAAGAAGTACATTGATAAATTGAGGAGAAAGTTAAGGGATGAGACAAACTATTAAAGGACTAGGAAAAATGTTGCAAAGCCTTATGCTTTACTTTGAAAGACTCATGAAGCTCCATCTATAAAATTATGGACAGAAGTAAAAGTTAAGGAACTACAATCAAAAACCCCACTCACTATATGAAAGAAAAATTCTGTAACGATCTTGATACAGTACCTAGATACTAAATATAAAAGCAAGGTACCATACAGACTGTACTATCACATGAATGGACTTTCTTGTTAGTATTACATAGGAAGTTTGATGAATTGGCCACAGTAGATCTTTTACCAGCTATGTGATAATTTAATTCCCCCTCCTGTCTGCTTTTTCTTTTAAATTAAATAACAGTACTGCTTAGAGAAGCTAATCACATCAGCGTGATTATGATAGCTGCTATATAGACATAAAAAACAACGCTATTTTTGATGTTTGCAAATTAACACAACAGGAAAGAGAGATTACAATGAAATATCTCTCTGCCAGCTGGTTAAAAAGAGATATGTGGCTGATGGCCACATATCACAACCATACCTTTCTAAGCAATAACACTGTTATGAGTAGGTTTATTGAAAGAGTGCTATAACAGCCAAAATCACAGAATACTGTGTATAATTAAACATCTCCAACAGATATGTTGAAGAGTATGTGAACAAAAGAGGCATGTTGATTAGATCTTGCTGACCAGAATGGAAGTTTTATGTGGTCTGAATTTAGCAATCCTGATCTTTTAAAATAGAGCACAGATAAGACACTGTAAAAGAAATGCAGTAATTCTCTTACTTGTTGTGAGACATTCTCACGTTATCTAAAGATATTAATAACTGGATCATAACACTTAAAAAGAAAGTGAATATGTATAAGTCTTTCCCTATGCTCACGGCTTAAGCTGAAACTTCTTGTTCTGGACACTTCTTTAGTGAACATAATTTCTATAGAAATGATGCTCTGGCAAAATATCTCATAGCCTTGCAGTACTTAAAGGGGGCTTACGAAAAGAAAGGAGAGTGAAAATTTACACATGCAGATACTGATAGGACAGTAGGGATTAGTTTTATACTAAAAGAGATGAGATTTAGATTAGATGCTAAGAAGAAAAAATCCTACTGTGAGGGTGGTGAAGCACTGGAAAACATTGCTCAGAGAATTTGTGGATGTTCCTTCCCTGGAAGTGTTCAAGGTTGGATTGGGCCCTGAGCAAACAGACCTAGCAAGCAGTATCCTTGCCATTGATGAAGGGGCTGGAATTAGATCATCTTTAAGGTCCCTTCCAACCCAAGCCTTTCCACCGTTCTATGAAAATCAGGTTCAGTTAGCATACTCTCCTCTAAGTTCAGGGTATCCTGAAAAGGCATCATAGGTAATTTATAAGCAGCACCTAAACTTACAAAATACAAATTCACAATATCCATCCAATGTGCATACACTAATATAGTTTATTATTATTCAAATGACACTTTTGTAAATCCCAGGTGTAGATACTCTGATACTCTGAATTGCTAACATAGCATCCCCAAAAAAGCACAGCTAGTGGTCCTAACATAAAAGTCTATCATCAGAAACCAGTATGACAGCTTATTGTATTTGAATTTTTATGAAGATGAACTTAATTTAAGCAGTACTAGATAAATCCTACTGTAACTAATAAAAAGAAGACTTTTGGAAGGGATTATAAGTACCAGTGGCTATGGCTACTCCTTTGAAAATGATTCCATGGACACCCAAGAATTTTAAGCAGTGGCGTTTTGTTTGCATATGCATTATTCAACTATCAAAAAAGCCCCCAGAAGACTACAAACATCAACTGAAAACCAAAATCAATAATAACATGGTACTTATGATAATCTACTCATTATCCAGAAAAATTAAGCACTAAGACTAACCTCATGACTAATTGCATTTTTACACTGCACAATGCTTTTTGCCAAATCTCCCCTTACCACAGTTAAACTGGACAATTGTAATGCAAATTGAATTATCAGCTTGCAAAAGCTGTACAAGGAAGCACTACACGAAGCAAATCAATATGGCTGAAACGAGAGAAAACATCTTTATTCCTGAGGAAGAGCCATCCTAAAGTAGAAGAAGAAGGTGAAGTAGTGCAGAGTCATAGCTGCTATTTCCTACGTTCCTCTATCAGCCTACAGCATTTGCTCCCTATTGGTTGTCAAATCCTCTGAGTAAATTAGCATGTTTAGATACAGTCTAGTCTCCTCAGTTTAGCCTCAATCCCGTTAAGGCCTGAGAAATGACAAGCACCTGCTGCATGAAAGGAATGGGATATGAATAGGATCAGAGCTATCTGTGGAAGTCTACATCCTTTGTTGTGGTCATTTGGAGAACAATATCTTAAATACTCTTGCCTTCATTATTCAAAACCATGGGTCTATTACTAAAGAAACACTTCTTTAATGCAAGAAAATATTTTAAAATACTAGTGGCCATAAATCACAATCTAGCTTACTTTTACATAACTGTAATTATATTCTAAGTTTCAGAGCCTATGAAGCATTTAGGATTTTTAGTATCAATGTATGCAAGCCATATGTATTCATTTTCAATACAGTTTTCAATAAGAAGTTTTCAATAAGAAAACTTCCACTGCTCTACTTTCAGTAGAGCTTTTTAAAACAAATACTAGAGCCAGTGCAACACACAGAATAAATGACAGATAAATGTACTGTGAAGTCAAATACTTCTATGAATTATATTTGTATTGCTTCTGTCATGTACAATTACATAAACTTACAATAAGCAAACATTTGGATAAGACCAAGGCAATTTATCATGTTTATTAACAGAAAAGATTTACTGGTTTTCAGTGAGCAATTATAAAAAAAAGTACTTTTCAAACCAATCACAGATAAAATGTGTCAGATTTTGCTGTAAAAATGAAGTTGTAAAAGTAGATATCATTTTGGATATATTACAAATAATTATATTTAAGCTTGGGTATTTTCTGTGAGCTATTATAGAGTAGCATCTAAAATATCTGTTGCAACCAAACAGTTCTTTCTCTGAAATAGAGGCATAAGAAATCCTACTCTGAAGTTGAATTTGGCCCTTGACTTGGGAGTTTTACAACTGGGATCTGAGTACCTTGATTTGTCAAACTCCTTTTGGGATTTTTAATTGTCGGGAAAAAAACCCCATAAATAAAACAGTCATTCTGTTAAGGTTAATAGCAAGTTTTTAATCACATTCTGTGATTCTATGATTTAAGAATTTAATCTGCAAACACAAGGATAGATTATGTTTTAACTTGATAATAAGATACCACACTTGCTTTCATAAATAAAGAAGTTTGAATTACCTGCATATATGATATCTCTTTTGCCCATGACAAATTTTATTCGAGCATGGGCAAATGCAGTCTGTCAATGAAAGTCTTCAGAGGTGGAAAATACATATTTCCATTCCTCTTTGCATAGGCTTGCATACACCTCTGCAAGTTGTATGACCCACCTGTATCCCATCTATTCCCACCCTACACTTGTATCTAAATAGCATTAATTGCATGATATATCTTAGAAGATATCTGATATGGTGTGTACAGACAACTGTAAACAGCCTTTGCTTGGATTGCTAGAATGGATGTTCTTAGTATATTCAAAACATCCAATAACCAATAACTGAAGAGCAAGGACTGACTAATATTGTTTTTTTCATTATTTGTAACACTGTCAAATACAGAAAAAGAGATTCTATGTTTTTTCCCTATAATAAAAAAAAAAAAGGAATGACAGATCAAGTTTTCACTCTGATATGAGAAGGTGACTAAGCTTCCTCTTTTTAACATAGAAAAAAAATCTTTGTTTTCATCTAGATCAAGCTCTTGATAGAATGGGACAAACTTGATAAGTGTTCCTTATTCTAAATTCCTTCACCTCAAATTTTACTGCAGAACACTTGTACTTTACAGCCCTTATTGAGCTTGATCCTCATTTTCTGAACTTCTTGAAGGCCTGCACAAGCCTTGGGAATAACTCCAAGAGTTAATTTAAATTTATAGTTTTAGTTCAGGTGTGAATCTGCTGAAGATTATCTCCAGATCATTCTCATTTATGCTGCTTAATTCTCTAAACATGTGAAAACCAGAGTATTTTCTAATGAAACTAGATGGCCTCTAAATCAGTAAAGGATATTCAGTCCATGGGACATATAATTCAGGACAATAAAAACATGCTTCCTATTTTACCACTTTCACCCCAAAACTTGTAAGTTCTTGAAGCAGATCAGAAAGATTAGTCACTTTTCATTAACAAGAAAATGCATCCTAAAAAGAGCCCTTCTCACAAGTATTTTGATATCTATGATGATATAAAACAGGGAAATGAGCCAAGTAGGTTGAACAGAAAACAAGAAGAAAGGCAGCCACATACCCTGATGCTACTGCTGCTGCAGAAAAGCAGGGTTTTTTAGTTCACCATCTGGAGTCTACTGCTGCCAAGCACATCTCGTGAGTAGTCAATGGTACTGAATCCATTGCTGAGGCACATTACCTAAGATGGCACAGGATTACACAAAGATACTTCTCTAGTACCAGCAAGAAAGTCTAACTGAAATTACATGTGTCAATTCAGCCTGGAGAAAAGAGTCAGAAAAGAGCTTTCCTTATGCAAAATTGCAGCTTTAAAGTTTGGGCAAAGCTTTTAAAAAATGAAATAATAATACTTAGGTGAACAACGGAATATTTTTGTCAGCATTGTTTTGTATGTTTTTCTTCTCGAATATTTGCTTTCTTTTCAAGTATGTTCCATGTACATTTTTAATACACAGCTTTGATATGTGGTCACATACCAGATGCAAATATTTTAAACTATAAAGGGATGCAAATAAAACAACAAAGGAAAATTAAATCATAGTGTCTACATTCCATTCTCTTTCACTGTTGCAATTCTAGTTTACATGGGCACTAACCTGTATGAATTGAGTCAATCACCAAAAGCAATTAAAATAATACATAATTCATGTAGTCACCAGGTTGTTGCATTAGTTGTAATTCTACTAAGCCCAAGATCATATTCATAAAAATCTTGGACTTCCCAAGCATAATCAATATGAAAATAATTTAGATGTGACTATCAGAGGACTGTAAAAGGTTGCTTTGTAAGCCTTAAGACATTATCTGCAGAGAGACACGTGCAAACAGTAGGATTCTGTTTCAATTCTACTTTCTTACACTATATACTTTTTTAGTTGCTGACTTAAAACAGGATTATACAACTAGAAGAGATACCCCTGCTCTTAAAGCTCAGTCCCCTGGCCCTCACTGAGCAGTAACCTTCCCACAGTAAGGTCTCTGATTTTATCATCCTCTCAATTGCAGGCACTGGCTTTATCCAAGAACATCCAGAAAAGTGTAGCATCATGAATATTCACACACATGCTGTGGGAATATTGATAGAAAAGCAGAGTGGAAAATCACATCTACACTAGAGTGTAGTTAGCGAGTGAGTAAATAAATAAATAAAAACTGTTCTTGGCAGTAGAAACTGTTAATATTTTTCTAAATTGTAAATGACAAGATCCTTGTCATAAGAGGCAGTGTGTTTTCGTTCCTTCTAAGGACAGACAGACTTTGATTTAGACAGGAATTGATTGCTAGATTCTGTGAAGAATCAAGACTACTCCTCCAGTATAATCTGGACTGCAGTGCACAGGTTATGGGATTTATAGGAATGTCCCGTTTTTTCATTGTGGTTGGCCCACTGTCTGCTGGTCCTGGGCACTTTCTGATTGCATCACCATGTCTTGTCAGATATGATCAGTGGGTGAATGTCAAACCTCCACTCACCCTCTTCCCCAGTTCCTGTCCGATCACATGAAAGAAAGAAACAGATACAGATAATCTTGTGAGTCTCCAGCTCAGATTCCTTTAATACCTCTCACATATGGTAATCAGTACTCAAGCCCTTGCCAAACAATAAAGGCTTTCCAAAAGTGCAGGTCTGTGCATTGGTGGAATATGGATAATGTATTTAAATTGTTATTTTCTGTAGTGGATTTTGATGTTTGAATGCAGTTAAAATTAAACAAAATTTAGCAGTCGAGCATACACACTGAAACAGTGCTGTAAATTAACTATGTCTATTACCAAAAGTTATTCGGATTTCAAATTTCTTTTAGTTTCCTAGACTATAGAAACTTTTAATTCATTGCAACACCATTTACTCCCAAAGTAGCAATGTTCTCTTTAACTTTTCATTTTCAGAGATGATTCCTTCTTCAGAACAAGTTCTGAAAATTAAGGTGGTGGTTAGGGTAGTTGGGAAACATGCCACTTACAGGGTCAAAGCATATTTTCTGAGTGTTATATATATAATCCTGCATCAGACCAACATGATCACATCTATTTTCCATAGCTTGTATCACAAAGAACCTTTATAGCATTTTCATATGTTTTGTCACAATGTACTGGTTTTATCAATCAGAGCACAACAAAGGGAGCTTACATATGGGAATTGCTTGCTAGGTTTCCAGGTCTCTTTTCCTTTTGGTACTGCCAGTAGTCTTTCATTTCTATATGACATAATTTTGAGTTCCACTGCACTCACTATAATCTCTGGATTTCACCAGGAATTTCAAACCCATTTATTTTCACTGATGAAAATAATATTCTGAATATAAGGCAGAAGAAATTCTGTATTTAAAACTTAATTTGGTGTATTAGCATTACTACTATTTAGTCACTTCAAATATTTTGTGTGTTATTTTATTAAATACTTTATTAACTTCTGAAGTATGAAAACAGTGGTGTTCATTGATGAGAAATTCATCACGTTTGCTTCATTCTCATATTTCAAAATGGTTTCTAATATAAATATGGTTTCTAATATAATGTTTGAGTGTGGTTTCTAATGTCGTGAAGATTTGAGATCTGTCTTGCAGCTAACACTCTGCAGCTTGATCCCCTCCTCTTTCTGACATATATATATTAGAAAGATAGATAGATAGATAGATAGATAGATAGATAGATAGATAGATAGATAGATACACAGATATAGATATTCAGAAATATATTTTTGATCCAAAATAACAGATAAGGTTTCTCCTTTAAATAGGTCCCAGTAATGGTTTTTCACTAAACTTTCTGTGCATATTTTCTCTGTGAATCACTAGTGATATAGCATAGTGGGTTATAGACTGTTTTAAAGCAAATTTTTCCCTCTAAGTTGTAGCATTATCAACCTTATCTAGAAAAGAAGTATAAATTTCTGTAATGTAAAGAAACAAAATGGAAAGAAACTTCTGCCTAAAAAAACAACAAATAACCATCTTTTTAACTTAAATGCTTGAAGAAGAGAAAGTTGGAATGTTAGTTTGAAAAGTTTTCAAAAATTTCTGAGGACCAAAGAGATTTATCAGCTATATATTAATGAGAAATTACATCAGCCTTTATTTCTTATATTTTGAATCTCAGCTAAGGTTTTTATTTCCAGTTTGTTGTTTGGGGTTTTTTGTTTGTTTTTGGTTTTGTTTTTGGTTTTTTTGTTTTGTTTTGTTTTGTTTTCCAAACTCAGTGTGGATATATATGAGTGGTCTACAAATGATTCAGAACTGTATGGGTGCTCTCATGTGTCATGAGAAATTGAGGGGTCAGCACCATCACTCATGACACTAGAGCATGCTTCCACTGAGAACTTAGTAAGATACTGCTACTAATGTAACCTACTAGAGAATTAACCTATTTTGCAAAACTTCTAATTGTTAATTTAGAAAACATAATCAGTATTTTCTAAGACATTCAGTACTCCTAGATTAAATAAAAATATGTATTTCCATGCTCTACTATCATAATTTTCAAAATAAGTTTAGAATATTCACATCTTCTACCTTTCTGTCAAAGGTAGCTTTACACTAGATTATCCTGCAGTGATTTGAACATATTTCTTTACTCTAATAAGATTGGCAGTGCTTTTTTGCAAATAAAGCTATGAAGCCAAAGCTCATTATAGTCCTTGATAAAATTTATCTGTGCTAGGAAGGATGGAACTTGGCTTTTTCTTGTATGTCAATATCAATGATCAGTGTCATTCAGGAAGGAAAGGACACAGCATTATGGGAAGGTTATTAGACTAGAACCTGAGCAAGTTTTCTGTTATTTTCAAGACTTCTTAAAATAAGCACCATTATTCATTTCAAAGTATGCAAAAATGAGAGGTTTACTTTATTCAAACAGATTTCTTCCTGTAAAAATCTATATTGTATTTCTTCAGGAAAAGATCTTCTAATGAATGCCACACAGCTCATTATAACACATTTGTACACTGCAAGTTGGGGGGAAATTGATTTTTTGATAGTTCATTGTTTAGGCTGCTTTCTCCTGACATGACTTCTAGTAGGTTTTACACAGAAAGCACAGGAAAGTCCAACTTTATATGTGAATCCAGAATCAGAATATCAGAATTTTATTGGCTTTTGTAAGCACCCTAAAAGAAGACTTTAAAAGGTTTTTTTTTGTCCTCATAGCTTTGCAACTGTAAGCATATTGATGGTGAGGATTACGAAGAGGACAAATTCAGAAAATGAGTCACAGGCTTTATGCTAAGATACTCAGAAATTATGTTTTACAGAATATCTGCTTTTTTCCCTGATATGTCATTGTTAATTTCCATTTAGATGACAGCTAAAAAATGTTCTTGGGGAGATACAAAGGAAAATAGCTAACAAAGAGCCAAAATAAATTATTTGAACTCAGTCTACAAGGCAGCAGCATGTATCAGCTTGTTACTAAAGGGGATGCTGTACTCTGTTGCAAAAAGCTTAGAATTCTTGAGGAAATTAATTTACATTTCAAACCAAATAGACTGCTCAGTTTAGATTCTTTGCTCTTAAATAAGCTCCTTTCTGAAGGGTCATATATGGCCATAGACAAGCACACGTATTAGATTTGGCTTTATTTCTGTGATAAAATTAAGGAATGACCTGGTAGCAGTAGGGAATAGAATCAATGCCATGGTGTACTGAGGTTAGTTAACATTAAAGATTCACATTCAGCCAAAATAAGTATTTTGGGATTCATGGCATACTTTTAGTAAGTGCAGCCACATAACCTGATAAACTTTCATTTCACTAAAATAACAGAATAGAACTGACCGTATCCATTCTTCATTTGTATCTTATCACATACAATTTGAAAGACAATGGATGCATTGGCTGATTCAGGTGGACTTCTGGGATTCCCTATGGAGGAACATGAGATAGGACTGCAGCATAACTCTGTCAAGACTACATCATAAGGAAAAAGTTCACCCACACAATGCCAGACTCTCTAGGATGAATAAAGAAAATATTAAAAAAAAAGGTCTTGCAAACAAAAAACCACAACAGACAGAAAATGGTTTCAGACTACACCTTGGGAGTCTGGTGTGGAGACTTCTCATAGGGAGAAAAATAGTAAATCCAGATGTTTCAGGGGCTTTCATACCAGAAGTGTAAGTGTAGAGGATATCACTGAAGAAATTTTTATTTAACCTTTGCTGAGCTGTCTCCACACTTGGATAACATCAGTGAGGCAGAAAAAGCACGGCGAGCATCACTGAGCTTGAACTTCTGATTACTGAGCAAGATTTTGTGTTTTTCTTGCTCTGTACTATCTGATTTGAGGAGATAGTGGTGTATTCTTCTAGCACTGTCATAGTTAGCTTTCTTGGCCTTCATTTTCATATAGAGATGAAAAGGAAGGTAAGGCTGAACAGAATGGAGTAAGATGACCTTTTGTAGCCGACTGAAGCAAGATTAATGGATTTTAATTTCCATGCTCCTATGAATCCACTTAGTAAAGCAAGAAAGACATTGCTCTGAAATAAACATTTTAGATTCTAGACTGAACACAACAAATTTGTTTGTTACCCGCACTGCACGCATAGGTGTAAATTCATCAAAGGCTACATAAAAGGAAAGCAACAACATGTAATTAAAAGCAGTCAATTGCACTTTGAGCTGATAAGTGCCAGAAACGGGGAGAAAAAGCAAAAAAAAACCACAAGCAGTGAAATCTACTGAACTGAGGATCTAGATACAGGGTGTAGGAGGCTATCTTTTGAGAAGTCTTTTCCTATTACCTTTCCCTGCCTAGCCATTACCTAAAATAATTTCAAATTTTTCAAATAATTTACCTTAAAAGATGTCACCTTTAGAGATAATAGCCAGCACTTAATGAAGTAAGATTTTTATTCACTTATTTAGAAATCTGACTGCAGAGTCTAAAGAAAGTGTTAATGACAATGAACAATTTTGTGTTAACCTTTCCAGTGTTATCTTATTCTCACAATTTATAGACTAGGTTAAATAGATATCCTAGGATTTACATGGTTCTATGGCATTCATTTTGATAAGAAATATAAAACTAGGTATAAATAATCTCAGCATGCAGCACATTTCTAATTCACAATATTAAAATGAACAAATATGAAAGACTGCACCAAATTAATTTTTATTTCCAGCTCTGCATGTAATAAACTGCCAGAAAGCAGGTCGTGTAAATATTCTACATTAGCATAAAATTGAATTATGTACAAGTGTTGTGAAACAGACGAAATGGAAACCTAACTTTTACAAACTTTATCTATTTAACATTGAATACAGAGATCCACAAGCAGCAACCAAATTTGTTACAGACTCAGGTGAAATATAGGCCAATTTTATGCAGATAGTTTTTCCAGGCACTGAGTAAAAACTATTAAGCTACACCATCTGATGTCACCAACATAATCAGGAATTTCTGTACAGTCCTTGTTAGCTGTTCGACATGGCAGCATTGCTGGTGCCACACAGGTCCATGCTCCACATCCTAGCACCTGGAAACTCTAGGAGCATGGTTCAGCAGTCCCAGGTGAGCTCTCTCTGCTGCTTTATTGAGCAATTTTAATTGGCCAACTTAGGACCCTTTGATTCCATCTAAAAATTTAGTATTTAGAAATTCAAGCCAAAATTGTTGCAAGAAATTTAAGCAAGACGTTTTCAGAATTAATGCATTTCTTGAAAAACATTTCATACACACACAAAAAAAAAAAAAACTTGATGAAATCTGGAAGATACAGAAACTTCATATTCTGAGAAAGCTTCATTCAGAATTTTTCAAACAGTTGAATAACACCAATGCTGCCTTGAAATGCTCTAGAGAATTTCTATTTAAGGCAACAGTAGAATGTATATTCTCCTTATGAATAATGAATAGTCAGCATCTAAAGAAAATTTCTAAGTAATTGATACATTTGCATGATTTAAACGTCTAAGACTACTTACTTTGTAGTGATATAGAAAGTATTCATCCTATATGAATCTTTAGTTCCATCTAAGTGTGCATAGAGACTGAAAAATTTATATTTTTTCAATACATTTCTATAAAATGCCATAGGAAGTAGTTTTTGCCATAACCTGTATATGACATCACCTTGCTGGATTTGTTCAGTTAAATGATTAATATTATATGGGTACCAAATATTTTGTCTTATCTTTTATGATCATTTAATAGCCTTATGAATCTGTAGGGTGATACTGCAGATTGTTTGCTGTATTCAAGATTTATTTGGTGGCAGATAAAATAAGGCTTATTCACTCAAGACAGTATTTTTTATATTCATTTGTTCTCCTCTGATCTGACCACAAGAACTTTTATTCTACCTAAAAACCAAACCAGATATTTTTCTGCAATTTGTTTTTAGTATTCCTCTTGCTGTTTGATGTAGCAATTGCATCAGCAACTAATATAGTCTTATATATAAAAACACACGCATACAACATTATTTCTTTCATGATTTTAAAAAGAGTGACTTACCCAGGAGTAATGAGGGGAAATTTCACTGGCATTACAAAGACCTTTTTTTTTTACTGCAGTTACACTAATGATCTAAACTGCAGAGCTGAAAAAATCCTGACCATCTGTTTCCTGCTAAAGCAACTTTAATATCAACACTTTCGTATCACACAATCTCTACTAAATTCTTTGACTGCCAATCTGGATAACAATAACTTACACTACTACGGGAAAAGCACTGTTTTATAACCATTTATATTCCCACTTTACCTATTTATACTGATGTCATCTGAGTAACTATCATAAAACTTCTAAAACAGATGGATTAAATGTGAAGTTGGCTTCTAGTGATGGATCACACTTTCTGTGTTCTGGTCAGGGTGACTAGCACTTACTCCAAGATTTATTTGTCATTCAAATAGCACTGCAGTTTAACCTGAGTTTCATTTTTGGGATTAGAAACAGACAAAACCTACAAGAAAAATTTTTACAGAGTCGTGTGTTTTTATAACAGTACTAACTAGAAATGCAACTTGATTTTCCAATTCTAGTTGGAAAAGAAATCTATGTTCTAACTCACTTGCGATGGACAGGGACATCTTCCACCATAACAGGTTGCTCAAAGCCCCATCAAACCTGGTCTTTAAGGTCCCTTCTAACTCAAACTATTCTCAGATTCCACTACAAATATTTTAAATATAATGTGTTAAACTAATTTGTTGCTGACCCTATTTAATATTCCAACTACAGAACAAAGAGGCAATTTAGCAAATCACAGTTGATGAAAGTAATTGTTTCTAAAATCAAATGAACAGTTCTGTAGATAGAAGGGAAAGCAGATAATGTAACTTATGTTGATTTTTGCAAAGATTTTAGATCTAGCCAAAAAAGTATATATGGACTGGATTAGTGAACTGTAAAATTAGTGGAAAATTGGCCAAGTTATCAATACCATCAGAACATTTAAGGGTGAAACTTAAGAGAAAAAATACTGTAAAGCAATTTCATATGACTAAGCAGCATATCCTTAAAATCAATCAATCAATCAATCCCAAACTTTTTGTCTAGTGGCCATTACACTGAAAACCTGATATGCTGCTGTTATTCACATAGACAGAATGATGTGTCAGTAACAAACTGGACTGTCTGAACACTGTGAGGAGATTCTGCATTGCTCTTTAATGAGATCTAGATTGTGCTAATGTACTTTCAGGGTTGTGCAGGGAGACTATTAATTTGGACAATATAATCAAGCCTTCTATGTTATCAGTTTAAATCTATATAAATAAGTGTCTGAATGTATAGAAAGTAGTGGCATATACTTCTGAAAGGAAAATACAAATGAAAATTGTTATTGACCAAAAAACCCCACTTTTAAAAAATGTACAGCATATAAAAATAGTACTTGGATTTTAATAGCAGCCACCTTACCAGGTTGGATTTTACATCCTGCTAGAATTTGATTAATATTCTTGAGCACTTTTTGAATGTTTAGAAAAATTAATCAATATATCATCAAGGATGTTGATAGAGGAAGTCTGCAAAGAGCTCAGAGAGATATTCATAAACTTGAAAAATTTCAATGGCTTCCAAGTGACAGCAAACACTTCCTAGTTTTTAAATGTAATCCTTTCATATCATGGTTTAAATGTAATCAGAGAAAGGGCCAACCACAGTAAAGAAAAATAATTGTATCAAATACATATCATGATCACTTAGCAAATAACACTTAATAATTTTGAATCAGTTGCTGTCTAGGTACAGAATAACACTCTAATTGCACATTCTTCCCATTTAAATAAGATGTTAATTTTTAGGGATTTTAGGTGGACAGTTTTCAATGCATCAAGTCAAACATTTCTAAGTGGATATGAACATGGTCTGTCAAGTTGTTGAAAAGCACTGAAAATGGCAGCTATTTCTGTTTTAAAAGTAATAATCACACAGGGTGGAACTGTGAATGTGGTAACTGAACCACTAAATTAGTGACTTGTCTTCATTTTCTTCTGTCTTCACACAGAGTCAGGATTAAAAACACGAAGGAGTCTAATTTTGTCGTGTTTGGGCTTGGTTGTTTATTAAATCTTATCTAAAGTACAGAGAGTTCTGCAACACTTCTAGCTACCAGCTAAAGCAAGCAAAATGGAAACCTGAATCTAGCTAATTACAAGGTCTTTTAAAGCTAAACAGTCCAATAAAGAGCTAACACTTATATTATTTATACTTTTGACCCAATAACAAATTCCTGTGACCCACTGTGCAGCACTAACTGTCCAGCCAGAAACTACTACCTGAAATCATGAAAAAGAAGGAAGAAGAAGATAGAAAAAGACAACACCCAAAATCCTCTATCTTGTCTCATACCTATTACAATATTATAAAAACCTCAAATTCAAAACCCTTCACCATGTGAAATTGCACACTTATATTCCAACTATACACCTGTGACTTAAACTCCATCACCCAAATTTGGAAGCCTTCTGCAAGGCCTCAGGTCAAAAGCAGTGTTCTCCAGGTGGTCAGTGCCAGAAAGCACAGAAAGCTCAAAACTCCCAGGTTTCTGGATTCCAACACAGTACTACTTCTCTGTAAGACAATATTTTACTGGGCCTAGTGCATCACTGTAACTGTTTATGACTGTTTAATTGGAGGTCACTATCCAACATTATTAGGCAATTGCTGCATAAATTTCATATGCTGAAAACGTCTTACAGTAAATTATTAAAAAAAATAAGAAACTCTTGAATCTAAGGGTATCCTCTTTCTTTATATTAAGTTATTAAAAAAAATTTAGTATTAAATCATATAATCCTTTTTACTGTTTACTGAAGCGAAGTTGACACTTGATAGAATAAAAGAATTTCTATTAAAACATTTAGGTTAAAGTCCCTTCTTTTTGATCTTCCAACATCACTTAAACCTTAGAGCTTAGAATTGTTATAGTACTGAATTCTAATATAATAAACCCAGAAAATATGATGATGGAAAATATCAGAGTAAATTACAGATATCACAGGAAGTTTTAGAATCTGTTCATTAATTCAGTGTAGATTTCTGTAGAGCTTACAGAAAGCATAAGAGCACAGTTCCATAAATCTACATGAAGGTAACATTGGAGCATTCAAAGAAATACATCCTATTACAACCACGTATAAAAAAAAGGTCACTATTCTGTTATTCAATATTACAAATGTCTGTGGGGAAAAATTTCCTTTGCTGTAGGGAAATGAAATGTTTCATCAAAAATTGTACAGTAAATAAATTTCAACCAGTGGTATAGCACTGAATTATTTTTAGCTTCTGAAGAAATTTCCCAATCATGTACTGTCTCTATCAATTACTGACTAAAAAATGCATATTCCATTGCTTTGCATAGAATATTTTTCTTATGCTACTGAACTTGTACAGACTTTTTAATACAATCATGTCCTTTTCTACAAAATTACAGATCCCACTTCAAAGATTCCATTTCAGGGTAGTGTCAAAGCGCACTAAAAAGCAACACCTCTGAAGAGAAACAGATCCGCCCCACTTGCTCCCTCTCTCTGCAGTCTCAGAGTCCATTGCTGTTCATAGAGATACAGAGCCCTCTCAATCTCTTCATAAAGGGTTAATCTCAAGTGCATCACTAGGTCTGGGTGGATGGAATGATTCTGATAAACCAGAATGAAGAGACTTCTCCAACCTAAATCCAGTAAAAGAGACTACTGCTCCTTCTGAAGCAGAATTGGTATCCCAAAATAATTTTCAGAGCTGCAAATCATTCTAACGTCGCAAAATACCCTGTAAAAAACCAAGGAAACTACAGTGTTGTAAGATGGCAGCTTTGAAACCTTACTCCTAGTAGAGAACAGTAAACTATTTGTTTTTTCTTCTTTGCTGTAAAGCTTCTATTTGGTTTGCAATATCTTGAAAAAACTTTAAAAATATACATCCAGTAAAGAATGGCATAAATTGCCCACCATAGTGGCTGCAATTGCCACTGACTGTAATCAATGAGAATTTTTCTGTGATAGCCATGGACAAACCCTATAATTTATCCACAATTCTGTATTTTCACTTGAATCAGGGAGCACAAAGCACATATCAAGGTCTCTGTCAGACTCTACCAAATCAAATGGCAGAGAGTGGAAGAGGAATGTGGGAGACCTGGGAGACATTTGTAGTAGCAGCCAGCCTGGGCAATGGTGGCTGCATGCAGCACTGACACTGGCTCAAGATGTAAGCTCACAAAGTAAAATCTGCTGCAGCAGTTGCTGTTCTACTTCTTTCTATTTTTTTCTCCCAGGCCTCTATCTTTAGGAAAATGAACTGAGGTTCTTGGTTTTGTTTTTTTTTTTAATAAAATTATACAAAAAAATTAAAATAAAATTAAAATAGTCAAATTTTCTGATATTTTCTTACCCTTTCTGACTCTGTGCCCAAATGCTCAAATGAAAATAAGCAAAGCAAAGTAAAACAACACCCACCAAACAAAGAAACAAGGAACAAAGTATTAACATCAAAACACAGCTAGTCTGCTGTGTGGAAGGAACAGGAATGTGTAATGGAAGGAAGAAGAGATTCTTGAAAAAGGGCTGCTTAAGATTTCCTGTCCTGGCACCGGGGTACAATGCAGAAGCTACATTACCCTTTTTAATAAAATCAAGAGAACAGAGGTTTACAAATGTCTAAGAAGTTATGACTCCACCAGCTTCAGGCTGCGGTTCTGAGAGAACAGTGACCTGATAAAACAGTCCATGACAGCAGAAAGGCAGTTTTGACACTGTCCACATCCCAAGTGCTATCCAGATACTGACAAGTACAATGGACTCATTATTTTGGTTGAGAGAATGGGAGAGAAGAGCTGAAGTGTTTTGTGGTTTTTTTTGCAGGACTGTGTTCATATATCCAAGCAAACACTTTAGAAGTAATTGTGGTTAGTGCAGTCTCTTCAACGATATACTAGTTCAAAAACATTTAAGTCTGGATATGTCTTCCCAGCAAACAGAAAAAGTATTTTAGCTTTGCCTGTAGTTTGTTACTGTGAAAGAAACAGTGGGTTGGGTTTAAGATATATTTGGGGACAGGTTTTTTTTGTGTGAGAGCTACAGCCACTACCAGAATAGATTATATATAGAGAGCTCACAAAGCAGCAAGTAAAAATTGCAAGCAATACTATATCAAGAATATATAATTTAAAAAAAATAATTGAAAATCAGAGATAATTTCCAATCTGAGGAAGCACTATAGTAAGCTTCTCTGTTGATGAAACATAATAAAATAATGACAAATTATCACAAAGAAAATTGTGAAATGGAATTATATGTTCCATTGATGTAATCCCAAGAAGTACACCCCATTAAGTCAGATACACTTTTTGTCATAATTCAGGTAACTGCAAAATTTTCAAATGATAAACTATTCCAAATAAAATACTAGTTTATAAGATTGCTACAAAATATATTAGAAATGTGCTGAATTCTAATTTAGAAAGATATCTTCAGAAGTACTGGAATGCATGATCAAACACTAAAAAGCTACTGTATTACCTCCTTTGAACTCTCTCTCCTAAACCATAATTGAACTTTCAGTGCCAGACTACTGGATAGTTCTTAAAAGTGGTGAAAAGTTTATTTTTGTTTCAGTGGGAAACACGAAAAGTTTATAAAACTGGAAAATATTTTCCTCCAGTTTTCCTCATTTACTGAAATTCCTTTATGTCTCCAGATATTTTCGGCATTTCAAAGGAAGTTTCATATTGTATTTCACATGTATTTCCCTGCTTGTAATCACTTCAGTGCACTGACTCTATACACAGAAAACAGTTTCCATAGCAGCAGAGATGTGCCCATGACTTGGTGAAGTTTCTATTCAGTAATATAATAGATCTTTGTTCCTGCATTGCTTGCTGACACCTTCCAATTGCTCTTCTAATCTTCTGACAACCTCAGCTTCCCATTCTTTTACTGTAATTTCATTACTCTTTATTTTTTCCTGCTTTAAATTTAATGCCTGCTCAATGAAGTTGCATTGTCTTGGTCCTGAGGAATCACAAAAGAACATGTGAAGTTACAGTACACTGTGAAAAACAATACACACAAATTGAAAAATATAAAATAAGCCATTAATTTGATTGAATTGTTTTTCATATAATGTCTGTGAATTAAACAACTTTTGTTTATGTGATGCAACATATGGCTAAATTTTTTCATCTAGAGAGATAGAGAAGCAATGGCACTGGGGAACTTCTGTGACCAACATGATGTGAAATTCAAATAAAAAGCATAAATCTGTTCTTATAAAATTCATGCTGCTTTTTACAAATTTGGTTTTTCCTGGATGTTACTGTAAGTAATCCCCAGAGGATAACTGTTTGATTGTAACCTGGCAAGAACCAGGTTCATAACAATACAGGCAGCCTGAAGGAGCAACTTTCCTGACTCCCCAGCCTGACTCCCTCTATCAGCTCTACTCCCCAACAAACTGATTTTTTTTTTAACAGGTTATTTCAGTTATGTAATTTTTTTTTTTTTTTGCAGTGATGCAAAAATTCAACTGTAATACTAAAATGGTGACGATTGCTAAGTTTGGATAGGGATTTCACAAGCCAGTATTGCTACTATGAATCTGATCTTGTGGCTCTTCTCTGTGTTTACATTCTGATAATTCTGCAGTATCAGTGAAGGTTTACAGAGATCATATACATTGACCATCTTCTCACCACCTTTCCTGCATGACATATGAAAAATATTGAAAGTAACTATCTGGAAATTAGGAGGCAAAGAAACAAGGCAAAGTAATATCATTTATTAGCCCAACTGGTATAGTTAAAGGGATAAACTCACACTGAAACAAAAGCAAACCCAAAATGAATACAACTATTTAACTTTACTTAATTACATTAATTAGCTAGGTAATGTGAGAGAGAAGTGTGGTTGGCACCCATGCAGAGGAGAAGTTATTAGCAAAGGAATGACTTTGGAAAAGCAGCAAGAGAGAGAAAGCCAGTTATTACCTATGGAAAATTAATGGTCATCTGATAGAGATGTGAGGAAAATTATAATGGGTCATAAACCCAGTACTTTTGTTGACTTCTTTCTTTCCATATTTTTTACTGCTGCTAGCTTCAGTTTCCAGATTTATGTACTGAAGATATTTTTCAAGTTTCCATTGAGAATTAGGGAGAAGAAAAATGCTCAGATATAGAACAACCACTTTGGCAAAAATATTTTCCCACTGTTCACTGAGATTTTCTGTTCATAATTGTACATATGAATTTATTTTGAAACATGGAGTATCTGACCTGATAAACAAATCTCCCTGTGATAACTGTACAATATATTTTACATTCTCTACTGCATGTGTAAGAATGACACTAATTATACAATATAGTCAATATTCTCCCTGTACAATGGGAGAATATATTTTTCTTGTGTAATTTTTTTTATTAGAAAATGAATAAATATTTTGCAATATAACTTTAGCCAACTGACGGTAGAAGGTATGTCACAAACCCTAGTTTATAATGTTAAATTAAGATTTCACCACTGAAAGTACCTGTCATTTTCTCACTTCAGCATTAAGAAGGTAGAGCAAATAAAGAGCAAATAAAAAACGCTGAGTGATTTGAATAAAGAAGAGGTTTTTTTGATTTGTAATATACATAGTTTTGCTTTAACATATTGATAAGAATAGCTCTTCCAAAAGAGGATATGCACAACAGAGTGCCTCAAATTGCATGATTTTCAGTGTCCTCAAATTCTAGATATAATCATTTGGGCAAAAAATAAAATTTAAAAAAAAAAAAAAAATCTGTCCTGTGTAACATGCTTAATATGCATCAATTTTCTTATAACTAGAAAGGATTTTTCATCACCATGCTCATGCATCCCCATAAAGTGTTGATAAAGTAAACAGGCAAAAGTGCCAAACTACTTCCATTAACAAGATACCCTCCTAAGATGCTGGAAATTTGAGAAGAAAAAAGTAATAGTCCTTTAGGCTATTGAAATACATATTGCAAATTTTGAGAAAGAATTTTTTACCTTTTCCAGCAAATACTCAATGTATATCCAAAAGAGTAATAATGCATCACAATTTTAAAAATAATTATAATAAACTAAATCATCAGGCATTAAATTAGCCATCTATGATAAAAAATTAATACTAAACAGGAGTTAGCTTTTTGTGCCATTTCATTATATTTACTGCTTTGGATTATATACAAAATAGTAAAATTTTTGTTGTTCTATGTGAATCCTTTTTATTACCTCATTAGCATTTTTATTTATAAATCTGTCTGTGTAAAGAAATAAACCTCTCAAACAATTAATGTTTGTCACCACATCCAGGTTTTTAACCTTTCTCAGACAGGCTGACTGAATCCTTTGCAAAGGGTAAATGATCATTTCCTACATGCTGATATCCCCAGTCCTGAAGAAATTTTTGTTTCCTCTCATGGCAGGCATTCCTGTAGTCGTTTCAAGAAAATCATAAAATCTCTATCAGGCCTATTCATATTGCATTGATCTATTATTATATTTATCTTTGTTTATTAAATTTTACTTCTATTGAAAATGCATTCAGAAGACATGTTTATTGACTCAGATGGAATGGACTTTCAACAGATTCTTTCTCAAAGGACCAAGAAAAGCCCTATTGCTTAGTCTGAGCAGCTCAGTTTGTACATGTTTGTTACACATTATACATGTGAAATAATATCTGAAGTTGTGATACTGCACACTCCTCTGCAGTTGTGTCTGCAGTTTCTCATAATCTCCCATAATTCTTAACTGAGGTGACACTGAAATTATCATCTACTGACTACTCATTCTATAGCAAAAGTACATGAAAGAAAGTAGCTAGAGACAAATGTTTCTGTCTACAGCTAGATTCTAAACAACAGTGGGTTTGGTTAAATAACAGTATTTAAATGTTAAAAATCAGCATGTAGATAATTGGGACAAGGAGAACAGTTATTTAAGTTGTAAATGAAAATTGGAGCATTATTTGGATGTATCATCATTTTTCCTATACAATTTAAAAATATAGTACATCAAGTAATAAATAATTCTACCTAATAGTTTAGTTCTACACATCCTTTCTTAAACTGTGCATTACAACTTGCTTTGTTGACATCGATATTCAGTAGTGAGAATAACTCTCAATAATAGTTTCTACCCTTCAAATGAAGAGAAAAAAATAGATCAGGAATAAATTATCACATTAAATAACACATTTTTAACAGCTGCAAAATTCTACAACAAATAGTATTTCAGGCATTCTCTGCTGAGACTCAGATTTTATTTACACCCATGATCCTCAGATATTTGCTGAAGGGCAAAACACACACCTGATTAGAGCTGTCAACTTCCATGTCCACAGTCCTTGTTCACTGAAATTTCAGAAAACCTTTGACCTCATACAGAATGCCGAGGGTCAGTTTGCACAAGCAGCATGAAATCAGATGTGCCATATTGCTCAGCATCTGTTCCTTACTTCACACCAGTGTTTCCCTGGAAAACACAGGGCTGTCAGCATCAACAATTCTATGCTAATCCATCAACTTTTACCTATATTTTGTCTCACCAATTATACTCCTTAGAGCTTATTTAGCTATCTACGTCCAGCCAGAGTCTCAGATCAACAGCCACAAACTGCCAACATAATTTACATTAAAGAGATGTTTTTTTTTTTTCCTTCTTCTCTCCTTCCTTCCTATTCTTCCTTCCTCTACTCTCATTTTCAAGACTCAGCCTGTATTGCTCTGACTTAGTATGAGCCTGAAACCACTTCTTCCTAAACACCTTTCTCTCCTGGTACTGTAATTTTTACAGTATCATTATAGAGTTTAGAAAGACAGTTTTATTGTAAGTAATAAATACTTCTGAAAGAATTCCAGCATCCAGCAATTGTGTTTATTTAATGTCAATATCATATCACAAAAGATCATAACTGTTAGAGGCCAGAAGCATTTATAAATGAATATAGAATTTATAGCCCTCCATTAATTGGACAAGGTAATAAAGAGACAACTAATGAGTACCTACCAGATATTTCAAACACTTTTAACATACTTAACTATTTCAAGATACATTTAAACCTATAAATCAGATAAAAATGAATGTGCCATGTACTTCGTGCGTCTTTGCTATAACACACACAGGCTGCATCTGTAGTGGCAATGTTAAAACTCACATCTGAATAAATAACACCTTGCTGGTGTTGCTAAATATGCTAGAATTTATCTTCCACTTATGTGAAAGGTAATCATAATTTTTAAGAACAGATTTGTAGTTCCCCTAGCAAAGATCTTCAGAGAAAATAAACAAAGTGCCTATTTCCACTGAAAGGTAATAAAGTATATTCAGTATAGTTCCACATGAATAAAATGCCAGAATCACTCTAAGAACCTAGTTTTAGGTATATTTCAGAGTCTATTTCTGTCCTTGTAAAATTTGCATTGTCCTGCATTAGGCATTTAAAAAAATAATGAGTACAGTTGTTGGGTTTGTCCTGATTTTCATGTCTTTTTTTTCTCTTTTCTTTCTTTTTTTCTGTTGCTTCCTCTATCCATAATTTTTTCTTGACTCTAATTTCTTTTTTCTTACCTTTCCAAAACTATATATTTAAAAAGCTGGTTTCCATAGTTAAGATGATTACTATCAGAAAACTTTTCTTTATAACAGTGTTTATTTAAAGATAGTCTATTACAAGCAAGAATGACAAAATCCAGGAAATAAAAAAAAATTAGATACTTTATCAGTACTCCAGGTGGTGTTTCACAAGGGTGGAGTAGAGGGGTAGAAGCACCTCCCTTAAACTGCTGGCTTCATTTATTTTCATGCAGCTCAGGATATAGTTGACTCTCTGAGCTGCACCCTCATGGGTCATGTCAAGATTCTCATCCACCAGAATCTCCACACCCTTCTCAGGACTGCTCTCATTCAAGTTGGTTTTCCAACAACTCTCATTTAGAAGTAATAAATCATTAACATTCTCAGCTAGGCAACTGCAAAGAGTGCTAAAAATCTGATTTTCAGAGTCCTTGTTCAATGATTTATTCAGAAGACTAGAATACTTCTTTGCAATATATCATATCTGCTAGTGCTGTCACCATTTTAATTTTAGTGATCTAAAAATTATGTATTGTTTTTCATTTTTAAAACTTATTGCTGCCTGCGGCTAATACATGTATTAGATAAGAAATCTCTTTAATAATATGAAACATAAATGGCTTTTTTTCTTTATTTCAATTTTTCTATCTCATAATCCTTTTTTAATCTCATAATTTTACCATATTTGATTAGTCTTTTCTTCTGCCTCCTGTCTTCTTCCCTTGCCTATACATCCTTTCCTGTACACTTTTAAGATTTCACTTTGCAGCATGAGGAAATTCAAATATATACAACTAATTCCGAAATATAGCTATATGAATAATTCCACTCACATAAAATTGGAGTAGTTAAAGCATTTTATTGCTTGGGGTTTCTGTCCTCATGCTCATCACAACAGTATGACTAAATTAAAGTAACATGCAAGTAATATCAGTTACATTGAGATAATCACATGGGGTGATTTGATAATCATGAGTGATAATGATTAATATAATGGATTGGGGAAAAATAGGAACAGAGCTAACACTTGGTCCAGAGAAGAAGCACCAAGTTGATCAGAGGGATGAACACCTCTCCTAAGAGGAAAGGCTGAGAGAATTGGGATTGTTCAGCCTGGAAAAGTGGAGCCTTCAGGATGACCCAAGTGCATCCTTGCAGTATCTGAACGGAGCTTAGAGGAAAGATGGAGAGAAACTATTTACAAAAGTGTGTGGTGAAAGAACAAAAGGAATGTGTTCAGATTGAAGGAGAGTAGATTTAGATTAGATATTAGGGAAAAACTCTTTACTGTGAGGGCTGTGAGGCACTGGAACATGTTGCCCAGAGAAACTGTAAATGTGTCATCCCTCTTCAAGGCCGGGTTGGATGGGGCTTTGAGCAGCTGATCTAACTGAATGTGCCCCTGCCTATGGCAGTGGGGTTGGAACTAGATGATCAAGGTCCCCTTCCAACCCAAATGACTCTATGATGATTCTATGATTCACTTATATAAGTGAAAAAAGGAAATAGAGTTTTTATTATGTAATTACCTGAAGATTCATGAAGTTTTTGCTGACTTGTGTACTTTTAAGAATTTGCTACACCTCAGAAGCCTGCTTTTATACTGGCACATAGATTTCGTTTGCTTTTCAAGGAGATCTAATGAAAAACAGGAGAATGTTGGAGCACTCAATATAAAGACAATTTTTGTCAAATAACAAAAAGTGACTTACTGAAAATATACAAGGCTTTTCTGCTTTCGCTTTACATTAAATTTCAATTGGAAAGGTTGTTTTGCCTCTTACACTGAGTGTTTTTTAGTTTCTAGGCAGTTTTAGAAAATTACCACCTCAGATATCAGTAATACTGCCACCATACCTCTAACCTGCTGTATGTCAATCAGAGATGATGGCATTTTTCATTTCCTTCAGCTGATAGTCAAATAAAAACTGCCATTCTATTAAAAATATAATTGGAGGTGCACTTTTCTTCAAATATTTTTCGTTTCAAAACTAACTACGGAAAATATTCTAGCATTCTGTGATGCTACTCCATTTCAAAGAGATTAATCATCCCCAATCACGTGGGCAAAGTCAACTAAAACACACATTATATGATCTTTCTGTAGCTAGATCCTAAAACGTATTCAAATTTGAATATATGGATAAGTTCCTGGCAATCCTTGCTTGTACATTGGCTTGATCAACGTCAGAGGGCAAACAACAGATGAATATTAAAATGCAGCCAGCATAAGAAAGGCTGTCTATGATTCACGTGGGTAGCTGTACACACCTGTGTGTTTCATACACACATATGGAAACACAAGGCCTACACCAGAAAGGAATAGACCCATAATGGGGTCTAGGAAGATAAAGATAGCTTAAACATGCTTTTGTTTCTCTAAATTGTTGTCATAAACAGCAATTAAGAAATAAAAAAGAGTAAATCTAAATTATCTTGGCTACCCATATACTGTTTTCTTCGTTGTAGATTTTTCAGAGGAACAAAGAGAGATCTAAGAATAATTGCACAGAAAGCAATCTAGTTATATGGTTTATGTTTTTAGCAATTTGAAGTGAATTGTATCCATTCTAGTAAACTGAAAAAAATGTTTATAAAAGAACATCTATAACATTTTGTTTGACAGATTTATACAAGTGTAACTCTGTGTTGTCTAAGGTATTAACTGAAGCCAAGGGCAAAAACTGAAACAACTGATCAATGTTTTCTATTCAAGACATTCTGATGAGGATTTTTTCAGAATTTATACAACCAATACAAACATAGTTATATTTGTAAATGTGAAGGAAAAAAATTATTTGAAATTCTAACTCAGAAAATATCCTAAATATATTCATAAACTGTTACTCCAATAGCTTCCATAATTCTTTTTACCATCTCTTCAGAATTTCTCTTAAACTGTTTGCAAAATTATATGAAAGCAGACATTGCTTGGAAATAATTTAGTTAACTAGGTCACACTTTTATGACAGAGAGCAATAACTCACAGATGCAAAACTGGAATTCAGTTTGACAAGATATCAGTTTAGTTTTGTTCTGCTGTGCTACAACACTGCTACTCAGCCTACCTCTTTATTTTTTTATCAATTTATGGGAGGAAATAAAGATTTTAAACAATTTCTAATTTCCTGGGATTAGGACTAAACCACTTAGTTCTATTGACTTAATGTGATCATTAAATTCCTAGTTTGACTGCACAGTGATGCATTGAAATACACAATACAAACCACTGGCTTATCAATATAATGTATAAGCTGAGAATCATGTCCTCAGCCCTGTTTTCGTAAAATCATAAGAATGGTCATTCTGGGTGAGACCAAAAGTTAACCTCAATGTCTCATTTCCAGTTGCAGAAGACACACAAATATTAAAATAGGATATTCAGATCCAGGATTTTTTTTTTTCTGGTACATTTTCCTTCCATGCATTTACCCATTCAATTCTCAAATGTCCATCAATTTTTTAACACCTACGTCATGGGGTGAAGTTCTCCACAGAAGAGAACTGTGAGGAAAGTGAAAGACTTGTGTGCCTCACATACACCTCTAAAGTACTGATCTTCTTTATCCTGCCAAGTCACAGAAATTCTTTGTTTGCATACTTTACTGCTCCACCTTCATGAGAATCACCAGCACCATACTTTGAGGTTCTAGAGGCTACATGAGCATACTTCTCTTCAGCAGCCTTTATAGAAGAGTATTTCCTTATTTAGCTGTTATTTCCCAGAGTCCACCCAGCACACTATGTGTATGCATGGCACACAACAAATACTGTGCTCAATAAGGAAATATTTCACATAGAATGGATCTGGAGGGCACCAACAGATCCACCAAAGATCTGGATCTTACAACACCAACAGGCATAAAGCTGCGCAGGATGGTGCTTTTCAAATAACATACATGGCATCAAGGTTGACTTCCAATTACTTTTGAAAACCCAGCCATTAACTGCTAACCTGACACTTGAATCTTTTAGATTGTGTGTATAAAAATTATACCAAGTGTTAAAGCATACAAAAAACCCACCCAGAGGCGTGAAAAAGTTTATAGAAATACTTCTAATCACATTCAACGGAGTGCACTACCAGGTAGTGAGAGATTTTAATGCCCAGTAAACTAAAAGCTGTCATGTGAGATTTTGGAAATGTTCTCTATAATACAGAAAGATGACTTGATGTAAAATAATTATCTAGGAATATCTTTTTGTGTGTGTGTAAATTTATACACTGTAAGCTTATTGAATATTCAGTAATACTCTACTAATAAATTTCAGTTAACTAGAAAAGAATATTGTGAAATATTTATATGACTGGACTAGTTAGATGGACTCCTCAGATCTTCTGTCAACAAATAGTAGGAGTCTGCAGAATATTTCAGCTGAGCTTATACCTTTGAGAACCTGTGATTGTACTGTATCCTATTATAAAATCTATACTTATTTTCATTTTGACTGAGGCAGTGGTTTAAATGTGTTCAGAATTTTTAAGAATGCTTAAGAATTATCAGGTGTTTTATTTTACTTTTACTTTACATGTGACTCAGATTTCACCTTAACCTTAGGGTATCTGAAGTAATTTTATTCACACACACCATGAATCCAAAATCCATTAATATTTCCCTTCAGACTAGAAAAACTATTTTTTTTATTTGTATAGTAATCAATGCCCTTATCTGCCATTGAATTTTATTTTCTTGAAAGTAAATGTGTTAACCTTCAGCAAGCTCCAGGTTAGAGCTTTATTAAACCTTAAAACAGAAGTATAAGAGTCCCTTCACAGATGAAAGCTCAGATAAAAATTCATAACAGGATATTTATTTTTCCACAGTTCATATTAAGAACTGAAGACCATAACACTCCTGCTTAATATCAAAAGTGACGTGAGAGTTTATAGCAAGCATAATTCCCCAAAGTTTTTTATCTTCCAGAGACTTTGTGTTACCATATTCTTTGCCCTTTATTCCTGTACAACAGGTCCTCCTTAGGTACCACAAAAGAGTGTGACCTTTTTGCAATCATGACAAAAGGATTTCCACAGTAGTATCCTGTAGATAGGATGTAATTTAAATCATGTTTCAAATAATTAATGAAGTTTAAAAGTAATTGCAAGATAGCGTAGATTGAAGCTTAAAAAATCAACCCTCTGCCTTTATAGTTAGCATATAGTTAGTTAGATATAGTTAGATGTCAATGAAGTGAGAGGAAAGGAAGATCTATCTATAATTAAAACAATTGTATAGATTGTGATTTTGCATCACAAAAAATCTGATTTCATTATTAGACACATTAAAATATGTATCTGGGGTTTTTGAGGTTTTGTTTTGTAATAAGCAGTAAGATCTTAAACTCAAGATCTTGTACAAGGCTGAGCACAATTTGCTGAACTTAACTGTGTCACAGTAAAATGGTGAGGACTGCATTATTGATGGACACTGATGTGACAGACAGTGTATGCACCATGCTGTCTGAATTGCAAATCATTGGACAAGCTCTAATGCACCAGGCTTTTCCAGAAAAGGTAGCCAAATTTAGATTATGATTATGAGGTTTAGGACTGTGTATTAACATTGACTTCTATTTTGTGGTATTTCCACTACTTCTACATTGTCCCAAGCAATACAATTAATAATCTGCTTTTATTGGATTTCTTGATTTTCATTTCTTGCTTGTACTTAGCAGTAGTAAAATATGTTTGTCAGGCATAGAAATGATACCTCGTGCTGTATATTTTGGGTAAAGTCTTGAAAATTTTTCTCCTCATTTGCTGCAGGAGAGAAAAATGCCTTATTCACATTTTTTATTTAAAAAAATGTCCTTGCTTCTGCGTCAGTGAAACATTTGATTCATCATTTAATCCTGTCTGGGATTCCAACCACACATTTAATATCCTGACTTATAAGAAAGAAAAGGAAATACTCTGCCATGTAAGACATTTATCACTACGTATTCTATCTTATCTTCCTGTTTCTTTTTTTTAATAATTCCTAAATGTGCTAGGTCTAGTTTAGGCTAGATTTACATAAGCACATTCTGCTCTTGTTCTTAATACAGAGGCTTGTATTTATTTCAAGATGGAAGATTTGTACAAGTAACCGCAGGATTCCAAGCAGAGAATGTAATTTTTTATTGCACTCTTTACTAAGATAAGTCATCCCAATAATAGATAGGAAATAAGAATGACACATTTCATTATTCATACAGATTATTGCTGCTTTTAAGTAACTAAAGTTTGTTCAAGTGGTTTGATGTCTTTCTAATCACTGCTAAATAAACTTACAAAATATTACTGCTTGGCTTGAACTATAAAATTAACTCTGATTTAGTTGCACTTGAGACAAGCATGCTGATTCATAAGCCTTCTTTTGTTTAATAAGCCTTGTTTTGCTTCTTTTGTCTTAACATGACTTTCTGTTGATTATTTTCATGAACCCTGGTATACAAAATTAATTTTTTCCTTCTTTTTCTCCCTCGTTAAAAATGACTGCACATCAAAAATGTTCTTCAAATATTTGCTATTCAAGTTATGCACTTGGACAAATATAAGTGTCAGAACTATCCTACTTGATAAACCTTAAAGAATTCAAAATTATATCTATGTAATATTCTCTTGAAAATCTCATTTTCTATAAACACTAATGTCATGCTAGAATAGACACAGAAAGGAAACAGAGAACCTGTAATGGAAATTAAGTTAATTCCATTTTCATGAAAGCAAATATTTGAAAAAAATTCTGAGATACTTGTTCCAGCCTATTTACACAGCGAATGATTAAGAATAAGCTGTCTAGTAAATATTGTTCCCTCAGCTTGAACACATGATTATTTCAGAGAAGGCAAATGTCCACAAACTGAATATATACGTATATATAAACACACACATATATATATAGGTATATACATATATTCAGCTAACCTATTACATGAATTTAAGCTGTTGTTGCTCTCTTCTGTACATTCTATACCCACTCTCTGTGTCCTTTTAGGAATGTTAAGGCCCTTATAAGAGGTTGCACCAGTTATGGTTTAATGCATAATCAGAATCACTGCAGTGAAGGGTAGAAGATGTAGCCATAGACATTTTGAAATATGGGGCAAGCGACCTTTGAAATGCTATTCAGGTCACATGGCATAAAGGTACAAGTTATATCTGTGTCCCTTAAGTTGGTTCTATGTCAGTCCTGACACTTAGTGAAACAAATCTAAAGCAATGAGACAAATGATCAAGAAGTGGCCTTGGAAAGGCAAATACGTCTTCATGTTCTTAATGCGTGACTACAAAGTAAGCATTTTTTATAGGCAGTTTTCCCTAAGAAGTCAAGACCTAGATACTAGAGTACAATTTTCTAAAGCCACTGTAAGGTCAAGTTGAAATTGTTTAAACAATTGTGTAAATAGATTAAATTTTTCTACAGTTAATTAATTCACATTTTTACAAGACTGTCTAAGGTGCAATGTATTTACTTCCTTTTTCTCTTGGGAACTCTACTGGTACTCTGCCATTAAATTGGAATGACCAAACAAATCTAAAATTGAGAAATTAATTTTATCCCATTCTTTCTTCATCAGAGATCATTTGTTGAAAACAAACCCCAAAATGTATCCCAAATCATCTCAGAAATAAGATAATTTAATATATGCATTCAGCCACACAGAATCAAAAACATAACCTGCACATTAAGCAAGGGAGTTAATGTTTGCTGAGAAGTGCTATTAGATAGGATTCTTTTAAACAATACCTTCCTACTTTTTACCAAAAGATGTCTTTCCATGAGATGTCCAGTACTATAAAATACATAATAAAATATGCTTATCAGTGGCTTGACTGTTCATGCAAGCTGTTACCTTATGTATCACAAACTTCACATCAGATTAGTCACCTTTCCACTGGGACAAAAGAGATTATATATGAATTACTGAACAGTCAAGTAAACCTACACCGTACTTGCACTGACACTGATTTTTTTTTCCTCCCCATAAGGACTAGGAAAGAGGTATACAATACAGGAGGTACAAATACAAGATGAGATTAAAAAAGTGATTTAGAGGAATGGTACTAGAAATACTTAAAATGAGTTTTTCATTGTGCTCTGAACAGCAAATATGTGAAATGCTCAAAAGAGAGTAATAATAAATCGGCTTATCCTTGCCTATGGCACTGAAAATGAAAGAGGACACGAGTTGTACAAAATATCCTCCAGCTCTCTAAAGTTGTGCTTTTACATGAATGTGACAAAATGGGATAAAAACATCCAAGCAAAATTAACACATAGTAAGATTAATTTGCTTACATTCTATGACGAAGTTGTTGATTTATTCATGGAGCTGACAGGTTCATTCAAGAAGCTGAAATTTCTGATTTACAGTGCACCATATGGATATGAGAACGTATCTGTTATATAAATAAGACTTTGTGTACATGTGTATACGTGTCCATGTGAAGACGTCTGGTTTCTAACGCTCATTTTAGCTGGCTGAAGATTTTCTAAACATTTTTTCAAATAATTTAAAAGTCAAATTATCAAAAGAATTATAAATCTGTGCAGAAAATATTCCTGATGAAAACACAGCCATTTCATTGGAATTTTCAATAAAATTTGTTACAAGGTTGATATGTAATGTTTGAGATTAATAAATAGTAAGACAGATGTCACGTATCTATTAAAAACAAATATCAGAAATCAGAAGGACTAATAACCTATGGGTAAAACACTTACCTGGAACATGATCTACATTGGAGACAGTTTGAACCTTGGTCTCTCGTATCTTGACTGAATTTCATAATCATTAAAAATTAATTATATTGCCTGGTCTGGACTGGAACTTTGTCACTATAAAAACCAAACAAAAAGGAGACAATAGCTTTCTTGCATTAATCCCAAAGGATGCAAGAAATGCAATTTCTTGATGCAAGAATGCAAGAAATCCCAAAGGATTGCATCCTAAAGGATGCAAGAATTGCAAGGAATACTGATGGATAAAGAAATCATTTCCTACCTAGTTAATAGATAAAAAGTTTTTTAAAAAAGACAATTTACAGTTTAAAAAAAAATATTGACAATAAATTATTGCCATTGAAGTAAATTAAACCTGCAGATGTAGACAGAATATATTTGTTAAATATATATCAACTGCTGCTATTTATATTTATACAAATAACAAACTGCTGCCTTTGTCAAATGAAGTTTTCTGTTTGCCAAATGACAAAATTATTTTTGAGATAAGAACAATTACGAAACTTCATCATTTCAAAATGCCAGTCTGCTACAAATTGGACATCTCAAAGATTGTCTAAGAAAGGGAAAAGACCCTTGCCCTAGTTCTACTTGAAATTGTATTGGTTATTATGTGAAAATGCTATCTTCATCACATGGCTCAGCAGAACCAACCGAACTGATAACCAAACATTGTTTTGACCATCAAATAAAGACATATGGGTGGACAAAGAATAATAAAACAGACACTGTCATGCTTGTTGAGAAATAAATAATTACTATTGCAGTATAGTATCACAAACACATTTTGTTTTTATTTCCATATGCCAAGACAGTTTGGTCTACAGCTAGATAAAAGCATTGAACAAAGCTGATTTAGTTCTGTACCACTAAAAATTTAGGCATCAAATTATAACTTTAATGGAGAAATTGTACTTTTAAAGAAATTTTGAGTGTTGTCTCCATATTGGATATTAAGATCAGAAGCATGTGTGTTTCCCAACACAGAGAGTTAAATATTTGAAAGATTTCCACATTCTTGCACATTAACCAAAACCCAGGAAAATATATCTTGTTTACTGGTCTCAATAAGTAATCTCAATATAATATTATAATTCAGATTTAGATTTTTGAAGATCTGAAAGTTCCCACTTGTAAAATTGAAACTTGTAAAGGAATATAGGGATAATCTGTAATGATGCAAACAGGGGGGTTGGTTTCATATTTCTGCCTTATTATATATGCTGTCACATAAGAAAGAAATCATGTTTGCTTGTGTCTATTCAGGCAGACATTCCATCTACAAACTACCTGCTGTCCATACAACGTGAATCCAGAGCTAGGCAGCCAGCAACAAGAGTATGCTCAGTTGTCCATACATGCATTCTAGCCAGGAAATTCAAGCTGCTCTTTACACTCTGGTTATGTCTGAAGCTAAAGTGCTGTTCAAAGTCCCTGGAGAAATAACTGTCTCTGCCCAGATGATAAGTTGCCTGGTTCCTGATCTTAAAAGTATTTCCCGTGGTAGCACCAGCAAGAGGAGTTTAACATGGATCAATACAGACAACATTGTGTCATGACAGCAGTCAAAACTGACTGCAACGCTTCCACTACAGCAAGAGAAATATCCGAAGGAGGTGGCTGCATTCTTACAGGGGGCCACAAGATATATTTTCATATGCAGATTCCTAGGGGTAATCAGAATATGAAGATACAAACAAAACCAGTAAAATAACTATGTGCTATGTGGCTGCCACAGGCCACTAAAAGTGATCTAAGAACTCAAGCCATTCACACGAGCATTTTTTCTAACATTACAATTTTTTTAGCTTTAGTGAACACATCAGCATCATATAATAAACAAAGGAACTACATAATATCAATGCCAATTGCTCACATATCACAAAATGTATAAAAGAGCTGGCATTAAATGCCTACTCCACCAAGAGCTGGACCTACACTTCTATGCTGATTGCTCCATGCTATTTCATGATGTCATGTCCCAACAATAAGAGGAATGTTTTGGATTCCCTTTTTTAAAGCTAATTTGGAATACGTGCAGAAAATTTTCAGTCATGTATTGTTGCACTGGTATTTGGTTAGCAAAAAAAATATATAGCAAATCTCTTTTACAAAGTAATCAATTAGATTGACATAGATTGACAGCGTCAATACATTATTTATTCATATGTCATAATTATTTATTCATCATTTATTCATTAACAGCTATATGAAGAATAAATTATATGAAATTATAGTTCTGTTGAGGCTGGAATAACTTAAAGATGCTACAAAATAAAAATTTCATCAGAGAATAATTCTAAAGTGATTTAGATTTTTAAAAAAAAGCCAGCTAATTACTTATGCTGTGGTCCATTTGACAAGAATGCAGACACGGTAAAAAAATATTTCTTTCCTCACAAGCCTTTAAAATTCACATATATTACATATGTGAAATAACCAGGGTTTTCTAAACACAAAGCCATTAATATTTTACCCTTTGGCTTTGGTACCAAGTCATGACTTGAGTGTCCATCCTTCCTGAAATCACTAGTATAGTAACTGTACAGACAGAAAAAAAAGTGACTAACAGCTTTGAGCTTCATTAAACTGGTATAACATAGACTAAGTGAGAGGTAATCACATCCTGATGGAAAGACAGACATTTCCATGGGGTAGCCTATGAACCATGGCAAGGTTAGTACAAGGAAAGGAAACTATAAGTGCTTCATGAAACCCAAGTCCCCTAAGACTATTATTTTATATAGTGACAAAAGTTACAGATTTTAGTTCCTGGCTTAATTTTTCCAAGATATTTTGCATGTCTCCTTTGAAAATCAGACCTTCAAGATCATCCAGTCCAACCATCCACCCTGTTCGACCACGACCACCCCTAAACCGTATCACCAAGTGCCATATACAGATGCCCTTTGAACACTTCCAGAGATGATGACTTCACACCTTGCCTGGGCAACTTATTTCAATGTCTAACTACTTTTTCAGGGGGAAAAAAAAAAAATCTAATATGTAATATGAACCTTCCCTGGCACACCTTTCTCATCCTTTCATTTAAGACATGGCAGAAGAAAACAACCCCCATCTCACTACACCCTCCCTTTCAGGCAGTTGTAGAAATGGATGAGGTCCCCCCTGAGACTCTTCTTCTCCAGGCTAAACACCCCCAGCTCCCTCAGCCATTCCTCAGAAGACATGTTTTCTAGACCATTTGCCAGTTCTGTTGACTGTCTCTGGACATGCTCCTGCTCCCCAATGTCCTTTTGGAAGTGAAGTGCCCAAAGAAGGGCACTTTAGAAGTGAAGGGCCCAAAACTGAACACAGAACTTGAGGTGTGACCTCACTGGTGCCAAGTACAGAGGGATAATAATTTCCCAAGTCCTGCTGGTCACATTGCTCTTGATACAGGCCAAGATGCCATTGACCTCCTTGGCCACATCTTTCTACAAAGATGATTGAACAGTGAGGTAACAAAGCTCGACTAGATATTAAAGGACAGTAAGACTAAGCTACCAGCGGGAAAATATCTTTCAAAAAATTATTACTACATCTATGACTCCTCCATCTAATATTCCTGATATACAGATACTAATTACTTTTAGTTTTGCTCATCTCATACATATTATACATTAGATAAATTATTTGTAACTTGTATTTACCTTGCAAGTTTCTTACCTTGTACACTGGAAGAAGAGATTGTATCCCTGAACATTTCTCTACGTTTTCTAGCTATATTACATAATCTGATAAAAGGAGACTTGCACACCCTGCCTGTACTGTTTTTACACAATTTCAAAGAAACTTTTTTTTTTTTAAATTACTTATTTGATAAGCTATTCAACATTTGTCCTTAAGAAAAATTCACATCAGTTCCCTATCTTACTATGAGATGAATGCTTTACAGAAGACCCTATTTCTACACTCTGAGTATAAAATGAGCATGGGATAACTAGCTCAGATTCAGAAAGTGACTTTTATGTGCAAGGTCGGTATACTCAGAAAACTTTTCCAACTAGAAACTCGATTTCAGAAAGGCTTTTATTATGCCAAATTGTCAGTGGCTGTAGCTTTATGGTTAAAAATAGAAAGTCGACGGCTAATACAAATTAACAGTGTTGCAATTGCCAGACAGCAATGACAGACCATGACCTGGCTCTTCACGACCCCTTGAAATGTTGCAATTATTATTGTCTTCATAGAAGGCTCAACACTGGCTTACGCTAAAACAAGAAACAATTTAAAATAATGTCAAAATGTTAAAGCAGTCCAATTTCAGCAATTATTTTTATCATGGCTATATTCCTCTTTTGAGCAAATGCTCTTGAGGTTTCTAGCTGCACTTCTGATTTCCTATCACTTTCCATTTATACAAATAAAATTTCTTAATTTATATCTATCTGTACATATATACATGCACATGGAATAAATATATATATTTCAAAGCCATTGTCTTTTAAAATACATGAACTTTAGTTTCATAAACTAAATTATTTTACTCTCAAACACTTGCTTCTAAGAATGTGACTCTTTCAGACTTAATACAAATTTCCCACTCATGCTCAAATGTGCATGAGCATGTGGATGTTACTCAACTTTTAACATGACAATCTTCTAGCAATCTTCTAGCACACAGAGATTCCAATGTGAATAGTAACTCCTCAAAGTAGAAGACTACCTACCATTCTGTGAGTCTGCAGAAGTTAATTAATTCTTCAGCACATAATTTTAAAAATGTATTTGAATATGATCAAGGAAAAAATGCTATATTATAAGAGCTGCAATGATCTGTTGGTTTTCTGCACTAGATTCTTGCAATGATTTAGTAATTCACCATAAACGATTAACTTTCCAATAAACCTTGACATGCAGGAAAGAAAAATATTTTGAAATTTCTCTTTTTGTTTTTGTTTTAAAAACTTCATGATAAAATTCAAAAGGATTTAAACTAGATAGTGTTTGGATAATGTTATAATAGCTTGTAGTGTGGAAGGTCATACTATCCCTGGATATGGAAACAGTACTTTCAAATATTCTATTGGAACACAATCTGCTGCACAAAGAAAAATTCTGTGCTTTTGAAATATCTATATTTTTAAATTGTTTAAAGAGTTATGCCTAAATATGTTTCCAGTACATGAATAATTATTCATGTATTATTTCCAGTAAATGAATAATTATTCTAATAAGCAAAGACATACATGGGTGTCCTATTTTGAAAGCACATTGTGCTAAAAAAAAAGAAAAAGAAAAAAACAGAACCAAAAAAAAAAAGCCCCCTCTGAAAAAAGGCCGCCCCCAATAGATTCTCACAAACTTTTCTGTACATGAATATTAAAGTCATACAGTTGTCAAAATATGAATTCAACATGTTCATTCATTAGTGGAAAACTCAGAAGAATAAATGTATTTGCACAATATGTCTCACCAGACAACAGTTTCAGATAATCCAATGCATTACAGATCATCAACAGATCTAGAACAATTTTAGACATGGCTTTTATGCTGGTTTTTCTCTCTATTCTTTTATTTCTGATAAACTAATGGAGAAATGTGCTGTGACATAGGAATTGGTACATCAAAATATGGATTATGAAGGTTAAAATCCAGAGAGGAAGACTGCACTGATTCCAGGAAAAATGCTGCTATTTTAAACTGTGTAGAGTTCTGTCTTTTCTTTTGATATATAAAAAATCACTACTCTGCTGCCAGCTAGTACATACTCCTACCAGAGTTTCCATTGAACATAGATGTTCTGTCAAGGGTACATCTGAAATACTTTGCTGATATTAAAGATTCCAGGCAGAGATTGACTCATTAAAGCATATGCCTTTTAGACTCACCTACCCACCATCAACACCAAAACAGCTACTCTAAGTTCTAGCTGAAACAATCCAAATTGCCAGTAAACTTTAAAAAAATACAAAGAACAAAAAGAAACAAGTATAAAAGGAATCATACATTGACGTGATCAATCCAGTTCCCTCCTAAGAGAGATACTATACAGAACAGATATAGTAAACTGCTCTTGCTTGTTATTTAGTGGTGACAAGGAAACAAAAGATGCTCGGGGCAGTCATCATGACACTTTTGATTTGGGAAAAAAAAATAAAAAAAAATCTAAGACCCGGATATAATTTCAGAAGATATGATTAACCAAAAACATCAGAACAGATAGAGCACCAGTCCACTCACTGCAGAATATATATAAAAAGTATAAGTATCTGAACTAACATTCAAAGAAGTACAAATGATTTTTGCTCCAAAAATTATAAAGCTTCTATATAACATGGTAAAGAAAAAATAAAAACCTAGAAGTTAGTACTTGAAGAAATGAGGTACATAAAGTTACTGTAATACTTACCACTGTGAAATTCATAACCTTCAAAATCCATATTGTCATTGCTAAATTAACAATCATGGTAACCAACAGCAGAAGGACAAAGAAGTATAAGCACCTCTTTCGCCATCCATAAATCCCTACTGGGTAAAACTGAGGATGTTCAGTCCTTGGAAGGTTGTTCTGTTGTGTTGCTAATATGTACTGCTCTCGTGTCATCTGTAAAAGAAATATGTAACTATAAGTAAGTAAATGAGAGGTCTGTTTTTCACACATAATATTACATGAAAATTATCTCAGAATGTATAGAAAATCAGTTTCTATGGGCAAAGAAAATATGCATTCATCTAGTATTAACCACATCACTGTTATTTTTACTAGGCATCTAGTATGAATTTCACGGATTTTATGAATTTAAAGTAAACCTTTGGTTTCTATTTCAAATTAGATTTGCATTTCAAATTTATCAGCAAGAAACTATTAAAAATATAAAAGTAATCCATTCATGTATCTTACACTCTGATTCAGAATATTGTTTTATTGTCCTTTATCAGTTCATTGAGCAAAATTTGGTTCTGGAGAAAGAGAGTCATGTACCTTTTCTTTTGTACTTGTTTTGGCTGAGATAAAGGTAATTTTCTCCATAGAGCTTGTAGCCAGTATACTCTCTCATACAAATAGAAGAAAAATCTCACCTTTCTAAAATACATCTTTCATAAATTAAGTTTTCACTCTTTTATTATACTTAACAAAACATCATTTCGCCCTTTAAGAGATGGATATAATTATAATCTGTTGAATTCATGAACTAGTTTAAATTCTTCTCACATACAAGCAAGCAGTAACTGTTGGCAAACTGCTTAAAGAACTTACTATTAATTCTTCCTTAGAACAAAAGTATTTATGCCATTTAATAAGAAACTGTTTAAATGTTTTTCCCTCCTTAACTTTCTTCTACAGATATTTATATTAATATTCAGCTGTCACATTGCCTTTAGACTGGAAGGTATTACATTTTTTCTGTGACTTAAAAATTAAATTAAAGCAGTCTTATTCTGTTTATGTAAGAGTTCTTTCTGCAATATGCCCATCAGAAATGTTGTTTTTATAGGCTTTGTGCTCAGGAGGAAGAAGAAAACACAAAACAAAACAAAAAAATCCAAAACAAACAAACACAAACTCAACAAACTTATAGACCAGATAAAACAATCAATTTTGCTGTTAAAAGCTGCCTTTCTTTTGACTAAAAAAAGAGAAAAAAACGCACAAAAATGAGTCACTTGAGTCAATGAGAAATAAAAACCAGATTACATTCATTTGAAGGATCAAAGAAAGGTTGATTTCATAATATTTTTAAAATGTGAAGCTCAAGAATGTTCATGTAATTATCTGTGTTGCTAGATATTTATCCAAATCAATGCTCTTTAGGTTTTACCATTCTTCTAGTGAATGAGGTATTAACGGAATAAATTAACTGGCAGTGAACAATTAGAGCCATAAATCATAGAACACACATCCATATTGTGACAGTATATATATCACTCAAATAAGTCAAAACAGAAATAAAAAAATTAAAAAGCAGATTTTAAATAAGTTAGCAAACAGGTATTTTGTAATTTTTATTTTTTTTCAATCATGATTTCTTCTCTTTGCCCTCAATTTCAATTAAATGCAATGTTTAGCAGTTTATTTATGTAGTAAATTTTACAAACAAAATTTCCCTCAATGACATTTCTCAATCCTCCCGAAACAATGTACAGCCAGGTTTGAAGACCTTGGATCATCTTCTTATCATACCCTGGCAGTTTTCATCCTAGCTGTGTGAAAATGCCTTGTATATCCAGAAACTGAGTACACAAATAGGTTAATCAACTTTCTCCTTATAATAAGTTTCTACACATTTATTTAGAGAGCCATTGTAACAGAAATGCAATGTATTATTAAATTTTGAGATTTAAAGTAACTGATTAATTTTACACCACTCCCATTTTCTTGTGATTTAATTTTATATATTACCTATGAAAAAATTATTTTCATTAAAAATAGTTGAAAAGGCAACTTTCAGATCATGACAATGTCAGAAGTAGCACTGGTCCTAAAACTGTGAGTATAGTCCCATGGAACAGATCCTTTGCAACACAATCATTAAATACAATGGCATTTTATTCCATCACCACAGCCAGGCATCACTCAGTTCCCTCTGTATTCTCTTCAACTCTGCCAGGCTTGGTGCAGCAAGCTGTCCCCCTGCAGCTCATGGAGGGCCACGGGGGAGGAGACATCCACACCTTGCCCGTGGAACATCCCATGCTGGAATAGTCTGAGGTGCTGGAGTCTGACCCCATGGAGAGCCCACACTGATTCAGGAACCTGTCTGGACCTGTGAACCCATGGAAGAGGGCCCACACCTTCTGTTGAAACCATTGCTTGGAACATAGCACTACTCCTAGACAGTTTCATTAGTGATTGATTCTCTTAGCATTATTTCCTTAATTCATAGAAAGAATGAAAAACATAAAGGTACTTTAAAATATAAATTCACAGTATGACAGCATCTAGACCCAATAATCATTTGGTTTGGTAAGAAATTGGATGAGCTGTAGAGCTTCAGACAGAACAATAGCTAGCAGGGAGAATTCATCATACCATCATTTAGAGGAAAAAAAATAAGCAAAAAAGCAATCTGGTCATGACTAGCCATAGCTCAAGACACCATACCAATCATGTGCCCAAACCAGCTAGCTCTCCCCTCTCACCCTGAAAGTAACACAGCCTCTTGGCCAGCAGGTAATGCTGTGGAGGTCTCTCTTTTTGTATGACACTGCAGCAGACTGTTCATTTTGCTTCCCCTCACACAGCATGTGGCATTAAATTTACAGCAGAAAATAATGTTACTGTTTTCTTCATAGACTTTGGGTGAAAGTTTACCCTACGTAGTGAAAAATGCATCACATAGATCAGGAAGTGCCATAAAAACCGTAGCACTTCTTGTGTAGAAAATACACAAATTCTTAGCATGTCACATCCCAGCTTTGGCTTTAAAATCCAGACTTGGGATGAAATCAACAAGGTCATTATCAAAACAAATATGAAGACGGCAAGCAACTGGGTTGTATCTTTTGAAAAACCCTGATGCACAAACGGATGAATTTTCTTAGAAAGCATTTAATATGCCAAGCATCTATACATGAAGATCTTGCTGTCACTTCCAGTGTGTGTTAAAGCAGATGAATTGTTCCTTCTCTTTTGCAAGTGTGTAGTGAACTAGAATACTTTAAAAATTAACAGAAAAATATTGCATTATCTTGATTTGCTTGGGATTATATCAATTTGAGTAGATTGACAAGGTAGTAGAGCATCATTCTTAGAGAATTAAATATTGGAGGGAGAGAGCAGCTGCCTCTGAAATTTTTATATAAATTTATACTAAAACTGCTTTGGCAGCATTTGGAGAGTGTTGCTTTTCTGACTTGTACTAGGATATGTCATGGAATCATAGAATGGAGGTCAAAGAGGTGATCTGGTCCAACCCCAGGGATGGAGACGAACCAAACTCTGCCTCACAATAAAATAAAAAAAAAAAATTATTATAGACTGCTTTTGTACCAAATCAGAGGGATTTCAAGATTCTAATCTGAGGGTTTGATGCTTTTTCCTTCCACTCTGGATTTTTCTTCTTGTAACTTTCAGAAATGAAGGTAGAATTGTACACAACATTCCAAAACTGTGTTTTCTAATGAAGACATCTGGTAATCCCTTTGCACCCTTGAAAATCTAAGGGAAAAAAAATATATGCAAATAACTTCACTATAAAGCTGTACATAAAGTCAGTTGCTTGCATAATTTATGTGATTTGAAGTTTAATAATTCAAAAGAATCTGCTTTTTTTCTTGGCCACAAAGTACAGTTTTGTCATCAATGTCAACAAGGCTTAAGACAGTATGTTTTTACTGACAATTTGCTGGGCTTTATGTTGACAATTAGAATTTAATTTTTTTACTAACTCAATACACTTAGATTACTACAGAGAATTCATTACAGACACAGGCAGGACAGCAGCTGAGGTAAACAATTTTCTCCCTGTGATGCCAGTGCTCACTAAACACTTATTGAAACAATCTTCTATAAAAGGACAATAAATGTTTGCATCTTGGATATTGTTCTCCAATAAAATTATCACTTCACAAAAATGAGTATCAGTGACCTGATACTATTACCATTATTACTTAGTGTGAGCATTTATGGCTGTTCTGTTCACCATATTTAATTCTTATGTTCTCTGCACAATGGAGTTCACAGCATGTTAAAAGAATAAATAATCATATAATGAATAGAATCATATTTTTACCACTGTTCTATGATTTGAAATATTTCTAAATAATAATAATGTGCTATGCTGAATTTTCAAGGAAGCTGGATTAAAATCCAGCTCAGGCTTGATGTTACTCAAAAAATATGCCTTTCTAAGCTACATTTTCAAAACTGAACCACATTGCAGAACATTTTCAGGATATTTTTAGAAGAAGCTTTCGTTTCAAAAACTTACTCATTATTTCACTTTATTTTGCTTTATAATAATCTAACTTTGCATGTGGTGTTTGAGAGTAACTTTTTGAGGTGTTCTATGTAGTCACACTTACTATTAGGGATAACCTTAATCAAACTAGGTGGGTAACAGCAACACAAAATTCCATATAGCTGAGTTGTCTTAGAGAAGAGCAGATGCCTAAGGAGACAATCAGAGTGCTGAAAGATACACCAGCATCCTGCCCTACCACCTGGGATAGGTCTCTGGACTTTATCTCAAATATTCCTTCTGCTAGACAAAGAGTTAAATTTTGTCTTACTGAATAATTAAAAAAAAAAACAAATTAAAATTAAAATAGAAACAGCAAACTATTGGATCTCAGTTTAAAAAACCCACCACTTTTCTATTAAACCTGGTGGGCCTTCATCCCTGTTGCTCTACATATCACAGTAAGTCATAGCATATTCACAAGTGCTAAAACCACCACTTTACATCTACTCAACTCCTTCTCTTGAGGCCACTGAGAAGATAAGATGAATAATGCCTTTGCTAAGGATATTTCATCAGGGGAAAACTTGGCAACTACATCAATGGAAGATGGCAGGACCAATATTTCAGTAGCTTCACAAAAACTGGCACTAATTTTCCTCTGTGAATGATACGATTTGTTAAATCAGTTTCAGTAGATGGTGGCAAAAGTGTAATCTTCAAGAGTCAGGAAAGATGTTTTAAGAGTGGCAGATTCACCAAACTCAGCTGGACTGGAAGTAGCAGGTGGAATGAACACTTTATGAGGAAATACTTTCTTTAAATAGTTCATTTCTGCCTGTAATTTGAAGTCTAAATTTCATGTGGTAGGGTAATCATATAGTCCACAATGAAAGAACAGGAAAGATAGGAAATATGAATGAAAACCTGAATTTCTAGAAATATGGAAAATAAGCTTTTAAATACTGTTCCTTTTCCTCTTATTTACATATATGTGTAGGACAACTCCATCATATGGCTAGAAAACCAATACGTGTTGATCTGAATCCACATGCTTAATTCCTCTGGCCGAAAACATATAACTCTGCTAATTCGTACTAAAAATAACATGGACCAGATATCAGAGTACAGAAAAAGCTGCACTGAGTAAGTGCTATGGTATGAAGAACAGGAGTATTTCTTTAAAAGAGACTGATTACATTTTGGGTTTTACTTGTATTTGTTGAGCTTCTTCAGTAAGGTACACAGGCACAGCTACGCTGAGCCTTTTTTTTCATCACTTTTATGTTAATGTGAATTTAATGTCCTCATATGCAATATTAATAGATTCTCCATCCCTTCAGGATATTTTTTAATCAACAGTAATCACAATCATATTGATAAGTAATCATATCAATATGCAAACTAAAGTATTGGTGTTACAGGAACACAAGCATGGTTCAGATCTTACTACTATCCAAAGCTCTGAAAATATAAGCTAGATTTCACCTGTCTGCCTGATAAGAGTGCAGGCAGAAAAGACCTGAATTCATCTTAATGGAAGAAGACAGATCCCACTGTGAGAATTTGGTTTAAAAATACATATATGTAAGTATAGATAGATGATAGACATAGAGATAGATGATATAGACATAGAGATAGATAGATAGATAGATAGATAGATAGATAGATAGATAGATAGATAGATAGATAGATACACACACATACAGTAATCTCTAATTTTATAGCACCTACCAATATGGGTTCCTGCACCAGTAAAAGAATAATATTTTTAAAATACAACAACAGAGGTGTTTTACCAGAGGATAAATATTAACATTCTAGTCAGTACTGTTCTACTGAGATAACACTCACAAAAGATTCTTAAAATACTCTCAAAATACAGATTTAAGTCATTAATCTATAATTTCACCGTGTATTTCAAATGATACCATAAAGCTATGGAGAACATCTAAGTAGTTTGTGCAGAGATGAGAAAAGTAAGATGAAATTACACCTCCATTTCTTAAGTTTACATGTTTTTAATTTCATATAATATAAAGGACTAAGACTCTAATTTGTTTCCCTTTTTGTCTTCAGCATTTCCTCCCTTTAAGTAGCTTCTTCATCTTCTTTGTTACTAATGGATGCAACCCTGATCAGCAGTTTTATGATTTATAAATATGGTTTCACTGTGATGGCTTGTTTCTGTCCCTGCCTCATCTTCATGGCATCCTAGTAGTGTAACAAAAGACTGCTCATCTTTCTAGCACCCACATGACTAATGACACCTCACCAAAAAAGAATCCAATACCAAGAGATGCTGAACATGAAGTGCAATTTGCAAAACTTTCAAGTGAAAGGAACCTTCACAATCATCTTCATCAATGATCTAAAAGCAGTATTAAAAGTACATCAGTGGAGCAGTAACTTTTTATTACATGAAATTTGAAATTATTGTTCACTGCAATTTTAAAACTATATTAAATAACCAAACAATTTGGTTCTGTGTTTTAAAATCCAAAATAATTTTGACTTTCTTTTCAGATGTTAGTTGATATTTTGGAGACAAACACAACAGTTTTGGTTTCAAGCTTCACAAATTACTTAAGATCTCTAAATGAAAAAGATTTTAACAATATTTTCCAAACCTATTTGAAACCTGGTTAACACTGTTAAAGGTGTAGTATTAATTATGAAAAGGAGATCTAAACTCCCAAATCACCCTGGCAATATTTTTCATCAAAAATGGAATCACACACTTTATGATTTAAATAATTTCCACATTTTCACTTTCTCCATTCCACTTCTGTTTGCATTTGTTTCTTCCCGAAAATGCATGCAGAAGTACAGTCATTGATGAACAGTCAACTTGTTCAGATTTAGCAAGATACAAATCACTGAGGAAGGAAGCTCAACCACACAAGAGTTGTTTCCTTATTGAAGAGGGGTTTCAAGTACTTGCAAATAGTGGAGATATTTAATATGCAATGATTGAATCATAGATTTCTTCCATATTCACTAGCTAAGTTGGCAGTACTGAGAATGTTTTTTACTTTTTTCTTTGAGCAATTAATAGGATGCTACCAGATCATGGGTTAATAGAAGTGAACTCAAGCAACTTCCAGGTGAAAAGTACCCAGTCCTTTCAGGGACTGTGGGAAATCGAGAGAGATTCAGGTGGTCATCTGTATCTCATTTTTACTGCATTCAACTACCTTCAGTTCTTTACTGGAAGGAGCTGGGTTAAATCCTTTCATAGTCTAATGCAGGCAGAGGTTTTTCCTAATTTTCCTCAAATGATTAATGAAAATGACATGAGACTCACCCTACAGAAAATGTGCTCACTGCTTGGAAAAGAAAAAAGAATCAATACAGCTTGATGAAGAGACAACTGATTGGAATTGAAAAATGAAGCCTTCTTTTCATACTAAGAGACTGAAGGAGGGAGGAGCCAGTGCCAATGCCATTTTAGTGTCTAAAATACACATAAGCACAGTTGGAAGAACGGAAGAAAAAAATAACTGCTCTTCACTGGAACTCTACTGAGCCAGCTTTATCAATAGACAGTGTGCAGCTGCCTGTCCCTGCAAAAAGCCGTGGTCAGCAAAATGGAAAAGTGACAAATATCAAACACTTGATTTGTTGGAGACTCTTACTCAAAAGTCATTACTCAGTCTAATTCTTGGGAACAGGATATTCAAGGGAGATAAGTACAGAAAAGAGAGAGAGACAAATATCTGGAAGAAAAAAAAAGACTGGTAAACAATCTTTGAAGAAGACAGCCATAAAAATACAGAAAAATGAGCAGATGTTCTCCAGAAGTCCATTTTAACCCTACAAGTGATTCATAATGGAATTTATAACTAGTTAGATATCTGTGGGTGAGGGGGGAAGCCTAATAAACGAGCTGTGAGAAAGATTGGCATGATTCAATCAGTATGGTTGTAATAAAATATATGTAAAGAAAATAAAAACACCAATCCCACCCCCCACCCCAAAAAAAAGACAAAACCAGGAAAAGGGACATAGCTGTGGCTCAAGAAACAACAAATTTTGCAATAAACGAAGAACTGGTAAAGAAGCCAAGCACTCACTCTTCAAACTGACAAAAGTAAGCTAATTCTCTGGGTATTTTGGGAAGGCAGCTACCGCATCAGCAGAAAACACCTTTGCATATCCTAGAAACTATCTGTGACTGTCAAAAAGCAAGAAGTAACTCTTACTGAGAACAATCTCGGAAATTAATGAAATTTCCAGAGTCAGTAAAAATGCTCAGCAACACAAAACAACAAAAAAAGGGGAAAACATTATTTCTTCAATAGTTTGCTTTTACCACCCTATCACACTTGTCTCATAAACAAATAAAAGTCTCCAGAGTTTACTTTAGATATAATCTGTCAGATTAATATTCCATGTTTGTCATTCTTCAGCGTTAATTTGGCAACTGCAAGCTCACCAGTAATTAAGTCATTCCTAACAACTCTCACGATAATCTCAATATGGATCATAAACTTTATGACAGAGACAAGTTGCAGAGGAAGTATGGTGGAGCCAGAATCTCCCATTTGACCAACTACTTTTTGACTTTTGGATCAATGAATCAAACCTTCTGATCAGAAATGTTCAGACTAGATCCTAAAGTTAAGGTTTGAAAAAATGCAAATCAGCATACTGTAATTCATCCTTTATATTTCTTATAAGGAATCCTTTTTACAAAAAATCCTTAGATTTCATATTTCTGATCAACCAATCTACTGATAGATGACATTAAAACCTGAAAATAGTTTCTAACAGTTATAGAAAATTCCTCATGCATCGATGCATTTTTCTTCAGCAACAGTCATTTTTGGTAGGCATATCCCATATATTGGGACATTTTTTTCTTTTTTATGCAAACTTCTGGTGATTCAGCTTTTGCATACTTTCGGCTTTCAGGTATCAATGGACTTAGAGCCTTGATTTAAGATTCTAGAGGCATTCCATGCTGAACTCCATCTCTGTGGAAAGCTAATTCCTCACTAGCTTCAGCCTATTATTCAGGTAAAGCTATAAAACAATTCCTTTGGAGAAAATGACCTCATCATTGCCCTAAGACCTACCATTCCTTATTAATCTCTCCCCAGTCTGCTAAAGCAACAGGGAACCTGGCATTTTCAGGGTTTCAAAGCTTTCCATTCCTTGCAACATAATTAGTGCACTGACAATAACAAATGCATATAATTATTTCCTTGAATCATCTCCCCTAGTCATCTGAAATAGAGGAAATACAAATCAAGCACAGGAAATGCACATATTGGGAATTAGCTACCACATATACTGAGCTTTTGATGACCAACAGTGGAGTACCTATGAAAAAAAGTAGCAACAACTAAATATTTCATTAATTTAGGGGGTATTGCTTAGTAGAAGTTGGTCAACAAATCAGGATCCTTTCACATAGTATTCATTAACAGAGGAAAAAGAAGTTAAATGTAAACACATATCTGTTTCAATTCTGTCTCAAAGAAGAACTATAATGAAATGCAAAACGGAAAATAAAAACTTGATTTCATAAAACATTTGTATTAGTGCACCTAAACATTTTGCAAAACAAATTTTCAGTGGATTAGCTATCATATCACCGAATGATATTTTTCTGAACTGATTAATGTATTATCTGAGTGAATGCAGTAATTATGAGCCTCTTTTTGTTCAATGCTTTCATTAAAATCTTCAGAGAATTATTATACAGCGACATGTATTCACAAAAGCACCACTGAAGATTAAGAAATGGTATTCACAGAATTTTTAAATACCTAGTATTATGAATACTAAAATAATCATACAGCAATTTTTTATTTCTAAATGTGCAAGCTGATTCTCAGAAAGAAACTGAGAATATAAAGTCTGTTGTTAAGTGGGGAAAAAATATTTTAGCAATCTCCAAAGGAACAAGGAAACACAAGGTTGGTGATGGACAGGGGAAAAAAAGTAAGTAAAGCCAAGAGTGTCTAGCTCAGACAAGAACGGGGACAATTTTCAGAATTCATTGTCAGAAGTATCATAGTGCAAAGGAGGGCAGTACCACTATTTCTATGCCTCAGGGAAGAAGTACTTCAAACACTGCATTTCTAGTACTTCATAGAGAATAATAAAAGAGAAGAAAAACTACTGGGCAGACAAAAAAATAGTTATCACTGGCTTTTTAAAATGAGTATTAAGACTTGGTGCTCACTCATGCTCACATATTCTAGCAAGTGATTCTAGCAATTGCCTTACTCTCTTTTTAAATTCCCTAGAAGGACTTCACCTTACATGCTCCTCACTAGAAACTACTACTGGAGTAGCAAGGCATTGCACAGCTACTTGTTAGAGAGTGTGATGAAGCATGATTCCTCATCAAACCTTCCCAATGTATGTAAAGCTTGCTTTGAGCTTTATCAAAATAGCATTAACTTCCCCTCTGCAGCCTCAATTCCTGTAACTGGATACAAGCTCAGGAGCAAACTGTGCCCACTTCCACATTTGTACACCAAGTACACATCCATCACCATCAGTACTTTCCTTTTGTTTTCACCTTCCCAAGGCCATCTTGGGAAAACACAAGAAAGAATTTACATTAAGCACTACAAACATACAGAGGACAAAGAGAAATGTCAGATCCAAAGCACTCTTTTTCCCCGAGCCTACAATGCCATTTGTTATAAGAAAGGCAATACTGTACTGTAAATGTGAAAAATTATGTGTACACCTAGGATGAAAATGGCCACATCTTCAGGATTCTATGACTGGGTAAGAGATTTTGTTTATTTATTCAAAACTACTAGAAAAGAGTGGGTAATCATACCCTGTTTGGAATTACAAGTCCTAAATTGCAATTAATATGTCTACATGGTCTAAAGATATTTTTTTCTTTTTTACTTCAAGGATAGAATTACTTCTTTGTTTTAGAACAAAAGGCATGGCTTTTGCAGTCATTAAACATTTCAACCCAAAATTTTAGTGATGTTACAATCTTCTAAATTAGGTAAAATCTATTCATGCTATGTTATGCTAGTCTCATTTTGATATATCTAGATTGAAATCAAGCATTTATAATGGATAAATCAATGTAGCAGATAAAAAAAGATCAGAGTGACTACTATCATTCATAATAAGTTTCCCTTAGAGAGCTTAGATTGATCTTCTTGTTTATGTACAAAACATCTCATTTTATCATACAGGCTTTTAAATTTCAAGCAAAAAAATTGAAACTGCTGTATTCCCCCGAGCCCCCTGTACGGAAAGATATTTCACCTAGTGAATACAAAATCTTTCAGCTGGCTCTTCATTCTTTGCTTGTTTTTGCTGGGGTAGAGTTATTTTTCTCAGCAGTATGTTGTATGGGGGTATGTTTCAGATTTGTGCCAAAACCAGCGTTGATAACGGAGGGATACTTTTTTCATTGGTGAGCAGCACTTCCACAGAGCCAAGTAATTTTCTGCTTTTTCATACCACCCCACCAGCAAGGAGGCTGGGGGTGCAAAAGGCACTGGGAGGGGGACAGCCAGTTCAGCTGACCCCAACTGACCCGAGGGATATTGCACACCTCGTGGCATCATGCTCAGTGTATAAAGTGGGGAGAAGAAGGAAGGGGAGAGATGTTTAGTGATGGCAATTGTCTTTCTTGTCACTGTTTCATGGGACTCTGCTCTTGTGGAGATGGCTGAACCCCTGCCTGCTCATGGGAAGGCAGTGAATGAATTCCTTGCTTTGCTTGTTTGTGCAGCTTTTGCTTTACCTATCAAAATTTTTTTGTCTGAACCAGCATGTTTTCTTACTTTTATATTTCTGATTCTTACCCCCTTCCAGTGGGTGGAAGAGTGAGCAAGAGGCTGTGTGGGGCTTAGTTCCTGGCTGGGGTTAAACCATGACAGAGGTGAATTCTCTGTGCTAATCTTAGTATAGGAGAATGGGAAGTACTGCAATTTAAGCTTACATCCATTTAATGATGAGCAGCATTTTTCCTTAGCAAGACTGACCGCTCTGAATTAATATTCATAAAAATTTGGAAGAAGAAAGATTTTAAAAATTTTGTGCTTAAATGAGACATTTATTGCATCCTTTAATTATAATAGTTTGGACTATGGAGCACCTATTGCCAAAGGAAAATTAAATAGAGTTCTGCTTTACCTTATGAGAAAATATTACTAAAATACTATTTCTGAAGCACTGACAAAATTGGTTAGGAAGTAACTTCTATCTCTACTTTTTGTCTTATGCATTCAGCCCATAGAGTGAGTCATTCTTACCTTGAAAATCAAGTTTCTGGGACATCATTCATGAGATCCAGGAAAATGTTTTCAAGGCAATCTGGCATATATACAGCTAAAAGTAGGGCCTCTCTTCTAGAAAGGGAATTAATTTAATATTGCAGTTTAAATTTCTAGGTCAGGTGTATCAGCACACTGATTATTAGACTCCTTAGAAACTCAATTCTGTGTAAAGATAAAGACAAAATATTTATCTGAGAATTCCCCTTTTTTGAGAGTGAATTGTTTTTTTTCTCTTTTCATAATGAGGGATTATTATCTACAAAAGTATATTTAGAGTTGCTTTATATATGTTGGTAAAGATTTCCTGATGCAACATTATTCACTACACTATTCATGTCAATAATTTATCCCATTACTTTTACAAGACTGGTAATAGAACCTTGAAATGGAAAAGAACTGAAAGGTATTAAAGGCATCTACAGCTTAAGATGATTTGGAATAAACAGAAGAATCGAGACCACCACCATATCATTATTTCATTTAAACAAAGATCTTTGTATCCTGTCCCTTTTCTAAAAGTTATTTCAAAACCAGGGGAAAAAAGTGTAGGTGCCAATGGGTATTGAGGATAGATCCTAAAATATGCACACAAACTCAGCTAATACTGAAAGCAACAGGCCACTGTGAAGTCCTAGACAAATGGTATATTTCATTTAGTTATTCAAGTTCAGCAACATGAACAAGAATTAGGAGAATGAAATTACATGATCAGACATTACTACAGACACAATCCTTATATGGCATTTATGTGGTTCCTGCCAATCCAAAAAGAGAAAGAGAAAATAATGTTTCTGAGTAGAAAAGTGGGAAACCACAACTGGTTGTTGCCAAACTGCTTAATTGTACCTATAGCATCACACATAGGAAAACCCTCAACAATGTATTTTCTACACTCCACAATGTAAAATACACCTCAGCTGTATTTCAGTTATTGTGCATCAAATGAGTTACACATGCTATAAAAGTTATAACACTGAACATAAAAAAAAGAGGCAAAAAAAAAAATACATAATAGCAACATACAGGGAACTTAATTTACAACAAATAGGAAGTACTATAACTAAGAAAAGAGCAAGCTCTTTCTGTGCTAGAGTAGCAGACTATGAAGAGATGCCTGAACTTGAAATCAATATTCAAGAGTGTTCTGGTATCATTCTCTTCAGTCAATAGTGTACTCATAACACACTGACAATTGTTTTTTGACTTGTTTGTGTGCTCTTGGTGTTCCTGCTTTTCTTCTCATGTGTCAGAACATGTCAGTAAAACATACTTTTATATACCTGTCTGTATAAACATTTAGAAAGCACAAATACAGTGTACATTCAGAAGCCTCTAACAGCAGTATTTCACCACAAAATATGTATGTTTATGATTCAGGAGGATAATAATGTGAATAGATGTATTCACAAGGGGACTGCTAAACCTGTTATCACAGTTTTAATAAGTATAAAAATCAGTTTTCATATGTGATCACTTGGCTTAAACAAATAGTGCATTGAAATAAAAATTTCTGAAGTTAATTAGCTTAAAATCTATGGATTTTTCTCTTCATACAAATTTCAGATAGGCATTAGAATCTCAAAAGCATGACCACAGTAGTGTAACTGTTGTAGGCATTTTTTCTGAGCTTAGAGCTAATGAGTTGTTGCCATTTGAAAAGTAGACAAATTATCAATATTTTGTACAATAAATATTATAACACCTTAAAACATCACCACAGTGTTGCAAGAAGTACTTAGCTTTGTCTTTTAATGCATATGAACTTAGAATAAATTTTAAAGTTTCTAAACGCGTCAACTGAAAGTATAACCTACACTGATAAAAGCTGCTATTTTCTGCACTGTCCAAGATTGGTGCAACAACTTCCAGGTAAAACTAAAAGTTTCCTGCTGATCCAGGAATAATTAGAAATAATTTACCTGGACAAGCTCAGGATCAGTCTCAATACATGTTTCTAGCAGGAGGACAGAAGGATCCTTAAGGTCCTAAACACATCATGCCCACTCCAACTCCTCCTCATATAATCGTTCTGATCACTTGTAATTTGGACAAGAATTTCCACTTATTTTCAGAAAAACAAGGACACAGTGAAAACTAGGATGCAAGGAGAAAAATAAGAGAGAAAAATATGCCCAAAATTAATTAATTAGTTGTCACATTTGATTTAGGATCTATTTAACCCTAGTAAGGTCTGCCAGCCATGAATATAGTCTAAAATGGTTTGGAAATCTGCATCTGCAGCCTTATTTCAGAGGCATCAGCATCACTCTTTCGCATGAAAACTTCCAAATTTAGTGACCAGGCCTCTCCAAAGTGTGTGCACATGCTTTAATAAATCCAATCTACTCAAAACAAACAAATAAAAAACAAAAAAGTGTTTCAGGGACAAATATGAATTAATTAATAAAACTATTTGTTTCTTTTGTCATATAGGAATGCACTCATCAGAGAATACATTTACCTCCCTATACAGAGCTAAAACCTGATAAAATCTCTACTAAGACAAAATTGATCCCATTATTACTTGATCTGTTTTCAAAATGCACATTATGTCAGAATTATCCTGAATATAAAGAAAATAAGTAATTTGTTAAAAAGCATAGCAGCACTGTGAGAATTTTCATTTTAAATTATCTAATCTTCAATATTAAAAGATACACCACCAATCCATTGTAGAAAAAATTGATAAAAACTTGAATACTAGTAGACAAGTTTTTAAAAAGCAATTAATTAAACCAACTTTTGTTCATGCAGTATTCTAGTCTAGAGAGATTTTGGTAACACCTTGCTCAAAGGGAACAAGAGTGCTTTACGCTGTCTGAAATAAGTGAAAGGGGGAGGAGGGGAGAGGAGAATAAAAAGGGAATTTGACACTAATTCCATACGTGCTGTTGCAATAATAGCCTCTGCTCCTTATTTCAAGCGAGAAATCTGTTGACAACTTTTTGTTCTTTGGGTAAACTGTTCAACAGCAGCACAATCATCCCTGAGAAGCTCAGTGAAAGAGACTGCCACACATTTTGAAAGTAATTTTGGAATATCTGGAATTTTCTTTCATTAAACTACTTCGTTAAAGAAGCAAAGTTTGCAATTTAGCATCTCAGTCCAGCTCTAAGATTCCAAAGCAGGAAGTTTGTTTACTTCTAAATTAAACTGCATAGTGAATTAATTTTCTTGAATAAATGTGCAAATAGGCACCTAGTGCCTGAAGCCACTAGAGAATGGAGAACTACTTTCAGCCACACAGATTGCTGATGCTATGGTTTTTTTCGTTTGGGGGGGTTTTTTTGTGTTTTTTAATAATCGCTTGGAAACTTTATAAAGTTGATTAGGAAATAGGTGCTTATTTTCAATTGATACATCATTCAGAATAAGATTGTTTTTCATATGATGGTCTGATTAAAGAACTTCAGAATTTCGAGCAGTACTTTCATGAAGAGCGCTATTCATTTTCCTGTTATGCAGTGCTCAATGCATTCCAAATATTTCTTCTTCCCATCTAAGTCTCTGCAAGAAAACTTCAAAGACAGACTTGAAAGCCAGTGCATTTCTTTCTAGCCATATTACTATTTCTTTACTTGAATTATTGTGCTGCTTTGTATCTGACAGCCTAATTACCTGTCATTAGTTATGACAAACTCTTTTAATTTATGCTCCATTTTCATTCTGCTAATATTTCAGACAGATGTACAAAATTTTATGGTGCTATACACCAGGTGCTGCATAAAGGAAAATGAAGCAATTTTTTTTCTTCCACCTTGTTCTGTGTAAAACTTGTAGCTCCAAAAGAGAAATGTGAAGTGGTATTTAGAAGCGTTTTACCCCACAATGTCCTGTACTTTCTCCTTAATATGATCACAGTTTAAAAAATAACCATCACATGGCTCTGGTTTTCTACAAGTGATCTACGCAGTCCCACAAAACTGCAATTGTCAATGGGAGTGTCTAGGCAGTTATCACATATACCAACATATTAAATGCTTAAAGAGGGACATATTACTCCTCCTTGCAAAATCTCACAAATTTGCCATAGGAAGAACCACATATTTTGTGCAGGGTATCCCTTTAAACATTTCATTGCATGAAAAGCTTTAAAATATCTGCATCTATTTAAAGAGCTTCTGAAAGCTATCGAAGATTTAAATCCTCTTTATTAAACAACTATTAATTTTGCCACTATCAATTTCAGCATTTCCACTGTCTAATTACTAACCACTAATCTTAAAAATCTTTGAAACTTAAATGCCACGTAGAATTACAATGAATTAATCACCACAATGAAAAATCATGTTCCCTGCATTTTTTCCCCTTGATTAAACAACTACTTTAAGGAAACAAAGTTTAAAATTTAACATCTGCAGTTCAATTTTCACTTAAGATCACTGAAGTGGCTTGGCACTTTCTGTTAACAAATCATTCATTTCCTTCTATTTTGCAAATAACCAATACTTATTAAAATTCACTTCATATTCACTAATGTTTTCATTGGAAACACAACATACAAATAAAAAATGGAATTAAACATGTTAACGTACAAAACTTTTACTTATGAAAAAAGGCAGGAAGCTATATGTAGACTGACACATTTAGCCAAGAGGAAAGTACATTAAACAGCTCTATTTCTAACTTTAAAATGTCAAATATGACAAAAAAAATTTCCTGAGCAATAGTTCAATTTGAAGCTAATAAGTACTGGAGCATCACTCAAAATAACTTTTTTCATCAACCTAAGTTGTCCATCTGACAAAGGTGAGTTTAACAATGCCTAAAAGATTAATAAGACAGGAGACAGGAGCACAACTGGCTACAGGAGAATTCTTGGCTTATCATAAACCAGTGGATAGAAAATCCCAGTCTAGTATACTCATACTGCTGCAGAATCACACATATTTTATCCTAACATATCTCGTATGGAATTGTTTTCAAATTAATGATACTTAATTGATGGTCCAGAAGATAATAAAGCATATATAATCCTAACACAGAGGAAAACTTTGGTGGGGAAAAAAAAGGAGACTATGAGAGATTCAGAGGATACACTCTTGTAAAAGCCTTCACAATTCAATTTTTACTATTTTCCAGTTCATATCTTTTATATATTTAAGACTGGGTCTTGTATCTAACCGTTGTTAGCATTTTTCCTTTAACTTTTTCATCTCTTAGAAGGTTATGTCCTCAGTTTTATCTGATTTTCTCAATTAATTTCTTCTGTGAAAATATCTAAGGATGCAGCTGGCATTTTGAATACAACAAAAACAAAAAACACCGCACCAATGAGTAACTGGTCGGACTCTTAGCAATCAAATAAAAAAAATTAAATAGGGAAAATAGTGAACCAGTCTGTTCTTTATCACCTCCCCTCCCAAAAAAAGGTGTTGAACAATTTAACAGTGCCTATTCAGATTATTAGATCAATTGGTAAGTTAGGTGTTAATAAATCACTTGACCTGTGTAGCATTCACTCCAAACTATCAACTGGAACTGCAGAACTGCTGGCAGAGCTCTGCAATGTCTTTGCAAAAAAACTGAGGCAGCAGGACAGCCTCAGGTTTTCAGTGCAGCATCCGTGTGCAAAGAGGACTCATTTCTTTCCAAAATGATTAGAGGAACTACAGGCCGCTGATCCCGATTTCCATTTCTGGCAATCCCTTAAGACTGTGTAATACAATGTAATGTCACTGGGTACGCTGGCAAACATGGTCCATTGGAAAGAGCCAGCACAACTTCTGCAGAGGGGACGCAGCCAAATCAAACGAGCGTGATGATCTTCAGAGCTGATAATTGCAAGGCAGTGTAGCCGTAGAAATAGTCTAAGCTATGCCTGCATAACCATGAACTCAGATACAGGGGGAAAAAGGAAGGAAAGGAATCTAGGAATCATTAGTAATGTTTCTCTGAAATTATCAGCTCAATGAATAATAACAGCCATAATAAGCCAATAAAATGCTGGGAATGATTTAGGAAGGACATTGAAAATGTAGTGTTGATACTTCAGAAAACCTTCTTTCATGTTTCTCTCCACCCTGCTGTTTGCTTAGGCTGACTCCAGAATTGGAATAATAAATTCAAAAATCCACATTCATCACAGCAGTAAAAAAAAATGTCAGCTCTAAAACACTTAGCTATTCTGAAGAATACCGCTACTGTTTCCTTTAAAGTAACTTTCTTCGTGCTATTAACATTACTCAGTTTTACATTAAAAAAAAAAAGGGGGGAGGGGGAATTGTCCAATTTTTTGTAATGGATATTTTAACTAATACAAAATTGCAAGTATTACAGTATCAGATACCTTCAGGGGAAAATAGCTGTGACTTGATTTAACATGCCCAAAGAAATAATTTCCATTAGTAAAAACATATAGTCAAATATCATAACTACTGTCTAATTTTCTGAACTATCTATGAAGTCATTTAAGGAAAGAACTATTGTGATTAGTGAGATGAGTGCTGCTATTCTGAGGAGAAAGAGATAAAAACCTGTGCATATGGAATAAGACTATTGAATATAGTGGATAAGTTATTACCAGATGAAAGAAGTTAAAAAGAAACTCTTACTAACAATCAATATAAGAATAACTAACATTTTTAAAATTTTTTGTTACAGTCATTATTTAATTTAATAAGTTATTACCAGATGAAAGAAGTTAAAAAGAAACTCTTACTAACAATCAATATAAGAATAACTAACATTTTTAAAATTTTTTGTTACAGTCATTATTTAATTTAATAAGTTATTACCAGATGAAAGAAGTTAAAAAGAAACTCTTACTAACAATCAATATAAGAATAACTAACATTTTTAAAATTTTTTGTTACAGTCATTATTTAATTTTACACAGATTTCTAGGGGTAAATATTAGTGTACAAAATTGATGATGAGGAGACAAATTTGCAAAGGAAAAAGGTATATGATAGATAGATAGATAGATAGATAGATAGATAGATACCTTAGATATTATATTAATACTGAAATATTTTATAGGAAGACTTTTTCACTTAATATCCAAAGTTAAGCTCCTTCATCTTCAACTAAAAATTGCTGACATCATTCACTATAACCTCAACCTGAGACTTTACTTTTATCATATTCCAGCACACAACTTACATAACAGTCCTGTACTCTTTAAAGAACATAATAGTATCTACAAAAACAGACTCCTGCAAAGGTTTGCAGTCTTAAATTGCATTTGTTTTCTGTACTTTCATTTCAATGTGTATGTAGAATATCAGTGCTCAAATCACCAGAACTAGTTAAATTCTAAAATTTGCCATTAATATATCCTTTTGTTTTGTTTTCTAAATAGTCTTAATATACATCAGAGTTCCTTCTCATTCTCTAAGTAATAATTTAATCCCATTTCTCCATCTGACAATAGTTATTGTTGCATGAATTAGGGATATCCAAGTCAACTAAGAATTACCAAGAAATTCTCCCTTATCCATGCATTCAGAGAAATCAAAAATTCTAGTGGACTGTATCCATACAGCTCCTTTTACAAATATTATAGTTTTCCCTGAAATATTTTTTTCATTGTGCCACTAATCCTATCCTTGATTGTAATTTTTTCTAATGCATTTAACATTCTAAAGAAAATTATTGAAAATCTATTACTCTCATAGTCATAAATTCCTGCAAGCAGATTTCCAGAACTTTGCTGTTTCCTACCTCAGTTCTTGCTGAGGGTTAGAACTCTACATCCACTTAAAAGATTTGCATAACATCTGTCACTTTCTCATCCCCAATGCAAAGACAACTTCAAGACAGAGTTTATATATGATACTTAGTACCTCCTCTATCCATTGCTATATTACTTAAGAATTCTTGAGTAAAGAATAAGCAGTTTGTTACAGCTGATTTTCTCGATTTTTTCTTTCTGTCAACAGATTTTCTAGCATGATATGATTAAAGGCGGATCAACAAAGAAGATGGATGCAAAATATTGCTGTATCTTTCTTGCACAGTCTTATCTTTCAGAGGCTTTGCCTTCTTGACTGTACATTGTTCCTACAGGGTCTGAAAAATGTTTTACTTCTGATACTATCAGAAGAACCAAAGACATTTATCATCAGCTTTTATAATTTCTCTTTCTAAAATATGTATCATCACCACCAGTTCCCCTACACTAAACTTTCCATAGCCTCTGTACTTTGGCATTACAATTCACTTCACTCTTCCCCTCACTAAACTTCTATCAATTCAGTCATTATCCTCAGAAAAAGACAGTATTCCTCTTCCCTCTGATTTTGTCAATTCAACTGAAAAAGTTTTGTCTCTTTCTTTTCTCTCTGTCACCAGCCTGATTGGGACTTGCATCCTCCTGGCTGTTCCTTGTCATTTCAACGTTTAATTTTGTCACTGCCTATCAATTGGTTGAAGAAAGAGAACTTATATATGGTTTGAGGTCTAAAATGTTATCCTCAGCCTCTTGTCATTTCATATGTATTCTTTCCTACTGCATCTGTTAAGAAGCCCTATAAATAATCACATAAATTAATCTGAATGTAATTCAGTTCCATTTACTTAAGAAATAAATCTCTTTCCTTTGGCTTTTGATCATGATTCTCATCACTTTGGGAGCTCCTGAGGCTTCAGAAGTTGCATCAATGTTTATTAATATGAACTTCTTGGTCCTGCACTTTCCTGCCAGCCACACACTAAGGCTTTGCCACTCCATCCAGTATTATGAACATTTTCAGACAACCACCACCAGTCTGTCTTCATCTGCCCACTTCATTCCCAGATTCTTCCTCTAGAACTACTCCTCATCTTTTCTTGAGTCCAGATGTTGCATTGCCCTTTGATCCTCCACATAATTTTGTGACAAGTTACCATTTAAGGAACCTTGTGAAGCCTGACATAGTGTAAGCAGTTTCATCCCATTCCATATGTTGCAATATCTGTCTGAACAATTTAGCAAAGTCAAAATGTAAAAATTAAATGCTATACAAGTATTACAGTTTAGATTCCCAAAAATGGTAATATTTTAACCCAATACAATATTTACAATGTATTTCTAAATTCAACATTTACTAAAATAACACCATAAAATATGACAAATGAAAAACCTTAAAAGAATGTATATTTTCAAGAAATTACTAAGGTCTTCCTAGAATCAACATAATTTTGGAACATCCCAGATTTCAGAAATAACTTTTTGGACTCTCCTTTCCAGAAATGTCTTTGTATTATTCATTTATTATTACAAGTAAGACCTCTAGAGCGTTCTTCTTGCAGCCTCTCATATTCCAGAAAATTCAATGCAAACCTCAAGATATATGTAGAATCCCACCCTAATACAAGTCCACTTCTGAAATAACACATATCTATGAAGATACTTGTAGCTGAATAGCAATATATCTCCTAGCTTCAACACAACTTTTCACAATGGCCTGAAATGAAATAGCTTGTGTAGCAATCATTAAACTTTTATAGGATTAAATTGATGAATAGGCTGATCTTGGGCTTCCTTCTTGCATCAGCATACACTATAACCTGTATCAGATTTTTTTGTTGTTGTTTTTGTTTGCTTTTTTTTTTCCACTTCCCCCTCCTTCTTGGATGAAATATAGAGAGGCAACAAATAAATGATCTGTTACATTGCATTTAATACATTTCAGGTGTGTTTGCTTCATAGGCAAAAAAGTCCAAAATAAAGATTTTTTTTTTTTTCTTAACTCTTAAGAGTACATACAAGCCTTCAAATCACAAAACCACCAAATTTTAAAAATTATGTTTGAATTAGGTTCTTCAGTATCAAGTTTTACCTCATTGCACATTACATCTGGAATTATTAACCCTTCAAAATTCAAAATTAAATGGGAAAAAAACCCCACAAACTTATGTAACTTTTGTTATGTGAATGCTGCTGAAATAGTAATAATTATAATAATAATAATAACAAATACTACAGGAAAAAGAAGCCAACAATTCAATGATTTATGGCAAATTCAAGAAGTCTGTGTTCTTTTAGCTTCTCTGTATTTCATAAACTGTTTAGTCAAATCAAAATAAAATATACTAAACAATACATAAATTTCTGAATTTTTCAAAACAGCACAACCACTTTATGAAGTTTCTCAGTCAAGAATCAATCTTGGCTGACTTCTGAAGAACAAAGAATTCAGCTATTTCAATACTAACTTCCTGAGATGCGACCAAGTAGTTATAAAAGCATAAGTGGTTATAACAAATTATAAATAGTTAACATATGCAATATGAAAATATTTTCACTTAATTAATTCGGTGACTAATTTATTTCAATCTTTTAAATGGCAGCATTTTCCAGAAAATTCTAACTTTATTCCGATTAGATGGTGAATGTTGCAAAGATACTAAAAAAAAGGGGGGAAAAAAAAAAGTAGAACACCAGTTTAACAATTCCAAAGTTATGAAAATATTTTAAGGCTCCTCAAATACCTGATGAAGAGTTGAACATGAAACTGGGAAAAGGGTGCTGGCAAATTTCAGGAATATGTTAGTTGTAAAGCAGTGACAAGTAATTTATCCACAACCATGGAATAAAGCTCTACTCTGACAGTGAATTTGGAAGAAATTTGAGAAAATTAATCAGAACTCTGGGAGACATTAATGAACCACGTCCTCAGTTTTGATCTTATAGTTGTACTCCTTAGCATTACTTTTATCCTTGAACTGCAAGAGAAACATCAGTGAAAGAGGATGATTGCCTGAATTCTGAGGTCTGGGTTATATTGGAATATCAAGATAGTTCAGGCTAGTTAAAAGATTTACCAAAAAAACTCCAACCAACTGATCATACAAATAAAAAAACACCCCGCAATCCTAACAGAGACCACGGCCCCCCAAAAAACCCACCCTAACACAGCAAGACATGCACAAGCTATCTAGGCTTTTTAAATTAGTAAATATATTCACTTGTTTATATCTGGAGCTGTAACTAACAGAAGATTTTACCATAATGTAAAGTACATTAATAACATTTTGACATGAAACTATGAAGCAGAGAAATGGGATTTTTTTTATCTTCTCACCAACCAAATATAACATCTAGAATTAACTAATTTTTACATTTCTCCTCCATAAGCCTTTCAAATGAACAGTTAACTTTAAATAAACAACATACCTTTTAGATGCAGTTGTGACTTTTATTTTGCATATATGAAGAAAAATTCCCTAAAGCCAAGCTGTATATGCATATTGACAGAAACAGTAAAGTTGTGATGATAAGATTAGGCATAATAAAAGTCCTGTGGGAAATGCAGAGGTTTTTTTCCAGTGGTTTCTGTGTGTGATTTTTTTTTTTAATGTCATCTACTGATACTTTTAATTGGGTTTTGGTCTTCAAGCTAAGGAGATTTTTAAAATGACATTATTTCTCTTCCTTTTCATAAAAAAGCATGCACTTCTGCTTAAAGGAGAAATTAGCGAATCCTAAATTAAGAGAGGCAAACAAACTATTTAAACTATCTTCAACTACCCACAGCTTTGATAGGCAGCACACCAAATGTCCTGTAATAATACCCTTCTACTGTAAAATAATTACATATTCTATTTCTTATATTTTACCCCTTTAACCTAAATAAGTTTTCTTTTTCCCACTAACTATTGCAGTTAGTTTTACCTTGTAAAACACAGTTGCTAGAAGAAACATTTTCTGTCTTCTTAATCTTTCTACATTGCAAAGGCTGACTAAAGTCACTCATTTCCCAGTCTCCAATTTAGTAAATCTCCAACTAGAAGTGAATGAAGCAGAGATAGAATTACACCCACCTATAGTTCTAAATTTATTTTCTGTGACTGAGCATTTTTTCCTAATTCAGTAAACAACTATCATATTTACAACCTTTTCCACATACATTTCTTTATCTTATACATCAACAAGATAATGAGCAAAATATATCAATGGTATGTTAGCCTTCCTCCAGACAGCAGCAATGAATAAGGAGAACAAGTATGTTGCTGATGATTAATCCTGCAATAAAAGCATGGAAAAATCTCAATATTTGGTGTGAATATGCCTATGTTGTTTTTTAAATATGAAGGTAGAAGAAATAATTTTTCAGCTAGTGTTTTTTTCCAACCTTGTAGGAATTTCTTGTCTTGGAATTTATGAGAGTAAACAATAATGATGATCAAAGCTGAAATTGAAAAATGGTCAGCATTTGGGACAGTGAAGTATGTTTATTTCTCCGTGGATGCAAGAACTAGCAGCACAGTCAATTCCTTTTTCCAATCACAAGACTCAATTTCCTTGCCCAGATCCTCACGCAAGCATGAATTTCACTATTGGATTGTGTTGATGGCCGCTATTTATCTATACCTACCAGGTCTTCAGTATTGGGGAACACATATAGTGTGCCTCTGAGTATTTTCTGGTATAGCATAATTTGACTTTTAGACTTGGAAAATCAAGAGTTCTCTCTCACTCAGAAAATGAAAACTCAATCAAGCTGAGGAGTGATGGACAATGTTCTTTCATCTAACTCCCAGCTCTTTCCCTGGTTGAGAAAGGATATTCACTGCTACTGTAAAATCTTCTAAATGCATTTTATTCAGCATTTATCCTTCTGCCATAGTACTATTTTTCAGGGCTTTTAATTCCTTGGTTTTTTCCCACTGAATTTTAAAAATATACTTCTTATTGCTAGCATTTCTGAAGCTCAGATGCATTTTTAGGGTGATGTGAAGGTACTATAAATTAGCCTGCTCTTTCACTACTATTTACTCATTGAACCAGTGCCACAGCACTAAGTCCTTTGCCAGCAAGAGTGGCACTAGGCTATAAAACTAACATGAGACAAAAAAAATAAAAAGCTACTCCAAGATCTAGAGAGACACAATGGAAAGTAGACCACTTGGGAGGAGTCATTCGATATTCAACTGGACTCTTCAGCAGAATGAGGATACAAAAATATTCAGCCATAAAAAATTAATAAAACATTTAATAAAAACAATATTAAAAATCAGGAGAAATAGATAATTGCTGTTTCTCAAGTATTATATTGCTATATAATAGGATCCCCTAAAAGAAGTATATTGGCAGTAATATTTCAGTTCTACAGCCCTGATCCAATGCACATTACATAGAGTCTCTTAAGACTACTGATACTTCTGTTCAATCTCATTAACTGCAAATATCTACAGAAAAGAAGTTATACAAATCCAGTTTCACTTGTTTTAAACACAATTGTGGAGATAGATTTGCAATTCTAAGCACAAAAAGATTACTAAATAATTCTTCTGCTGTGGTGCTCATTTGCATAATTAAGAGCTGGCAGCTCTTCATTCAGTGTTCATTTCCTTTACCTACTTGTAATATTCAGTTTTCTCAGCGTACATAATTAAAAGGCAAATTTACTACTTCTAAATAAATAATACTAATCACCAACTATCTAATTGAAAATACATCAATTACTACTGAATTTTCTGTTGCTTTGTATTGCAGAGTTAGCTGTGTTCCCATCTACACAGAAACAAGCAAAGTTCAAAGTTCTAAGAGGTAAAGGTTATATATTTTCAATGATGACAATGCAAAGTAGTTCTGCTTCTAATTTTTGCTAATCAGACAGTGTAAATATGCTGCAAAATATGTACAATATACCATAAACAGACCACTGCATGATGACCCAGACCTTCACAGTATCTCTCCTAGGGGTAAAACATCCAATTCCACCAAGAGAAAAAAAACACTCCAGACCCACACATACACACCAACTGTACTCACATCTAGCTCAGCACTACAATTCAGTCATTCCAGTGAGTTCTCAGACAGGCAGCCTGTATATTGGAAACTTTCTCTATCACAGTAGCAAAAGATAAGTACCTTGACATGGTAAATCAGCTCTAAGGGGGGAGCATTGCACTCTGGAAGTGTCACTCAATGTCCAGCAACCATATACGAACCAGAAAATTTAAGCTTCTCTCAAAACATCATTCTGTAACAAATGCCTATAAGCACAAGTACAATTACAATTGTACTAATGAAGTTGAATACTGGAGCAAAACAAAACTGTAGGAAAAAGACATTAGTAGCCCAAATATATCTCAATATATGTCTTTTAAAAATATTTCCCCCATTCTGAAGGAAAATGCAAATAAAATTAGTACTAAAATGATGGGTTGCTTATAAATATACCTTAAAAAAATGTAAATAAACAATATAGAGAATATAGGAATAAATAAACACAGATATGTGGTTTTGAGTTTGAATTAATATTTACCATCTGCTTTTCACTTGAATCTTATCTGAGATATTTAAATTACCATAATTTGCAAGCTTTTTATAGAAGAAAAAAATAACTTCAGGCAAAGCAATAAAAGAGGGGTGCTTTCTCATCACTGACTCATATCTTTGCAGTTATCATCAATGTAGGGTACGAGACTCAGTGACACCAGAACGGGTCCTTATATGCTCTTGGATATTTTCTTGTTGTTTTTTTTTAAACCTATCTAAACCTATTTATTTTCACACTTTTCTAGAAATCTCTAAGGAACCATCCTTATTCTCTAAGACTTTATCAAATGGTCTTTCTCTGTAATGATCTTTGTAGTGGACATCTTCCTACCATGACTCTCTTCTGCTTTCTTTTCCAATATCATTTTGAGTATTCCTTCTTCTATAAGCTTCATTTTCTTCACTACATGCAAATTTTCAATCCCTGCTTTAAGTTTTTATTTTTATTATTTGAAGCTCTCACTGACAAAAATATCTTGCAGCCATGCCTCATTCAAGCACATCTTGAAAACACACTCTCATATCAATCAAGTCAGTATTAATTGAACACTGAAGGTTTTTAGCACCCTAAATACATGATAAGTTTTCCTGTTTTGAGTGATGTGACCTTATTGGTTTCTTAACAATGGCAGCATGATTAAAATCAAGTCTTGCCAAGTTCTTCTAGCAAGTGCGTACTTGGTGGAAACTGCTATTTCTTTACCAGGTCAGCAATTCTACTTTCCGAAAATAGGTGAAAGCCAACAGAAATGCAGGACTTGTAATTCACCAACAGAAATTTGGCAACTGTTATAGTATAAAGGGATTAAAAAAACAAAATAAAAAGAAAAAAACACTTCTAGATAAGGCATTTTACTGATAAAAGCACCCTTAGGTGTGTAAGGAAATGAGTCTCTTAAAACAGAGGTTAATCCAAAAGACTTTCTGCAAGATTATCTTTAGACATCTGAATAGAACCTAAAGTGCTGAGGTTTTCCTGATACAGTGATAAATACTTGGTTCCTAGATTCCGAGCAATGAGAACAGAATTCTATTATTGCAATTGTAAAAAGCAGGGGTCAGTTGTAATTTATTACTCTGCTGATATGGAGTCCCCTTGTCTCATCTTTGTAAAGCTAAAGAATAATGTCTGAACAAAAGAAAACAAACTAAAAAACTAAATCAAAAGCACATACCCTTCATTGTAAGCTGCATATATAATGTTCACCAAATAAAAGAATGAGAATCATAAAATGAAATATGATTCATAGGAGTCAGATAATGTCATAATATCTACTACCTTTTCCATAACATTTTCTAAAGGTATTTCATTATTCTTCCCTTGTGTAAATTATGTCGTTGCCCAGAATTCAATTCAGAATATAATTTCAAACTATTGTAGCTATTTTATAATTTTCTTAATTAGATAAAGATAGAGGAAAGGTGGAACTGATCAGGGAAACATAAACTGCAAATCTGCTTTTTAGAGACAAGCAATCATGTCTTGTATCTCCTGCCTAAGCACAAGCGAAGAGAAAGATTTTCTAGTCCAAGCAATTAACATTTATATATTTATATGTCATTACAGAGAGAACCACACAGACACTCAATTTAAAAACCTTGATCACATAAGCTCAAATCTTTACAAACATAACTTAAAAAAATTATAGCCATCTTGTCCAAAATGACACTGGAAGCATAAAATCATTAATTATGATTTAGAAGAGCCAAAATATTTAAGAAATATCAGCATGACACAAATATTCACATGGTAAAAGGATATTAACCTCAGAAGCTTTTGCAAATTTATTGTGAACTACTGACACTGCACTGTTAAGTGAAACGTGGAAGTTTTAATGAGCATTGATACTATTAAAGGAACTGTAATCAAAAAGATTGTAAGAAAATTCAAAACATTAATACAGATCTTCAGTAATTCTCATAATTCAGATGTGAAAGATTGGTTTTTCTGGAAGAATGGGGAAAAAAGCCTAAAGATTTGAAAAGAAAAAAGAAAGAATAAATGATATGAGCAGATTGCATTGACATTAATGCAGGACTAATTGTTGGAAAGCAGCTGTCAGAGTAATCATGAAATCATTAAAGTGTAATATAACATAAACACATAATTTGTTACAACAAACAGCTGATATTTTATTCTGATGAAATTTAATTGATCATACAAACAGAATTAAAATTAAATATATCTAGGCTGCTGCACAGCCACTTATTTGGAACTCCCACAAAAACTTAGAAGTGTATCTGTTATGTCTATCCCACACCACGCTCAGTGCCTAGCAGTGAACACCAGATCTCACATTACCCACACCTTGGTTCTAGCCCAAGGTTCCTTCCTCTCCTCTTGCTGTTGGGACACAGCAGGTAAGCCCTGGCTTTGATTTCCAAAGTGGGAAAACTATTTGCATTATAGCACCCAACTGCAGGGCAAATGGGTCACCCGCAGCATAGTAATTAAAAGAAAAGTCAGTATATTCAACTGATTTCAAAGCTAGTACTAGTCATATTTACATCATCTCTACTGAGCACAAATTTCCCTTCTGCTTTTCATGTTCATTTGCTAAAGAATGAGCAAACAGTAGGCTGAATTTACACTCTGATGAACAAAACTCCTGTCAGACATTTGCAGTGTCTACCAACCCCAGAAATAAACTGAGAACCATAGAACCATAAAAAATTTCTTTGTGTAATCCAGAGAGAACATGAAGTATCCCATTTCTGTGTAATAATTATTCTCTTCCTCTCCCATGTTTTGATGATAAAATTCTCTATTCAAAGTACTCTCAGAGCCACATTGATCTGCTTTTAATTATACATAGATTTCCACCAAGAAAACTGAAGTACTGAAGTGGCATTCAGCAACTTAATTTTATCTGTTTTATTCAGTCTGTGATTAGGCTATACTTCATTAAATGAAAGATCTTGTAAAGTACAGAGAGAAGAAAGAAAAAACATGCTATAAACTCCCTTGCATGTTAGGAAATCCAAGCATCAGATACTAACTTTTGAGCTAGAGTAAAAAAACACTGAGTTGCACAAACCTACTTAATATCCCTACCTTCTCTAAGATCAAAACTTTGAAGAAAAAGTCGTATCTATCCAAGGACAGAAATAGGTTTCACAACTGATTAAACTGAAAGGAAAACTTGAAGTTTACAAAATTGCATTAAAAGTGATTATTTAATGTTAGTCATTACTTACTGAGGGAAGTATGAAGCGTAACTAAGATTATGAGTAGAGATTTGCTTCTATGGAAAACATTCAACAGCCTTCATTAATCATAGCCATGAATACTAGTGCTTGCATGTTCTTCTTAACAAAAATATTTCAAAACTTAAAAAATTAATAACATAGGCTATCTCTGAAACTTTTATAATAGAAAGGTAAAGTTACAAAACTCTAATGAAGACTCTGCCACCTGTTTGACCACAGATGCCCTTGCTTCGCTTTGTCCTTACCTACCACTCCAAAAGGCAGGATTTTTGATGACAGAATCCAGTGCCAGATATTACCTCAAGCCACCCTACAATGAGCTGAACGTTAAACCCAATACAGAAAGGTAGAAGTCAAATCCTGGATTAATTTTTTTCTTTACTCAAATGAGTTATATCAGAGTTAAATTCACAAGTAGGAGTAAATAGTAAATCACAAGAATGAAGTTTTAATGGTGAATCATAAAAGCAGAACTAATCAGCAATAGGTTTCAGTAGCCTAAGCAATTTTAAAATTATTGTACAGGGTATAAGCTAGGAACATTCTTCAAACTTAAGCAGATATGCTGCCAAAATTAAAGTTGATTGTATGGTAGCAGTTGTGTCAGGAGTTATTTGCAGATAACTCCCATGGTTTTTATAAAAATTATATGAGATTCACAGTATGGCTAGTAATTCAACAGGAAAATCTGGTGGAAGATATTAACAAGATATATCAGAATTATAAATAAAAATAATTATCTGTTCATATATGTCAACATTCCCTTTATTGTCTTGATTAAAATATAAAGTATATAAAAGAACATGGTCTTTTTTGTTTACTTGTTCTCTTTTTCTACGCCCACCTGTGCATTTTACTGAAATTATTATCAGGATCCTGCATATTTTCATTAACTCTTAACTTCCTTGCTTGGGCTCTTCCAAGACATTCTGCACAACTCCTGCTCTGACTAATTTCACATGTTAAAAATAAAAAAGGGGAAAAAAAAGAGATTCAAGAAGAAGACAACAACATTGGGCAAACTCATAGAGTGTTAGGCTAATGTTGAGGTTCCTGTCACACAGCAACAGAAAGAACATGCCACAGTGTAGAAACTGAATTAGCTTATTTCAGTGCACAAAATAAAGGTTAGAGCTGTATTTCCCTTAATAAATTCCTGCAGGAAGAAGATTGTGCAAATTCCTAGAAACGAATAAGTAGGAAAAACAGAACATTCAAAAATACTATATAAAAATGGAGGGTAAAACACTGTCCTCGAGAACCTTTTTCCTAAACAAACAGTTATTCTATTTGCTTTATATTTTTCAGGTATTCAAAATTTCCACGTATTTCTACAACTTTTGTGAAGTTTAAAGGTTGGTTGGTTTTAAGTGGAACATATTGTCTGCAGTGGTTTTACATGAGAAAACAAAATTTAAGGAGTAAAAGGAAAATCAGTGAATCCACTGTGAACATTTTCTTAGCCACTACCTGCCTACTAATTCTGCAACACTGCCAGACAAACCAGTATTGCAGTTTAAGGGTGATATTAATTATATGCAAGAGCAGACCTAAAATCAAGTGCTGTGCATTTTTATAAACACTTAGGTATTCAGGGACAATGCTAAATTCTCTTATAACAGTAAGGAAATTAAAGACAAATCTCTTTGTACCAAGAAGTAACTTCTACAAAGCCAGAAAAAATGTGGATTCTGTGACAAACCAGGCAAAAATACTCAGCTTGGCATCCTGAGCTGGCCAACCCTAAAGTGAAAAATCCAACAAAAAGAATCTCCAAAGACATAATGAGACATTCTCATCCAGTCACTAACACATTTCTATCTTGCCTTATTTTACAGTAAAAATGACCACTTCTAATGTTTTATTCAACAAAATATAGGTTTCTGTATGGACCAAATATAATTAACTTGCATATAAATTTTTGTCAGTATCATGAAATGAGAGCAGTTGCTCTTAGTTTTCTGAGGTTGCAAATGGCTATACCTGTGTGGAGCTCAAAAGAATTGTTCCAACTTTTGATTTCTAAGGATATATCATCTATTCTTTCCTACAGTGAAGGTCACTCTGCAGGTTGTAAACAAATCTGAAGCCTTATAAGATTTCAAGCAGAGGGATTTTTACAGTTATTTTTATATTAAGTTCTGAAAACATCATATGATGTTTTGATTTCAGATGTGATGTTCTATATGTTCTGGTCTGCATTGCTTAACATACTCAATTATGATCACAAAATTCTTGCTATCATTTTATAAAAGAATTGATTTCAAATATGATATTCTATATGTTCCAGTCTGCATTGATTAACATACTCAGTTATGATCACAAAATTCCTGCTATCCTTTTATAAAATAATTGCTTTTGAGTAATCTACTCTAAAACACATCCATGTAAGTGTTTAAAAAAAAAAAAAGTCTCCTACTGGGTAGGTTAAAATTTTTCAAAGGCTAGTAAAATTCTTGATGTAGCTTAGGCCAAAGGAAAGTAGTACTGTACACTTGAAATTACATGAATATTTAAAATGTAGTAAACATGCCTAAGCTTCAGAAATTTAGGTATTGATATATTTGAGAAGCTAACTTCATTTCTACTCCTAATTTTTTGAATGAATAATTTCACATATTTCAGCAGATTATTAACACATAAAACTTCTAATGATAATTTCTATATTACAACAGATTTACTGGCCTAACTGATAGGAAAAATTAAGTTTTCTTGAGTTTTCTTTCACCAAGTTTTTTTTTTAATGCATTTTTACTGCATTATTCACTTATAAAACAAGTGAAGACTTTCAGAGATGACAGTATCGTGTTGTAGTATGTTGTCAGCTAAAGAGAGATCATTCACAGATATTAACATCATGTACTTTTTGTACATATTTCTTGAAATAGCTGGTATTCGCCTTTCCATGTGCGCTTTAAGAAACTAGTAAAAATGTTTCTTACTGCAGTAAGAAAAATATCTTCCTGGAACTCAGCTAAAATTCTTCTCCAAAATTTACAAGGAAAAAGGTTACAAACCAGCGAGAAAAAAAAATTCTCTTTTGCATGAAGTTTTTCATGTTTTCATGCCATTTTTTGGACATCTTCAGACAGATGAGATAGAAGGTTCACACAACAAACATAATTTCTTATTCTTTTTTATGTAATTTTGGTCCATATTTTTCTTTCCTATTACCTGGAAAATAACAATCATAAGACTTCTCTAAAGAGCCTGGACAGTGTGGTCAAACGATGGATGACGTTATCATTGCAAATTCTTAGGTTTTCTTTTTAATTACACGTATCTGTAGGGGTTTTTTTTATTTGCTGAAAACAAAAGCAAACAACTAACAACAACCAAACAAAAAAGCTGCATGCTGGTATGTCTAATTCTTGGTAGTATTTGTCTCTAACATTTAACTCTTCCATATATTTTGAATTTTTTCTTCTATTACTAGCTTTTAATTTATAAAATTGTTGTATTGCACAAGTGACAAAAAACCCCAAACACCCCAAACCAAAAAAATCCTCCGATTATATTCCAGATTTTTACAAATAAGTTACATGACATAAATAAAATTGTTTTGTGACAGAGTACTGGTCAGAAAATTTTACTCAGAATTTTCAAAGGAATATGCAAAACAATCCAGCTACAAAATGATAACAAAAAAAAAAAAAAAAACACAAACAAAAACAAAAACAAAAAAATTTCTGAATTCCAATTCCTGAAAAAAATAAAATTAAAAAAAGTTTTACAATATTTTTCTGGAGAGTCCAGGTAACTAAGGTAAAAAACAAAATGGCATATTTCAGAGAAACCAAATTTTTTAGAAAAATAATCCTTGCCAGTGTAGTTAGGTGCATATTATAAATTCAGGAACAGTAACAGGTATCATCACGTACCACTGGCTTTATTGGAGCTTTAAAATCTGTGACTGTTTAAATGAAAAGGCTATCAGAAGCTACCAGACTGGTACTAATGAGCGAAAGGGTAATAAGGTAAGGTTAAATAAATGAGCTGGAGGATATAAAACATATTTGCACCTTTTTTTCCTTTTTTCAATTTTCCTTTTGGAAAGTACTTTTATTGGATATCTTCCTCTTCATAACTTCAGCACCGCTCATGCAAGGATTTGCACAGTTGGAGAGCTGGATCTTAGATATTCTAACAGGATTAACAGTTTGCAAAAATATTCTTTTTTTCTGTATTTCATTACATCATTCAAGTATTCCAACAACATAGCATTAAAAAAATATCATCTCTCTTCAAATTCTGAGAACCTCTCTCTTTCTGCTACTGCATCAAATATTAATGCACACTCATTGCTCACGGATTTTTTAGAAATTTTTGATCATTGCACTAAATTTATTACTTTTAATATTATTAAGAAGTATTCCAGCTAAACTTGCAACAATAAAAAAATCTAGTTGCAAATTATTTTTAATGGTCAGGCATATCTTTTTCCATTTAAAAATGCATGCAGATATACAATACTACTTGTATGTTTTCCAGATGGACTTACGGCCCAGTTATCTGGAATTAGATAAAGTTCAAGAGGTTAGCTGAATAATTTTAAATGTATCTTCATGTTAATCTTTCAATTTTTCCATTCAGAAAATATTTACCTCCTTAAAAAAAAAAATCCAGAAAATCTACTTATAATCTGCTAACTAGAGAATCAAATAGGTTTTCACCCAGATGAAAAATACTATTACAGTTATCCAATAGAAATTTGAATACAAAATTGGATAAATGTATGACAATTTAAAACTATATAAACAGTAGAAACTTTTATCCTGAATGAATGGCATCTAAACAGAGATAAATAATGTATATGGGAGTCCGTAAATATCAAACTGTCTAATCAAACATTATTTGAGATTTTACAGTATTTTCATAGAGGTCCATAAGGAACCTACTGTTTGATGATACCTCAGAAACAGAGAAAATATATAAAAAAATTTCTTTCCACCGAGTGACTTGCATTCTGCCAACTATAAGAGTCAAAAGGAAACTGCATTCAGTGACACTATTTATTGGGGTGAAAGTAAATACGACTATTAAATCAGATAAGTGAAAAGCTGATTTGATTTTATTTCCTTGTAATGTCTCATTCTGTAAGAGAATGTGGGTTTATGTCACCATATTACGATAATGCCAATATGGGGAGGGGGCTAAAATACCTCAGACCCCCCTCTCCCTCCCACTCCAAAACTTCCCTGTGCACTCCAACCCAAGATTATCAGGTCCTCTCATTAACAGTTTGGTATTTGTTACCTGTGTGAATGGTATTGATCCTAATCATAAAATGTAAAGTTTATTCCATTTTCATAATGAATGACTAAAACCTTAAAGTACATACTAAATAATGCTTCCAGTTTGTACAGATCTAGAATAATGCCCTGCCTAATGCTCAAGGCATGTCTCATTTCAATAAAACAGTATACATTGCTCATGACACTTCAATTCTATTTCAAATTTACTAGTCTAGTTTCAGTTTCTGGCTTTATTATTTCATAATCTTTATTAATTCCAAGAATTTTTTTCACTCAGTGCCTTCTTTAAAAAGGAAGGCTTTTTTATTCATATTTTGGATACAGGCACTTCACAAGATCTCTGTGTATTACATGTGTTCCCAAAAATCTGATAGTGTTCTTTGCAAGAACAAACTACTTCTAGTCCCATTTCATGGCAGAAAATTGCTGTCCATTATTATTTTGACTACAACTGTCTGAAATTTCACTTACAGCAGTGACAAACAAAATCTGTATATTCTAAAGAACTTGAAAACTGACAACAATAAAAAAATACAATGTACTGGGGACATGTAAGGTATTAAATGAATTATTATTTAATGTATTTTGGAAAAAAAAATGAAATAAGTAAACTTTTAAACCAAGAACTAGCATAGGAATGAACCAAAACAGGATTCTGTATGCCAGAAAAATAATTTTTAAAAAAATTAACAACCAAACCAAAACAGTCACAAACTGAATTTGAGGCACCCAAACTGGTATTACTAGGATGTGAAGGTAGAAGACAAGTATAAAGGTTGATGACTAGATGAAACTAAACAGTATTTCATTTTGAATGCATTTACTGCACAATCAAATGAGACACAATAAAAAAGGGTGGTGGATAGAGAAGTCTTCAGAATGAGTAAAAGTTAATTATTTACTGTGAAGAAAAAGATAGCAGCCTGTTGCTACATGGTAGAAAGAACAACACAACTCAGGGGTGAAATCATGATTGTTAGTGGGCTCCTAAAACAATAAAAGACACGATGAAATTTTTGTCAAACATTTGGGGGGAGAAGAGATGGGAGAAAAACCATTAAGTGTAGCAGAATTTAGAAATGTTTAGTCTGCAGGGCAGAGATACATGGTTCTGAATAGCTTTATTAATGTTGTTCTTTATTGTTCCTCCACACTAATTAAACAAGTATCCTACACTTTAAAAAAGAAACTTTGACTTACATGGCATCTATTGCTGGGACAAATAGCACTCTCAACACTTCACCTGAACAAGGTATTAACATCCTATCAAAAACTGCAGCAGATTATTACTATAGACAAGCAGACTTTTTCCAAAAAGGTTTAAGAAACTTTAGTTGCACCTTTACTAATGCACATTAATATGAGCAATTCAATTTGGTCATGCTAAGAAATCCTGCCTCTAAACTTAGTTACTTCAAATCAATTCTTCTTCTTTCTCTGAATAAGGATTCTAGGCTTCAGATGCTAAGTAATCATATATGCATTACATGACTAGAAGACAATTTTCAGTGAGGAAAACGATAATGAGTATATAAAAATTATAAAAAATTATACACAAATTGCTGTCAAATGAAAGAGACAAGTTGGAAAAGAGAAGACTTCTAACGACTTCTCAACTTTTAGTCATAGGCATCTCAGATAACATTTGCACTAAAACCATATGCAACTCTTTTTGATAGAAATGGGCTTCTAAGTATATAGAAAAGTTTTAAAGTGCTTTCACGGTTCATTAATTTGTGCAAGTGTAATAACTTAAGAATTATAAAAATTTTCAAAATATGTTCCATTTAGGTTGCTTCCTAACTGATGGAAGTTTTTATCCACATACACTTATAGCTGAGGTTGGCTGATATCTGCAAGCCATTTCCAGGTTTATAGGTGTATTTATAAAATATAATTTTCAGTTTCTAGTAAGCTGTGTGTTACATTCAAAGCAGTGGCATGAACACAGTAAAAGCAATAATGTAACGTCAATATATTATTTGAGTCATATTTTTGAGATACAATATTAATTAATAATATCTCATAGCCATCCTAATTTATATTTCCAATGTTCTTTCTCTGATCTTCCATGACAAGTTTCCTATGAAAATATAAGTTACTAATTAAAAGCCAAATAAGTAAGAAAATTCATGTCTCTCAAAGACAATGAGTATGCTTAGGTTCCCAATCTGAATTTCATACATTAGAGTGGTCATTTTATTAAAATTGTGCTTATACTTTTGGAGTGCCACTTGGCTTACAAATTGCCTTGAATTGGTCCAATCTATGCATTACCTCTTAGAAGTTTCCTAAACCTCCAATGCCTCAATTAAGATTCATATGAAACTTATAGTGATTTACACTTCTACAGAAAAAAACACGAAGTTTTAAAGATTAATGACAGTGGGATGGATGCCAAGACAGGATATGCTGAAATGAGAAGGCATCCAGGTTGTGTGAATCCACTTTACTGCTCTTCAGGAGGACACAAAGGAGGAGTAGCTAAAACAGCCATAACAGTAGATACAATGCAATACTTCAAAATGTATATCAGCAATTACTTTTTATTAAAGAAGAAAAAAAATTACATTAAAAGATGTTGGAAGATAGCTGATAAAGGCACTGAGACAAGTCACATTACACAGGGCAATGCATCAGAAGTTATTACGTAAAAATATAATTTTTGAAATGTGTATTGTTTCTGAAGCTTATCTGACTCATCTAATTTCCTTTCTCTAGAAATTCTTTAGTCCATCCTAAGCAGGAGTGATCTTATACTGACAAGTACATCTTTACTTTCCCTCTAGCCCTTACAGTCTAAGATGAAGCTTATATTTCAAAATGGTTTTAAGAGCTCACATTTCATCACAGTAGCACTCAACTATCATTGCCTAATCACAGTAACACTACAAGCGTAAGTGTGCACAAATGTATACACACAGAACACAAATGCACACAAGAACTACAGAAGTATTCTCCTTTTCCTGGAACCAATCCCTTTGTAAACTTTCTGGTCACTTTTGAATTCCCTCCTTTCTTTAGTCTTCCAATTTATGATTCCATTAACCTTTACAAAAGCTGCTAAATCAATTTCTGATTTTCTCTGAAGAAGGACTGGGTAATGACTGATAGAATTTTTAGTGTAGAAAGTTCTCTGAAAATTTGTATAACTCAATTATATTATCATAAAGTAATGATTTAATTTCCTTAAAAACTCAAACATGAAAAAAAAAATATTTAGTTTCTTCAATTTTAGGGGAAAAAAAATTGAGAGTTTTAATTCACAGGCTTTAGACACCAAAACCGCAATACAGGATTTTCAAGAGTTTGACTGAAATTACATATAGTAGATTTTTCATTTTTTAATTAAGTCAGTAATTAAACTCAAAATTTCATCTAAAGACTCCAAAAAAAAAAAAAAAGCCAAAAAAAAAACCAGTCAAAATAAGGAATGTCTCATCTTTTCCATAAGGAAAACAATTAATTTAGACTGGAAGGTTAATTTCTAATTAGAAGCAGTTTGTTCCAAAATTCCTAGTTTTCCTGGATAACATGAATTGCTAGTTGTCATGTTTTTCATTATTTAAGATATACTCCTATCATGCTTTTCAATGATGTTTCCACTCCTTAACTAAGATTTATGCATATTGAAAATCAGTATTTCTCCAAATAGCCTGCATACAGCAAACTATTGGACAACGTTTTATACTCACTTCACCAGTCACTAAGGGTACAAAATATGATAGTGAAGCTGATTGTAGAATTGTAGAATTGCCTGCTATTGCAAAACAATGAAAAAATATGTAAATTAGGAAAAAAAAGGCTTTGTAATTTACTAAAAGAGTATCATTTATATAATTGTCTGTCATGCAGACCATGTTGGATCAATGCTAATTAAAGGTGGGGACATACCAATGTTAGAAGATAATTTAGAAAACAGTCAATGAAAAAATAGCTATTTGAAAAAATTAAATAAATATTCTTGTACAACAGCCAATCAGAAACTATACCAGAATGAGAAAAAAAAGTTTTTATAGACATTAACTCAGGTTTTCTCGAGCTTATACTTCTTCAATAATGTCACTACTAATTAATACTAAGTACCATAGTAATGCTAATAAGACCGTAGTTTTCCAGAAGTCAGTCCCAAATGAACTACTATTTCCATTTTACTGCAGGCAGAATCTTCTCTAAGAAATATTTCCCCAAGGAACCATGCTCAAAAGCTTTCTGTGCTATCATTTCACAAAATATGGTATTTCACAGTCCACTTGCAACTATCTTAATCTCCAGGTAAGTTACAGTACCACACATCATGAAAATGTATTTTTTCTTCAATCTCATTTGGAGACAAGGGAAGATCTTAGACTTGGACTGCCTCAAATTTGGTACTCTAGCTCTTTTTCAGCAGTCCTGAGGAGATGTACTATAGACCTCTGTTGCGGCAACCACAGTCAGCTCTCCCTTTGTGATCCACGTAAACATAATTCCCTTCACGTTCCACTGTCTCCTCCAATATTACAGCTCAATTTTCTTTGCCATCTCCAAACACCAATTGCTGCATAAATTCTGTTTAAAATTGGCTTACAATAATTTTATTGTCAATTTGCAATTTCAGACTGAAGGAAAAGTAAACACACAGATGACTAAACAACCACAATTTTCACTAGAAAGCACATAAAAGCAGACTGAAAAACCAAAGATATAATTTTGAAAGAAGACAGAAAAAGGAAAAGGAGCATGTAAAAGCCTTTTACTTATGTTTCCTTTTCCTTTAACCCCACCCCAGTACAGAGATACAAAATCCTAGCACAAGAAATTTTGTCTTTCGATAAGTTAAAGCTGAAACCATCAGTTATGGATAGCCATTTCTTCATTTGTACCATGTTAATAGGTTGTAATCTCAGAAAGAATGCGTCTCATCATCACCCTGTGACTGTGCCAGACTATAGATATATCTAAAATAGCTGTAAGCATTCTCTTTGTGATATCAAATAGCTCAAATCAAAACTGTGTGAATATTCTAGTTCTGCTTCTTGAGTAAGCTTGCATTTTGAGATACCATAATTAGGCTTCTTTTTGCACAAACTGCCTAAAAAAGGCCTTATGTACACATTGTAGAAGTGTGCTGTAATGCAGTCAGCTTTCCTCCTTATTTCCATCCCTACACATACACCTTAAACTAAGCTCTTATTTCTGTTTTTTCCACACAGAGATGGGCTGCATGTCTTCAAAATGTGTTATTTTGCAGAGAAAACAGGATCTTTTCTTTGTGGTGTATTAACATTAAAAGGAAAAAGACCTCCAATTTACATTCTAACTGAATGAAATGTGCCTTTTATTCAATAGAAAGTATTATTACATCCATTCAGAGCCATGTCAGATAAAAGTGTTTTTATGCCATCTACCAGTGCATCAGTTAGGAAAAAGATGCCATCATAAAACACTAGATCTGTTAAATTTTATAGGCCACCTCTTCAGATATCAGCCATCTTTGTGGCATCATTAAAGTCACAAATGAAGACTCATTTTACTCATTTTAGGGCAGGTAAGGAGCACTAACCAATTCCACCCACAAGTGACAGCATGATTATCACTTGATCTCATGTCATAGGCAAGTCTTTTATATTTCAAGAATTTTCAATATGCATTCTTAGATTACTGCAGAGACTCAGGACACAGCTACCTCATTTACCCCCCATTAATAAACAAAAACTATTTTGCACATATTAACAACACTGACTTTTTAGATTCTTCCTTGACTTATTTACTAGTCTTTTGGGCTCATCAGGATATGCACCATCATAATAGTATCTGGCAAAAACTGACACCTACCTCCTTCGTGTTCTCAAATAATCAATGCCCCCTGATGTGTACACAGATGTACTCTCAACACAGACAGCAAGAAAGGGAGGATGACTCCACAGTAAAAAATAGTCGAACAAACTAGTGAACATATCTAATATTGCATTTAATTATTTTTTAGTGCCAAATATACTAGGAAGTATTAATCTTTAGTATAGAAAATATCTCAGTAGTCATGCAGCTGCAACATTCTCTAAGATAAAGGATAAATTTGATGTATATCTTTCCCCTGGCTTGTGGCAACTAGAGAGAAGCACAAAAAAAAAAAAAAAAAAAAGAGAGAAACATTCCTTCTGGTATCCCCGGACCTGCTGGACATTCAATTGCAACAAAAGGAATGGGGAGGTAGGGGAGATAGGGACACAAACAACCTGAAAATGTGTTTATATACATTGTGATTAAAAATAAGGCTGTATTCTCCAATGACAGTCCATCATCATCAGAATTTTGTAGAACTGGGGCCTGCTAATTAAATTTTCCTATTCCTGAAGCAGTCTCAGAGGTAAGCCTGAAAAGTATTGATTGCCTTGTAAGTTTGATACATATTTGGGCTGACATTATTGAACTTATGCTACACTTCAGAGTCCTTCCTTTTGATTTGTGACTTTCAAAAAAAAAGCCAGGTTAAATGCTAATCACATCTGACCCACTTTTTTAATCTACAACATACACCTTTTACTAACTGTCTCTGCGTAATCTAATAAACTTTTTAAATCAGTATTTTAATTAGAAGATAATTAAATAGAAAAGCTGGGTACTTCCAAGATACACAAAAAAGATTGTTTTATCAATAATAAAAAGATTCTCGGCTCATTTTAATGACATTGGGATTGGGAATACCAATTTAAGGCAAAATGAATACTGCTTAATAACAAGCTGCATAGCACTGCTCTCAACCCAAGAAATGTGAATGTGTTATTCACACCTTAAATAACAAGGATACAAATAAGAGCCTTCTTTGGATTTGCAGGGTAAAATGCACATATCACCAATGTGCCTCTCTGGAAGTGTGATTTATTTTTCATCGCTGCTTTTATTTGCTTGTACTCATGATAATCAGGATAGTTCCTAATTTTTTGCATTTAAAGATATTTCTTTCCCTAATTCCCATATATTTATATATCTTACTACTTGCAAATTCAGGGCTTATATGCTAACTACTAGAAATGCTTCTACAATAACCTGGAACTATCATCTAAAATGAGGAAGCGAGTACCTGTATTCCATAGCCCGCATTTATTCTGCAACTTCTAACATGGCATTTTAAAAGGACACACATATAAGGTCTAATGACCAATTCACTTCCATTTATGTAAAAAAAAAAAAGAAATCCAAATTTCTTTTGATTAACTGTGTGTATTTTCTCCTGTGGTGTGTATTAAAATTTCTATGCAAATAACACACAAAATATTCAGTATAAGACTTCTGAAGTCAAATGTACACTGAAAATGCACACACATAGATAGATAAAGGAATATTGTTTAGATATTTTGGATCATAGTGAATAAGAAATGGTCCACTTACAATGTTTAAAGTAACAAAAGTTAATCTGGAAAAACCTAGAAACAGCATCTGACCCAAAAGGTAAGGAATACTAGAAACTTTCATTTTGACCTCCCTAAATAACTGATGTACACTGACTTATGTCTGGAGCTTGATAACCCATGACTGAATCAGCAGCAGCGATGTCTGCTCTTGTGTTAGACTTTCCTGCCTCCTGACCATTCGCCAAATTCTAATTGTGTGAGTTTTCATCTATCTATGTACAACTACATATTGCCATGACTGAGTGCCCTTTGGCTTTCTTTATGGATCTCTACTCAATTAAAATTCTACCTGTTGCTTCTTTGCCATTCAACTTAACATTAGGAAAAATAATGTGGTTCATCAAAATATTTAGGCACAACTTTGGTCTGCTAAAACTGAAATTTATTTTAAGAATTCCAAGTATTACCTGAACACTGTTACCTACTCTATTGTCACAGCACTTGGGAAGTTAGTCAGAAGACAAGGGTAGGTTTAAGTAAATGCAATACAAACAGGCTCAAAGAGTTTCTCTGTTCAAGCATACAGTGTGCCTTAAGACAGAACCCTGGGGAAATGTGCTCCTATATATAATGTGCTCCCACTTCTATGCTTTTATTCAGATGCCATATCCACAGTCAATATACGTTCACCTTTTGAAAAACAGGTTCTCTGCTTTTCATTAGTCACTCTTCTTGACAGATATTTTGTGGCTATTCTTTTCATTTGGCATTCTTGCTGGTCTAAATTGATCTAGAGTGAAATACACTACAGCAGGCTTTGATGAAAACCAAATCTATGGTTTTTGTATTTTAATCAGAAAAGGCTGAGTCTCAGCTGTTGGTTATATGACATTCAAAATTATCTTCCATCATGCTTTGGGCTAAATTTCTTCTAAAGGAGGAAACACTCCAGAACTCCACTGCCCTTGTAACTGATCAGAACAGAGGATGAAATTTGACCTTTAGAGTTCACTTCCCAGTACATTAATGGTCCACAGTTTCATTACAAATACCAAAAGAAATGACAATTTACCATGAAACCCACTGCAGACAGAAGTGCTGACAACTTTCTTAGCACATTCTGTTTTCTTTTTGCAAGTGAAGCAAATCTGTTCCATGGCTAGGAGTTTTTCCAAAGTATAATAAAAAAAACAAACAAAAGCCCAAAAAAACAAACCTAAACCAAAGAACGATGCATAAAATTTTCCAATGTCTCTTATAATCATTATGATATCTGATAAATGTTATGAATGGTTATATGAACACATGTCACTATAAGCCCCTATTTCAGATTGGAACTTTACCCAAACCAAGGTAGCAAGACAATTCCCTTCATTTTGTGACATACATGCTATTTTTGGTTGCACACATTCCCCTAAAGAAAATAAGAACTTTTACTACCTTATCTGCAATCCAAGTAATTGTATACTATGTGTGTATCCTACTAGCAGAATTTAACCCTTATGGATAATAATGTGGGCTAAACAAGCATCTGCCTTTCCACCTGTGCTGCCAGCAAACTGCAGCAGGTCAGTGGAGATGGTGCTTGTTATGTCTGGGGTGGAGTTAATTTTCTTCATAGTCACTGATGTGGGGCTGCACTTCAGATTTGTGCTGTTGATAACACAGAGATGTTTCCATTATTACTGAGCAGCTCTTAGAGTCAAGGCCTTTTCTGCTTGTGAGGACACTGGGGGTGCACAAGGATCTGTGAGGGGACACAGCCAGAACTGTTGACTGTCACTAACCAAAGGGATATTCCAGATCATTTGGCATCATGCTCAGCACCTACAGCTGGAGAAAGAAGGAGGAAGGGGGGATGTTTGGAGTGACGGCACTTTGTTGCCAAGTCACCATTATGCATGATGAGGCCCTGTTCTCTGGAGATGGCTGAACACCTGCCTGCCCATGAGAAGCAGGGAATGAATTCCTTCTTTTGCTTTGCATATGTGCACAATTTTGCTTTATCTATTAAGCTATCTTTATCTCAACTCACAAGGTTTTTCTTTCTTTTAATCTTCTGATTCTTCCCCATCCCACCTGTGGAAGAGTGAGCCAGTGGTTCCATGGGACAGAGCTGTCAGCTGGGGTGAAACCACAAGAGGGTACCTCAGCTGCTGGCTCATTAGTATCCCTTGACAGTAAGCAAAAATAAGATATTTTACCACTCTTGCAGTAACTGTCCCTTCTTTCCTCCCATCTTTGTAAGACAGTAACCTATTAAGTGCCAAACCATTTTTTTTTCCTTCCATAAATACCTCTTGATACAAGTTTTCCTTCAAAATTACTGTTGTGCTAAGCTGTAAACAAACCTCATTCAAATAGATTGAGTCCCTGGGCTCTTTCAAGGAATCTATTTGGAGAAAAGGAAAACAAAATTTCATTTTTCTTTGACGCACTTACTGGACCATGTGAGATGAATTAAAGGCTGTGCTATGTTTTCATTTCCTTTGTTTCATTTTATATAAATTCATGCCTTGCATCACACTTTACAAGGCTGGATGTTCGGTCCCAGTGTTTTTGTTCATAATAAGCAGACCAACTAGGAATGAATAATACCATAAGAATACATTTGAAAGAAACTTCTAAGGATAGAGTCAAAAGGATCATGACAAGACTAAGCACATAGGATAAATTACTTCAGTAAGATCATAAGACTTTTTAAAGGCTTTTGTGGGTAAAGAAAAAAGGAAAAAAAGAAAAAAAAAAAAGGTGAAACCATTGGCTCTAAGTCAATATTTCTACTCCTGACACTGCTGCCATATACAAAGGTGGCTCATGAACATATCTTGCAGTGAATTTTTGAGCAAAAAGAATGGAAAAGAGAGTGGCTGATATAAGAAAAAATTAAGGCTAGATCTAAAATTCTAAGTGAAATTGAGAATCCCTCAAGTACTGCATAAATAGGATGGAATATTTCAGTTGGAACAGACCTCTAATGATCATCTGGTTCAGCTTCTTGGCTGCTTCAGCAATGATGAAAAGTTTGAGTTTTTTATTGAGAGCATTGACCAAATGCCTATATAACACTGACAGGATTGGGGTACCAACCACTTCTCTAGGAAGCCTGTTCTACTATTTGCCCAAATTCTTGGTAAGGAAATGCTTCCTAATGTCAAGACTGAACCTCCCCCAACACTATCAGAAATTTAAGATTATCTCAGATTATGTCAAAATCCCACTTATTTAATTTTAAAAAAATCTCTATTAAGAGAATATTTGAAAGTGACTATGAGGAAACAAATGTCACAATCTACTTGACGATATAGCTCTTAAATAATGAATTTGCTACTGAAGTCACAGAATCATGGAATGATTTGTCTTAGAAGGGATCGTAAAAATCACCTAGTTCCAACCCCTATCCACAGACAGGGTCACCTCCCATTAGAGCAGGATGCCCTATTCCCACATGGTCTTGGACACTTCCAGGGATGTGGCATCTCCAGCCTTCTCTGGGCAACCTGTTCCTGTGACTCACCACCCTCACAGTAAAGAATTTATTCCTACTATCTAATCTAAAAACCTTCTTTCAGTTTAAAGCCATTCCTCATTGTCCTGTTACTACATACCCTCACAAAAAGTTCTTCAAGACTAAAAAGCCTTGGAGCCTGTAGGTACTGGAAGGCTGCTGTCAGGTCTCCCTGGAGCCTTCTCCAGATTGAACAACCCCAACTCTTGTATTTTAAACAATGAAGCATTAAAGAAGTCAGAATGGCCGCACAGATGAAAGGTTACTGGACATTTGCTAACTGGTCAAATTAAAAACATAATGAAACCAAACTGAAAAAAAACAACCTCAAAACAAACACCATCATCATAGCTAACTTTTCTTCATCTACATCACAGTTGAAATCTATGCTGCTGACTAATTTAATCTGAAAATATTTGAATTAAATGGCTTAAACAATCCTAGATGACTAAAGATGACTCTAAACCTTAAATGAGATGATTGAACCTAAAATCATCCTTTCCTTGTATCCTATTAGCCCCAAAATGCAGCGGGTCCTGGAGAGGCAATCTGGCAGAAAATATCCTATTTTTATGCCTTTGTCACCATAAGTCCCCATCTCCAGCTCTCTTTGGTTTCTTCTAAAAGTGATCTCAGTCACACTACTGTTCAGGTTAAATTTTTCTAAAACAGAGTGATGCCCTGTTCATAATCTTTCAAAAATACTCATGTAACAGACCAGTTGTATATCAAGATCAAGACATTTTCCATAAAGGATGAAATGGCAAAAATGCTGACCATGTGGGAAAAGGAGTCCTTCAAGGGTTAGCCGCTCCATAGATTATTGTATACAGGCATTCCTGTTACCACAGGTGTTTTAACTAGTCACTTAGCCATAGTTGAACTCACATTAAAGAATTGTGTTGAACAAATAAATGTAACTTGACAGAGCAATGCTCAGAGCTGTATTTAGCAGTTCACATTATGGAATAGCATCAATTAAGAACATGGTTTCACCTATTGATATTTTCTTCAACATAAAAGTGAAAAAAACAAAAACCTTTGATATTAAAAACTGACATTGACGATGCTGGGAACTTTCAGACACATGCCAACACAGACAAAATCAATCTGAGATGTAGGAAAGTGCTATTACTTCATGAAATGATACTCTGCTTCTCTGAAAACAACACAAAGAGGAATGACAGTAGAAGCAGCAAACATGAGGAGAGTATGTCTGCCACCCCAAAAGAACATCTACAACAAGTCAATGATGCACAAGTTGGAAAAGCACAAAAGTGTCAGTTGCTTTACTCTTAGATCTCATATCAGTGAAAGGAGACCACAGAGAGAACAGCATTACAAGCGGTAAGATGTGACACCTGAACTAGCGGAAGTGCTAACAACTGACAAAGAAAAAAACCAACCAACCAACACCAGACCTACACCACCCAAAGAGCAGATACTCTTAGGACTTCTAGTCATACAGGGCATTTATTACATCTAAGAGAAGAGTTGATATTTTACTGCCCTTTCTTTTCTCCCCAGAATCCCTGCAACGACACCTGAAACTTCTTCAGGCTACCTGCCTGTCTGCCTGGTGTAGTCCTACAGAGCAGCCATAGTGGGTTAATAAATTTACCTGCTGTCTTAGGCACAGAGATATTACTATGAAATGTGTTCCGAAATTCTGCCATTAGAGGACATGTTCAGTGTATTACAAGGTATCACAGATCAGTCCTTCCTATCATTCTTACAATATACATAAGAACACAGTGCAATTGAAAAAAAAAAAAGCCTTTATTTATTAACAGGACTATTTAAAGAGCACATAGGATGGCTACATCTTATGCTGGTAGGTCTCCAAATACCTGTGTTATGGGCAAATGCCTCACACTGAAATGCTTTTATTTAGTTTTTAAAGACAAAATATGCTTTGTTCCTGATAAGGAACATATTCTTAAGTGATAAAAAGTATTAAAGTGATGCTTCACTCATCCTAAACCCTGTATCTTGATAGTCTGCTGGGAGAGCCCTTACTCCGTCCTGGAACTGTTTTTTAAATCACTCCTCAAGAGTTAAGAACCCTATCCTGTGATATGCAAAATCAAAACAAGACCAAAGTGTTTATTATAGGAGATCTATGGCTAAAGTATTCACCCAAGTTAGGTGTGGCTCCTTCTGTTCTAAAGCAGGATCCAAGCCTTTCAAGAAATCGTCCTGACATCAAATCACAGCTTGCTTTTCTTCTCATTAGGAATTCAAAAATCACACACATGTACAATAATACAGACAAACTCAACAGCTTTAATGGCAGGAAACACATACACCTTATCAGCTGAACAACGTGGAGAAAAAAAGAGAATTGCAGAAATCCTGAAGGTATGTCATCTATTGCTTTAATTTATGGTGTGTAAACTTTAAAATTAGAGTGAAGAGCACATCGTTTGACCTGAAAAGCTTAAAGCACGTTTTTAAACATGACAAGACACCTCTTGGGTTTGTGGCCACTCATTTCTAACAGCTTAAGACCCTCACTAATTTATACAAATGAATGTTTGTCAACACATGATGACAAAAAAATGAGAAGGTAAAAAAAAAAAAAGAACTCAGCATTTATTAAGGAAACTTTCATATTACTTCAGTTTATGAGAATAAAAGTCCACAAGATTCAAGTGTATAGATTTAACCTTTTGGTTTAAACATTTCAGGGAACACTACTATCAAACACGCCAAGGAAACATCTATTTTTTCTGCAATGAAAGAGTACAAAAACTAGATAACACACTGTCTGCTTTCTTACCTTCAGACAGTATGAAGCAAAAAGAGATAGAAAGTCAGTCTGACAATCTACTGCTGACTATTGCAGCCATTTTTAAAGTAGCTTGTTCCTGCTATATTTGACATTTTAAAAAATAAGTAATTTTGTTCTGCTGCTATCCTGATAAAGGAAAATTTCCATATTTCTTTTTAAAGAAGTGTAAAGTGAACTTAATTAACTAACATGCTTTCCTATTTCATTAGCTGAAAATGCTATTGCATGTTCAGAGAAAGACATGCAGAATTCTATAGAATCTGACCATAGTAATTCAGATTCAATTCCTGTCTTCCTTTTCTCACCTGCCCAACTGTACTATACTTAATATAATAGGTTTTAAGTTGGAATGAACAGCATGAATTACAATCCTAGTTCTCACCATCAATTCAATCTTTGCTCAAAAGAAGCTCTATTGTAGTTTTAGCTGCATTATCAGGCAGTTTAACTCCAAATTTGCCGGTTTGAATTTTCCATGTCTTCAAACAATTTCCTTTAAACACTGGGTGCCAACTTTCCTTACCCTAACTATATAAAGCATCCTCCTGAGTGTGAAATGTGGGGAAATTCATTCCTTTTATTTTCTGGTTCTTATAAATCTTGGTCATATTTGCATCTTTCTTTGGAATATTTTTGAGGAGTTTTTTATCCTCATTTTTGTAAAAAGAAAGTATAAACAGAGGTGTGCACTTAGGAATACCGCCCAAAGACTTTACAAAAAAATATTTGTCATTAGAATTGCAGGTCATTGGAACAAAAAGAAACACTAAGATGGTCCTCAGCTAATTAATATTTTGTAGGCTGATACTCTTGCTTTTGGCTAAGTGCAACTGAGAAAGTTTTCACCTAAATTTCTGAACTAATATGTATAATGAGTTGATTTCTATCTTTGAGCTTTGTTGTGAAGAAACTTTTCAAGGAAGAACTGTATGGTGAACAACAGATACTTTTTTATTCTATTTTTCCTGCAAAGAATTTCTTAGACTCATTTATGTGGCAGGTATGTAGAATTAGGAAGAATAACAGTTCTAGCTGTTTCTTCAAAAATATTAAAGCAAAAAAACCCCACACAGCTTAAATGCAATTTTCTTCAACACACGAAAATAGCTATCCTTTTAAGTCTGGAACTAAGACCTTTTAACCAATACACTCAAAACTCTCAAGAAAGGTATCCTTCACTGTATGAAAAGTCACTTTTTTTTTTTTTTTTTTTTTGGTGTGGGGGAGGTGGTGAGCAGAGGGTATCATTAGACAAATATGGCACAAATCCTACTTATGACCAAGAACTGTTGCACCAATAGACCAATTAATATTTCTCTAGCAAAATAATGTTGTGAGGGAAAAAAGGTTTCCTCAATTTTTACCAGAAAAGTCATATGGGTGTGGCTGTTGCAGTAGTAGTAAGTATAACTTTGGCACGTTCCAAGTTCAGCAGCTTCATTGACTTTACTAAGTTGAAAATGAATAACACTTTCTACAGCCTCTTCCCAGAAATACCATCAGCATGGTTTTGCTAAACACAGACAACTTTGACTGGTATATCAGCTCATTTTCTGAGGGGAGATAGCACATATACAGCTCCAAAACATGCTAAAAGAACTAACTCATAAGAGGAAAAGTCAAGTTAGGATTTCAACTAATTATTTTAGAAAGTCTCAGTAACTGAAGTCTCTGTTTGGTATTCTTTACAGGCCCTCAGTTGCTTATTTTTACTAAAAAGTAATTAAGTAAGTACAATAGAATGGGTTTTAGCCTATTAAGTTATTTTCATGGGAATTTAAATAAATTAGTTATAATTAGATCTAATGAAATCTCTAAGAGTGCTGGGTTTAAGTGCAGAAATTATTCTATTGCCTGTGACTACTACAGTATCAGAGTATATTAGAAATGTACTTTACATGTGAGCTCCCAATTTAACATAAAGATCTAAAAGAAAGTTCAATATTTACTTTCTCTTACCATCCATTGTTCTTATATATTATTAAAATGTGTAGCAAAAAGATCCAAACAAAGTAAAAACTATTAAGACAGAAAAGATTGTAATATTAATTGTTGGAGAAAAAAAAGAGTATAATTGGCTCAAGAAAGTATCATTTAAGTTGAATTCCTAGAGAGACTGGAAAATTAAGTCAACAGATCTTTTTGCAGTACTTCTAAGTGCTTCAGCAATAATATTATATAAAAGAAATAGGGAAATAAATTAAAAGCCTTGCTTGCAGTAAGAAAACAATCAGAAGACAACCTACATTTTTGACAAAGTGAACGCCTCCTAAAAGACAGAAGAACAAGGCAAGGAAATGTAGTTCAAGTTTGGAATAAAAACTCCATCTTATATCAAAAGCACAAATCACCAAGACTCACTCTTAAAAGATCCTAGAGCTCCTAGAAAAGTAGCAGGTCTCTTCATGACTGCAGTTACTATTTGTTGTAGTAATAACAAAAAAGAAGCACATAAAGACTTTTCTTTCATTCTGAAGTTCCCAGTATCTTTGTTTCTTATGGTTTTTTGTTCATTTTAATACACAGGCTTAATGTGTAGATAAATACTGAGCAGAATAAAGGGAAGACAAGGATAAAAACATTATCCTTTTTTCTCTTCCTGTTCATTTAATTTCACAGTTCTCAGTCTTCTTACCCTCAAGTCCTTACAATCCACAATTCTTTTGCTTCTCAGATGATCCAAAACCAGCACATATAGTGCTGCCTGAGAGTCTATAGCATCTTCCTGGAATTCACCTCTTTATGGACAAGTCAACACAGATTGCATTATTGATGGCTTATTAACCATTCAGCCAGAGAGAATTTAAAAACAGATTTCAGTTTGTGACAAATTTCACTGTTATTATATTTCTTATCTTAGTAGGTATCACCCATCTTATTTCTCAATCAAACCACTTTTCTTACCACTAATCATTATCCCTACTGCTACTCAGGACCCTTTGTATTGTACCTCAGCTGAGAATGTCCACTAAATGACTAGCACAGACAATTCTTGGTAAATGGTTATAAGCCTAAATTCACTTTTTTTTTTTCTTGGAAAGACTACTCCCTTTCTGGTACTGTTTTACACATTACTAAGTCCATCTTCCTATTAGCATCTTCATCAGAAGTCTATCCTCTGTGAGAGAGCCTCCTGCACTGGAGAGGCTATTTCAATATATTCACAACATGTCAATGCTTTGTTACATTACAAATAGGCGAGTTCCTCAATTACCTTTGTGACAAAAGATTTCAGACCACTGAACACATTGAGGAGGATCAGCACACCTGTGCTGAATATCTTGAAAACTATTTTGCTTATCAGAAATTTCACTTCATTGTTTTCTGCAGTCAGACATTGTCAACAGATTTTATCTACCCCATCATGTTCCTCATATATGATTTTTTAGCACAAAAAAGAACCATTTCGATTTTCCAGAAAAAGTACATAATTTTTTAGGTGTAAAATATAACAGGAAAAGTTGAACAGAGTTTTGTTGCAGTGGGGCACAGTGGATGCTTATCCCCATGTTTGCCATCCACTGGTGGATCACAAATAAAAGGCAATTCCAAATAGATGTTTACCTTTAACACCATAAAGGACTTGTTTTCCATTGACTAAAGGAAAAGCCCTTGTTTAAAAAGATTGAGAAACACCATAACAGTGATAAAGAAGAATTATCTTTTTGTAGTTTCAAGACAAAGAAAGATATTAATTAATGGAGAGAAGTCAGAAGTCAGCAGATCCAAGAAATTTTATTCTGGATTTTTCGATACACAGTGAAAAAATTTCTGCACCACAGCTGTGTAAGTTTTCTGTAGAATCACCAGTTTCCACTGTTTTCTTATCAGAGTCCCTCTTGTATTTGCAAAGATTATTTCATAATTGGCTCAGCAGTTAACATATGATTAGGAAAGGTAGCAGGAGGAAAAAACAATCAAGAAATGCTCACAAGCAAAAAACAAACAAAACTTCAAGAGTTCAGGAACATTACAATGACCTTTTTTCTTCACTTAACTTGTTTCATTTTCTTACTCAGTGCCTAACTTGTTTTCTTTTCTTACTTCCATCTGCCTAAGTGACAGCTTGTTCAAAATCCCCACTGGTCCTTCTTTAATGCAACATTTTTAAAGAGTATACAAAGTCTAATCCATAATTATCAATCCTCTGAGGACATCAGTCACTACTAAAAAAAAAAGCCTAATTGAATTATCCTAAGATTAATAGTGATATTGATATAAATACAGCAGTCAAACCAACATGAAAAAAGCATACAATGGAAAAGGAGAAATAAATAGCATCTCCCCAAACCCCCAGAAGCACTTACATTTGTTCAGCTGAAGCCTATATTTGATTCCTTAATGATTTAATTGCAAAATTAGATTTCTAAATTGTAACGTTGTCCTTTCAAAGCAATGGAACAGACTAAGTTTGCCTGTGAAAGCCTAAAAGAGCAAATAAAGCCCTGGAGCCAACTGAGAAAAAAAAGGAACTGTAACATGCAAACCCCGGCAATTTGGTCACCCACTATTTATGCTCAGGGATTACTAAAACCAGCTGATATTTTAAACAATCTGGTAGCTGTTAATTCCACAATCATCCTTTGACTACTATAAAGGAAAAACTTCAAACAAAAACAATTAAACAAAAAAACAGAAAATTAAACCCAAACAGAATCTAAGTGTGTTCAGTATCTGTAAATCAATTACCAGCTGATTACCTAATTAATGTAGTTTCAAACTCTCACTCAAAAGGAAAGGGATTCAGTCTAAAGGAAACCTTATCCTTACAGCTTGCTAGCACCCTTCCTTTAGAAGAAAATTAACAGAAGAAAAAAATCTTCACATTTTTGTAATTGTCTCTGTTACATGACCTAACATTACTCCCCCTTTCCTTGATATATGTTTTTTCTCTATAAATTTAAAGGCAGACATTTTATTTTACAATGTCTATGAAAAGGAGTTCGTGCATAACTGTCATTCATCAGTGATAGAAAAGACTACAATATGTCAAACCAGAGAGGTAGCTACTCTAGAGAACATGGACTAGATACACATTTTATATTTTGTGTAGTGATGTGAACCATCTTCAGAGTAATAATATAGCTTAAGAGTATCTAGAAAGTTCTAAGGATTTCATGGTCCCAAAAGGAAATATTTCATAGCAGCAATGTTAAGTTATTGCTTTCATATGCAGAAATGTGACATTACAGTTGGTAGTTAAAGGAAACATGGTAATTCCTAAGTGCTGAAGTTCTAAGAACAAAATAATTTATTTTGTTAATTTTGCAATGATGTATTTGGTTTCAACTACAAGAATGAAAAAAAGACCAGCAACTCCCTCTCTGAATAATTTGACAGTTCATGCAGAAAGTCTTCCTCAACATTTTGTACCCAAAGAATCAGTCTAACCATGTCAGAAAGAATAGTTTAGTTTCCAGCCCTCAAATATAACTAAGGTCACCTTTTTATTTGCAAAACACCAATAAAAGCCTATGTAGAGTGATAATGAAATTTTCCTAGCTATCAATAAGTTTACATGACCATTAATACCTTTGAAATGTTCCAGGTAGCTAAAATGAAAAATTGAAAAACCTAACCTAAAACCAGTGCTTGTACATCATCCCTGCACAGTGAAAATCATCACTCTTCAGTGAAAAAACAGTAAGATAGATACCCAATCTTCCACCTTATACTATGAGGAGTAGCTGAGATTTGTTCATTATCTGGGGTTGGTTAGTCTGGGAAAACAAGGATCAGGTGGGTCTTTATCTCTCTACAGCTCCCTAAAATTATGTTGGAGTGAGAGGGCATCAGTCTCCTCTCCCAGGTCACAAGTGACAGAATGAAAGTAAATGGACTCAAGTTCTTCCAGGGGATATTTAGATTAGATATTAGGAAAAAGAGATTTGGAAAGGGTTTAAAAGCATTGGACTGGACTGCCCTGGGAAGTGGTAGAGTCCCCATCCCTGGCAGTGTTAAAATAACGTGGATATAGCACTTGAGAACAGGGTTTAATGATGAACATGGTGGTGGTGCTAGGTTGACAGTTGTGCTTGATGATCTTACAGGTCTTTTCAAACCTTAATGATTCTATGATTATGAATCACAGAATCCTGCAAAGGAAATATTGTCTAGATAATTATTGTTTGCATGAAAATTATGACAATGTGTCTCTAAATTATAATATTAATTAAAGTCATTTACATAGTCAGCTTTGAAATAGTTTTTGCTGAAATAATTCTAATTCTCTTAGTAATTTGTAGATTAAAAATAGCTTATTTTTGTAGTGTACATACAAAATAGGCACTACAGTCTTGCACAACAGGGCTTCAGGTAACAACATCTACAAAAGTGTTCTTAAATGTTCCAAATTAAAAATATAGTCTACCTAACAAACTGTACAAAAATATTCTTTGATGTCAGCAGAAAAAAATGTTTAAATGCTTTCAAAACCACCAAATATGAAAATACTTCCTAGGAGCTAACTTTTTTAATATATGGCTTGTGTAATGAGTATTTTAAAACTGGGATTATTTGCAGATATATTTATTAGGATATTAATTAAAAGTAAAAGCTGTATTTTAAAAGAAAAAATAAGTTTAAATCAACCCGTTCATTAACTAAACATTTAGACAGCTTCCACAGCTAGCAGAATGCTCTGCTTTCCAAAATATTTAAGCTATGTATGACTAGTTGATATTTCCGAAGAATACCTAAGACAAAAAATATTCTCTCAGGAAAAACAGTATGTTTTATTAATTAAAATAACTGTAATATTTCTAAAATTCACTGTCTTGAAACTGAGGCTTGTGAATGACATTAAGGAATTCAGGCCAGAGTATTAAAGTAGGGTAGTTCATCTCATTAACTTCCATAAATTTTACTTAAAATATATTTATTCATATTGGCACCTTTCCAAGCAATCCATTGGGCCTCAGAGCAATGCAATTGGCCTCAGTAATTCTGTAATAAGTGCTAAACAAATATGTTAATCCAAATAATTTCTAAATAAAACACAAAGTTGTTTGTGTAATTACAAGAATAAGTAAATACAGACAGAAACAATCTAGAAACACAGCAAAAATATCATAAGTGGAAAGCAATTTCTGTAGATGATTACTTTTATTACATGTTTTCTATTATTTATAGAACTGTACCAGTATGAAAATGAATCAGAGAAACTTAAAAAATCATATTCACAGACTGCTAAAAAAGATCCTTATAATTAATTTTCAGAAATAAGAATCCATTTTCGCTTCAAAAATTTGCCATTTCACAGAGTTATGTGCACACAATTAGATGTAATTTTACTTAAAATATAATTTCAAAGATCAGTTGACAGCCTCACTTGGCTAAAGTTAGTTACTAGACTTCAATGGTTTTGACATGTAGAATATTAGTTGAAAATTAACAGTCTTGCCTTTCAAGACAGGTAGTGCTTTAAGCTAAACAGACATCTTGTCTGGCTCTCTCTCCACTAATGTAGGACATCTTTTCCCTGAAGGCATTTTTGCAATTCATTAATCATTCTAACTGGAAAATTTCAAAGTTAAAGCTTTATGTTTATGCAAAGTTCATGTAGATCTAGGCACCTATATCGATTTCAACTACTTAGAAATATATCTGGAGAAGTTTCTGGTGACTTCCAAGACTTAGGGAGCCTGACCCAAAGGCAACAGAAACCATTGCAGGTTCTCATTGACCTCATATCCTACAAATCATGGATTATAAATATTTCTTATTCTGAAAAAAAAATCTGACTTGAAATGTCACAGTCTGTAAGAACTGACTGTATTTTACATACATCGCAGTAGACTTAAAGTTTCCTGTTCGTTTTAAATACCGAAACAGAACACTGGTGCTTCTTTAGCTTCCAAAGAGCCTCTGGGATAACAATAATAACAATAATTTATCGCAGTTAAATTATGCTTCAGTATAGGTAATTCCATAAATGGAATAAAAATGCTTACGGCAGAATTTCTATTTTATCAGCAGGAAAATAACTGGAATACACAGGGGCTATCAAAGTGGCTAGTATCAATGCATGACAATGGAAAATCCTGTTTCCATTATGCAGAATCAAATTTAATAATTCGTTTTTACATTTATAAATCAAACTGGTTTATCTGTGTTCTTTTTGTACCTTCACATCAAAATGGAACTAAAAATCTACCTAACAAGCAGAATGGAAATCATTCAATTACCTTCTTCCAAGAAAACTGTTTCTCAATTTTAAAGACTTCTCTTACTGAATATTTCTAATGGTCACTGAGAAGATACAGATTCTTGGTGCTTTCTCAAAATTAGTTCTGTAGAGAGAACAAATTTTTATATGGGTAGGCAGAACTTGTGCAGTCCAAATTGAAGCAAATATTCTAGAATTTACCTCTTTCTGACAGCTCCTAAGAAATCATGGATTTAAGGCAAAATTTATGCCAAAAAAAATCTTAAGTATTTTATGATGTTTGCAACTTCAGAACAAACAATACTTTCTAGGTTTCCTGCAGCTAGCACTGACTGGAATTTCACATACTACAGAACACAATTTAAAACAGAAATCTATAAACAATCACAAGAAAAAAAAATCCCATTCTCTGATTTCTATCATTAGGGCCAAAAAATAAGGGGTTTGCTTTGGTTGGCCACTAAAGCAAAAAACAATAGAAATCAAGCTGACTAGAAAGTGAAAGGAAAACTGAATATGAACAACAGTCAGTAACTGTGATACCAAAGAAACAGATTCTGGATCAGATACATTGCTGAGAAAATAGGTACTATATTGAGGTATTATATTGAGAAAATAGACATATTGATATTAGACTTTCAATTACATTAAAACTGCCTCGATGGGATATTAAAGATTTTTTTGCCTGACCTGTATTCATTCGTGTTCCAAATGCATGTTACCTGAAAATACAAAATAATGAGAAAAAAATTGTTAATTATAATATTTAGCTAGTTAGAACCTCTACAGATTTCCTTTCAAAAAAACTAAAATGACCAGTAAAGTTTCTAGAATAAAGAGGATGAGAAGAACTGCTGCGACTTTGAACTTATTTCTGCCATAGTGAAAATTTGCATATCAATTAATTCATGCCAGTGCTGTAATCTATTCACAGCTTTTATAACCATTGAGACTTTTTCTTTTTACATTTTGTATTGAAATACCTTGATTAACTCCAAATTCCACAATTACTTTACATAAAAGTCTTTACATTAGTACTGCATAAATAAAAGGCTAGCAAAATCAGTATGATAATATCAATGACAGAATATGTGCTTTTTATTTACACTTCAAAGGAGAGATTTTAATAAATTAAATGCACATCAGAATTTGTAAAAATCTCTGCATCAAAATGACTGTATTTTTCCTTCTCTTCCTTCCTTTCTGCCTCCAAATATATGCTTCTATCTATTTCCTGATTGACAAATTCTTTTTATTATAATGTTAATGCATTACATCAGAGTTGATAGCATATGCATGGAGGAGAAAGATAAGTGGTGTATCTTGGTACCTTTTCCTGTGAAATTACATTAGCCTTCTGGGATACAGGATAGGATGAAGCTGCAGATTTGAAGATTATTACACTGCTTATAACCCTTTGTATTTATCCTCAGTGCTGCTAAAACTTTACAGAAAATCTAATTTCTCTGAGGCTGCATTAATGTCAAACCACCACTTTTTGTATGCCAGACTTCATTCCAGCTGGCAGGTAACGCACAAAAGGATCTAATATCACTCACAGGGAATTGTAAGAAAGCTAAAGATTTGGCATATTTGGCGAAGAACTCAACCAGTGCTCTACTTCTATACTATGGCATTTTTGCTCTTCTATTCTGTTTGTGTTTTATTAAGCAGAAAGATGAAGTGATGAGCAGTGTAGTCAAGGTTGTACTTAATTTTTCTTCATTTTTCTTACCACCTGGGAGGTCTTTTATGACTAATATAGGTAACTTTTTCAACCTCAGAAAGAGTCACTTTACAGAAAATGTGCAGGGCATGCCTAAAGGAGGGAAAAAAATTTCAAGGACCAGCGAATATTCTGGTCAAAACAAAGCAGAAAATAGAACCTCTCTCCATTCACACACCACTTTAAAACTGAAACAAAATCCCACAGCAAGAGTGCAGTGAATGAAAACTATCTTCTCATTAATCTATTCCATTGACTGACTGCTATGTCAATATTAAGCTTAAGATTTCAATTATAAACATAAAAAATGTACATATTTCTATTATATAAAAGTAGCAAAGACAGTCCATATCATTCAGAATAGTTTCCATTTTTTCACTGGGTTACTTAGATACAACATGAAATTTCATAAGAATTTTACTTTTTTTACCTCCACGTCTTTCTTTTGATGATAGCAAATAAATGCAGGTCTTAAGATTCTCTTCTGAACAGAGTAATACTCAAATGGTATTTTATACCCTGTGCCAAAAAGACGGATTCCAGCTTTCAATCAAAACAAGAGGCTTTTATCATTATCAGGTGTCTTCAAGTGAAAGAACACTGCACAGTGCAACAACAACAACAACAACAACAACAACAAAAATCATAGAATGGTTTGGGCTGGAACGGACCTTTAACAAGCACCTAGTCCACCAGGCCCTGCCCCAGACTGAATGTCCTTTGCTGGACCAGGTTGATCAAAGTCCCATTCACTTTGAACACTTCCAGGGATAGGGCACCCACGATTTCTCTGGACAATCTGTTCCAGTGCCTCAACACCATTACTATAAAAAATGTCTTCCTTAAGTTCAATCCAAATCAACCCTCTCATACTTCAAGACCATTACCTCTGGTCTTACCACTACAGGGTCTCCATCATTCTTATAAGAACCCTTTAGTACTGAAAAGCTGAAATTACTTCTTTCTGCAGAATTCTCTTCTCCAGCATGAAGAACTCCAAGTCTATTAATCTTTCCTCATAGGAGAGGGGTTCCATCCCTCCGAAGTGCTAATTATTTTTGACCAAAGTTTTATCCATCTTAAGCTGGTTATCTTTTATGTATTACTCACATGATGATAACGATGACCCTATCTTGTTGAACTGATATGGTTTTCTTCATAAAGACACTTTCAGCATAGAGTTTTAGCTTCTCTTATTTATACTTGATATCTTCTTTCTTGGAGCAAGAGATATCCTTAACTGATAAAACTTGACCTATTCCATGAATGTGGACATGTAAGCTGCTCTAAGCCAACCTTGCAGTAAAAGAAAAGTATTCAAGCTATTAAAGAGGAAGCAGAGTTCATCTATGGTAGGTTTGTGAAGCAGCGCAGATGAAGCATGTCTACATGGCATTTAGGGACATGATTAATGGTGAACTGTTGGAGCCTATGACCTTAGGTGTCATTTCTATCCTAAAGGATTCTAAGATTCTAGAACTTCCTCTTTCCCTTTGCTGAATTCAACCAAGTTTGAACTCACTAGTTTTCAGATGTTCACAGAGCTAAATCAAGGGATTACAGATATAAAATACAAGACAGAAAATCTGCCTATGTATAAGGAAAAAAAATGACATGAGAATAGTGAAATAGTGGAGAAATAAAGAATTTGAATCCTTAAAACATTTGAAATTTGATGTGGGCTAGGTCTACAGAGTCAGATCTAAGTGGAACTGCTATGAGCAAGGGGTTGGATAAGAGGAGTCCCCCCCAATCTGAGTAAGTCTGTGATTCAATTTGCAATGCAAATGGCAGGAAAAGCTAGTACAAGCATTAGCTGGCAACATTTCTCACAGGCCTGAATATACATCAAAGCAGAACTTCAAAACAAAGATCAAGGAATATTAAGTAGTTCTGTGACTGTTTCTTTCCAAGTGTTGGGTTGTTTCCTTTCAAGTCAAATGACTCATCTATGACTGATATGTGTATGTCATGTCCCCTATATCAAGCACTGAAAAAGCTCAAGTCTCTTCATTAGCCTACTTTTAAAACTGAGTTTTGCAAATTAATTTGCAAAATATACACACATAAAACCACACACTGAAAACTGATAAATTAAATTTCTTGGAAGAATTGGTTACTTTAGTTACTACAGAGTCAGTTTAAAACCATTTCTGTACTGCAGCAAATATTGAATTTTTCATTTCTATACTTTCTTTTACTTCTGCATTTCAGCAGAAGAAACAAACCAAAGTACTCTAGTGAATGTACAAGTAAAATGTTTGGTGTGTCAGACACTAATACTGGTGTCTTTCCACAAACACAACAAGCGAGTTTGAATTACACCAAGGGATGTAATGTAATGTACAGAAATGCTCAGAGCTTCTACTTGGAACTAAAGCCAAGGCAGCTGTGCTTGAACATACTGAAATTACATACTGATAACTGTAAATATTCACTGTTCCAGAAGGAATATTTATCTTTAGTTGATACTTCAGATTTAAAATCCCACCACTCATACTTTGTAACCTATGAGAGTAAGGATGGAAATGGGAATTTCAGCTTCCATGATACTATAAAAATAAATTTAGGATTGTGAAGCATTTGGGAACCATAAAGGTAATTGTTATTAAAGAAAAGTAGGGCAAAATAAGAATTCTATACTTAGAGCACAGTACAATACTTAAAGATGAATGAGATATCAGTCATGTACAGAGTAAAAAAAAAAAAATTAACATTTACTCTCTGAACTTTGGACATCCTACAAAGTGAGAATTAAAAAAAAATTAAAACCTGCACAAGTCTCCATAGAAATACTACACACGTACAGAATAACATACGAAACACAAGGGAGAAAGATGCAATATAAGGTGATATACAGCCAGAATTATTTCTGGTATTTCCTAACTCTGAAATACTTATTATATTATTTTGTTATTGGGGTGATTAAAAGGCTTTAATTCACCAATACCATTTACCTAGAAAAATATCTTCCATAACATGGTATTTCATCACCAACTACTTTGCTTAACTTTTAGCACTGATTCTCTACTGGGATTATTTTTATTGTGAGAACCCCAAAATAATTACTATGCAGGCAGTAGACAGAATTTATTCTAATATTGCTTCTCATCTTCTTAAAATTGCTGACTAATATTAGCCTTCTGTTTATCAATCCTCACAGTTGGAATTAATACTAATTAAAAACTGGCATAGGTTTTATTCACATATATTTAAGGACTCAGATCAAAGACTTGAATTCTCACAGATGAAAAATTTAGTAATCCTCCACAATATCTTCTACAATCCTGCAAACAAAAGACAGCATCCTTTACTTTTTCCTATATCATTTTCTTATAACTCATTTCAGGAACAATCTAGAGGCGGGTCAACTGAGCATTTAGAAAGATTTAAATTCTGATGTCTTCAATATACGGCTTCACTTTCTAAATCAACTGGTTAAAACTTTTAGATTAACCAAAATATTTATATTTTCTATAATATCACTTTGACAATTTTACAGAAATAATTTACTTTGCCTCTAATCGGTTCTCAATTCTAAACTATTTTTTATAAATTATTAACCATAACATGCATTAGAATACAAACTATTTACACAAAAAGAAGAGCTTCCAATAATGCTTTAAAACATTATGCTTCTAAAATAAATATTTATGATAGTTATATTCATAAAAAATATAATTCTAAAGCAGATTACAACCCTGTCATATATATTTTTTTAAAAAAAACCTCTAGAAAAATCAGGATGTTGAGCAATAGAAGGCTGTAAGCCTCAAAAATATCTCTACAGCAGATACAGAAAGTAATAAAATACCACACAGGAAATATCTGCCAGAATAGGTAAGAAGCAGAAAAGGAAACAAAGACACTTTCTGAAACTTGTTTAATCTAATCTGCAGAAATACTGCATTATTACAACTGTGATTATGGTGCTAGTGAATAGCACTAAAAAAAGATCAGAATTAAGGTTTGTTGACTATCTTAATAATGACTTCATCTAAATATATTGAAATGTCACATTTAATCATAACAATTAATTTTCCTTAATTGTCAGCTTGACATCTGTCTAAAACCTCTTTATCCTATATTACTAATACCATATCAACTCAGTTTTCATTTTCAGACAGTGAATATTTTGACTATCTACAAACCCCCAAATATTCACTCACAAGTGTAAGCTTCAGATTAACTGTACAATTACCCAAACACCAAAGGTTATTTTATGTAATCTCAATTATTTTCAGAGGTTTTACTTCTCCAATTTCAATTAATTTTTTCAAGTTTTATCTACACGGATCTGTTCTTTTTTAAATGTGACAATGTACTTTTACCCCTCAAATCTTGCTTCCAAAACACTGGGGTCAGGGGTTTGGGAGGAAAGGGGAAAGAAGGTGGGGAAATAAGGGAAATATAGACCTTGGCAGGGAAATAAATGGCCTACATGTGTACTGGCCATTGCAAACTGCAAACAAGTGGTAGGCAATACCAGTTAAGATTGGGAAAAATTCCATTTCAGTTCATACCCTGCTGTGCATAAATAAATATAGCTTAGAAGATCTCTTTATTCAACATAGTAAATAAGAGCAAAAGTGCCAAGAGAGGTTGGCTAGAATGCACTGCTTCTGCACTGATATTTCAGGGATTGTCAAGTGCAAAACAAAAGTTCATGCATGATAATTAGTTATGTGTATAATGGTATAATAAGCTATCTGAGTACTAATACATGATCCCACTGCAGGAATATTAGAGAGGGAATATATAGGTAAAGCATTTGTCCAAAGAATAAATTTAAAAGTTATAAAATTTTTGAGAATCATACATATGTTCAATCACTTTTTGCTTTTATTATTAAGTTTCCAAAAAGACAGTCTTTTTGCCCAGAGATGCATGAGAAATAAAAATTACAAGACAAGATACTGATTTTAGAATTTTGCCTTATTAAATTTATAACCTTTCCTTAGTGGTGTGCTTTCTTTTAAAAGATCTAAAGCCTTTACTAAATTGACTAAATTATTCCTAAAGGATCATTTGTTTTATCAAAAGCACACAGAACTCTATAAAAACAAAAGACAATTAGATCATTTATTAACTACTGAATGAAATCTGCTATTTATGTAAATCTTGCAGAAAAATATTTAGTATGCATTCCCTGAAGAAAGAGGAGACCACAGAGCTTCAAAATTAAAGTAAAATCTTGTAAAATAAATAATGAAACAGCTGGATTCCCATTCCAACACATGATAAAGCAGGTACAATTTTCTATTAATGGCAGCTTATTTCTACATCAAATAAAAAAATCCTTCAAATAGATTCTACTCAAATAAAATAATTTACACTATGTTCTTACAATTCCTATTTAATAACATAAAAAGACACACCTTTATTTTATCTACTGAAGCACGGCAACCTGTGTTAAAGTCACATGTGAAACAGGTTCCATTTTGAATTATATAATGAGAAGATAAAATTACCATTCCTGATTAAATAAATTTAGAAAAAATGGACCAAAAAAACCCACATGATTTTTTTTCTTTTTTTTTTTTTTTAGAAAACAGCTTTTACTAATATTTAAGATTACCTGGTCCAAAAAATATTTGCTAAATTATATTTTCAAGTCAACCAAATAAAATTGTAATGAAGTAGTTGAAGAAGACAAATCTCTGCAATTTTTTACTGTTTATCCCTGTATATGCTGAAAAGAAGAAGATGTAGATTCAGCTAATTTTCAGCACTGCTCAAATCTTCTGACTCCATGTTCATACATGTGACTTACAGAGGAATGCTGAAATAATCCACTGATATCTCCTTCTAGAGAATATTGTTCAGGATTGAAACAAGCTCATAGGCTGTGTTCAAACAACAATTTCCATGTTTTGTTAAACCAGAAGTCTTGTTTCCAAATACAATTTTTTGCAAATGATGTCTTATTGATTTATCATTCCTTCTATTTAATTACCATGCATCATTTGAACTGAACTGTAATAAAGACAACAAGATTCCATCCTGTGCAATGAATCCTTTCAGGTTTTACCTACTGTCCTAACGAAGCCCATCTGGAACTTCACATGACTCCTCTACAAAACTGAAGAGGAACATCTCTTGTGCACTGCAATCAGAGCAAAAGCTACAGCTTTTGTCACTAGTTGTTTCTGATCTAGCAAAGTGCATAAAAGTCAGAATGGTAGCCTTAAAAGCAATAAATTGCAATTATCTAAATCAATGTTACCACTTATGCAGAACATCCCCCTGTGATGGTCTCTATCCTACTCCTCGCAGGAGCTGAAAGCCATAAACGAACAAAGGTCACTGCAGGTTGTGAAAGAGGTTTGAGCAGAATATTGTGAGGTTTAGATAGACAGGCAGGGTGACTTTGCCTGATGTAAATCCATGAAACATGCCTTCATAGGAAGCAAAGAGAAGATATTTTACAAAAGCAATTTATAAAATGAAGTAAGATCACATTATGGAATTTTAGTTACTTTTCTGCTAAATAGCCTAGACTAACATTATTTTTCAGAGGCTATCTTATGAATTATGTGCCTTTTTTTTCTTCCATTCTTATTCTGAGGAATCCTACTACTCATTCAACACAGCGCATTTCTGAGCAAGCATTTCAGTTCTCAGTTTTAAGAACTTGTGTGGGAGTATTCACAACTTACTGGTTAGGGTTTCAAAATGGAAAATTACAAACAGTGCTAAACATCTGCAAATCATTGTTCCTTGGACAGCCTGAAGGGCTCTCTCTCGACTGGTGCTGCTCACAGTGAGTAGCTTGTCAGGGGGAAGTGTTGATTAAACCAAAATGCAATTTTTAAAGCAGAAATTCTGCAAAAGTAATCCATCCAAAATTTTCAGCCCTCTGAAGAAGTAGAACACATCTTTCAATTCAACTAGGGTTTTACTAAGGCTTTCATCCTAGGCTTTTTAATGAATTTCACTTTTAAATATTTAAATTATTGTAAGCGAGAAGGCAATAGATTACTTTTGTAAGATTGCTTCTTTGGGTCTTTCCTCCCATGATGTTTTATCTGTATCTTTGTTCCTAAATTCTAGCCAGAATACCTTTAATCCCCTAGCCTCTATGATAAGAAGCCTGATCCAGAAAAAAACAAACAAACAAACAAACAAGAAATGCAAACAAAACCAAGCCCAACCAAACTCTATGGTTTGGAGGTCAGAGTGCTTGCAATCCAACTGTCCTACATTCATTAAATTCACACTTAGAATGGACACAGGTTTTCTTTATACTGAGACATACACATGTTCAGGGATTCTGAACAGAGGTCCCTCTCTTACTTTTCTTACAATCTTTCTACCTGTCTATGAAAGCTCAGGAGAGGTATGGAAAAGGGACAAATACCATGATACAGATACAATTCAACTTAACTTTTTAATACTAGAATTACTTTTTATTTGGTGACCTATTAACAGACCAAAACATTCAAAAGTAGGAAAATACCCTTCTGAAAAATAATGCTCAAAGCATTAATACAATTTCTTCTGTATAAAATATACAATCTTTTTATTGACTAGTGAAAGTCAAGTCAAAATATTTTCACTACTTTGTTATCATATACACACTTTTAAACTCTTTAACAAATACAGAACTCGAAAATTTTTGTGACACGCAGCATTTCAAGTGCCTCTTTAATGCATTTTGTAGAATTTAATGTAGCTTTTTAACACTTTAATGTAGCTTTGTTTCTTGCAATCTAGAAAAAAACCTTGCATATAGGTACAACACACTGTTTTCTTGTAAGTGCCTACTCACATTCATTATTTGCTAATGAAAAAATTTTCCCCTACCTCTCACTACTTTGACACATGAATAGAACACTTTATTCTTAATTGAAAACTGCAGTCAGAAAAGAAATCAAACTGACTTGTTTAATAACAGGAGCTTCTCCTAAAGCATCATCATAAACTAAAGTGTATTTTTCTTAATTATGAAACCTACTATTGTTGTTCTATGTGAGCTGTTCCTCAAATGGGGTTAAAAAACAGAAATAAAAGTCAGATTAAACATGTTTTTTTGCAGATGTCTGGACACATAAATATGAGATCTAAGGCATACATTTGAGATCTAGTATTGGTATAAGTTTTATTTCCCTCATTGAATCATCAGTACAAGCCTGAAAGAAAGCAATGCCAAACAGATTTCCTCTATTCTCTAGAAGTGTATTTTCACTGAGGGGAAACTAATAACAACTATCTTAATGAATTAACTTGTATTGAATTTAGGGTTCTTTTTACAAGCATCATGCAAAAAACCTCTTACTTTCCTACAAAGATAAGAATTATGGTCCATGTTTATTTCACATTTCATAAAACAGGCTGAAACAGAGACATAATTTGCCATATTTAGGAGGAAAAAATATCTTGGGATGAGCTACATATCTAAAATACTATGCAACAATAATCTGCCATAATATATTGTAAGTTTACAGCACTTCTACCATCATAGCACCTATATCAAAACTAAAATATTTCAGCATCATATTATATTAAAAAAAGTTCTTGACTAAATTCTACATAAAGCCAAGAAAGTATCCTGAAATATTATAAATAAAGATCTGTCTCTAAAGATAAATCTCTCTTGTTCTTGTGCAAACTTTTAAATGAAAAAAATTTAGTTATATAACTGCTTTGATGCTATGCTAGGTTTGGTATAGCCCAATAGAAAGGTTCACAGTTTCAACAGCACAATCAGTGTTGCTTCATCTTCAGTGCCCAGCACTCCACACATCTCTTGAAGAAACTCTGGACCCTTGAACTCATTATTCAGCAAATATGAGTACTGAAGGCTAATATTTATTTTAAACTGTGAGACTGACTAAATTTAACTCTGGGTATAATCTATAGTAAAATTTAGCATGCAATATAAAGGAAATAAATCACTGCATCTTGCCATGCAGATGTAATTGTTGACAAAATCCATGACCTCTTAATATGAAAACAGCTGCAAACTTTGGTTTTTGGGCTTCATCCAAAAGCCAGAGCAGTTCAATAAGAACATCACTTTCTTCACTGAAAGGAAACAAAATAGGAAAATATTGCATGGCATTATGTAGTAAATAATTAATGACTTATTGTCCTTAAAGAGAGTGATAGAGGATGGATGGGTATCTGAAAGAGATGTATAGGATTTAAATATCCTTTCTTCTAGACATTAGTTTTAGCAACAATAAAAGGCTCTCCTTCTTTAGAAAAGGAGAATGAGGGGGGAAAAACAACACATTATCTTTTATGGTTATTTTTCCAGCTAGAGCAGCACCTTCTATTGACCATCTTTCAAATATTTGATCATTTTAAAAACTCTAAACCACCAACATATTTTATGTAAGATAGACTTCACAAAGTGACAAACATTATACATCCAGCATACATTGCAAAACACCACAATTTCAATGCAAAATTATCAGAGAATGTAGTCTGCAAGAGCTGATAGAGTAAGTTATGAATAATGCTTATTGACTAGAGAAGGCTTGCATTTCATACATTTTTTAAATAAACTTTGTGTTAGCAAATGAGACCAGCATAGAACCTATCATCGTCACTCATTTGCACTCAGTTGTAGAAGACCTAACTTGTGGATCAAAGATGAAATAAGAACTCATTTGCAGAAGACTTATCTTGTGGACCAAAGACGAAATAAGAAGCTGTTGCTGAAGCCCAAATTGTACCAAACACAAAAGTGTATGAAAGGCACTGACAATACAGGGGCACTGTGATCTTCTACAGCTCTTTTTAAGAGATCAAGTGTGGTCACAATCTGAAATTTGAGATGGACTGACCCAGCAGCCACAGATCAAAAGACTTTTATATGCTCAAGCTTCATACTTGTAATTAGTAACCAAAACGAGCAATTTTCATACAGTTCTTCCTAATGAGGAATATCACTGGGACAATCTTACATCTCTTTTTCTACAATATTTTTGCTTTTCTGAATATTTCTACAAAATCTGCCATACAGGCTCTTAAGAGAATGTTAGTTTTTTTACTGAAGTACATAATACCAAGAAAATGCAAGACAGAGCAATGATGAACTGTTCATCTCATAGCCTTTTGCCTATACATTACCTTGGAAACATCTGTGGTTTTCTCCTTACCTTTAGATTATTGACTATTTTTGTACAATGGTTTGTGCCATTACATCTAATTACATAATCAGTGTGAATTCAAGTAGCCACTAAATGAGAATATTTAATTACCTATGACTTATGGAGTCGCAAAGCATGACAGACTCTAGATGAATAACAGGCTCATGCATCTTGTTAAGGAAACTTTCCTGACCATCCAGGAGCGACTCCAGGAGTCACACTCCAAACATCTGAAACTTTAACTGCTGAGATTGAAGCTCCTTCACAGCAGGGCAGCTCCAGGGAAGCCAGGAGGGCTCCACTTGACTCCTACATAACCCCCACTTAGTCTCAGACATTTTCCTTAACAGTTTGGACACATCTGACAAATGCCTTTTCTTTTCTGAAAGTAGGAAGTCTGAAAATAATGTAGTAGTGAAGTTGTAGTGCAGCAGTGAAAATGTAGAAATAGATTTCTGCAACAGAAGAAAGGGAGATGTACAAAACAGGAGACATAGACAACTTTCTCTCTACTGTCTTTATAGACTTCTGTGAAATAAAATACCTAAACAGATTTAAAATAAAAGGAAATCAAAACAAAACCAAAACAAACAAACCTAGACAAAAACAACAAACAAACCAACAAAAAAAACCAAAAAAAACCCCACAAAAACCCCCAACAACAAAAAACCTCACCAAAACCCAAAGACCAGCTATAAAATCCTAAATATATTGAATGAGGAACAAGTACCTCCTCATGCATGAAGTATATTCCATCTTAAGCTTTATCATTGCTCCTTCATAACATCTTTTCTTCCTCATCCTTCCAAAGCCAGCTTCCTATCATTCTTTCCAGCTTGTAATGCTCAGTCACAGTTGGAGCATTAAAAAAAAAACAACAAAAAAACAAGAAACCCCTTGCAAATATTTTTGTTTTAACAGAAGCATGAATGTCATTTCTGTTCCCTCCACAGAGCTCTCCTACATAAAGACACATTACAGAAGCTTTGTTTTCACCCATAAAAGTATAATGTTAAGAACTGAGGAAGATTATTCTTTATATATGTTATTCACTGTGGGTTTTGAATCTCAAGCGAAATTTGAGTACAGCAGCAACCACTAAAGACTCAGATATTTCTGAAGAATTAAGTCATTACTTATTTCTGAACATTAAGTCACAGTGCTTCATTTCATTGTGTACTGCCCTTCTACAAGACAAAAATACATCTGTGGAAGATCAGATTTCTTATACGTATATATATATATTGTTGCTGTAGCTCATTGTGACATGAGTTTCTCTTTGACTGAAGATTAGCTCAGTCAAGCTCAGATTGTATTAGTCATTCAAGCTTGACTAAGCACAGTATGCACTGCCACTGATGGGTTTTTTTCCCACTTTGTAAAACAAGCCTTTTCTGATAATTGGACTAACCTACCTTGTTTGAAAAAATGACGCAACTAGCTACTTTGCTTGCTAGACTCAAAATCAATCACATTTTTCTATTTTCAAACTTCTACCTATATTTAAATGTTCTTCTGCTTGCACTGCTTACAACTCCATTCAATCACTTTCTTGGTTCTGTTTTGTGAATGTCAAAAGTCAGCCATCAAGTTGTCATAATTTTCAGTCCTAAATCAAGAAAAATTCAAAATATTAATCTGGAGACAGACAACTGTAGTTGTTCCTAATGGTTTTGTGTAATCCATTCCTCTCTAGAGGAGCCAAAGAGTGAATTTTCCTTATATTGCATCACTCAAGTGTAGTTATATACACACTTGAACAATGCTGAAGGAAAAAAAAAGTAATATTGAGCTATATAATACAGTTTCCCAACATTTAAATTAATGCTGAGTAGTTTTGCTTCAGTAACATGATATAGACATAGAAACATAGAGTCATTTAGGTCATTTGAAAGATCCAGTCTTTCAAACTATTCATAACAAGATTATACATTGTCAGCCTGAATCTGAAGAAAGAATTGACATATAAAACTACATGTTCTTGGGAATAAAAGAATGGCTTGTATTATAGGGAATATTATAGGGAATCCAGTTTCTTCATTTAAATACAAATAGATTATACTTAAATTTAGGTACCGTATACCAAATAATTTTTAATAATATATTCTGTCCAGTTCAACAAAAAGTTCTTGACAACATATTTTCCTGGTTATTGTAAACATTTGTGCAGAGGAAAGGGTTAAAACTGGAAGGCTGGGGAGGAGAAAGGCTTGTTTTTAGAATTGTTTATACTCAAGATGACCTTGCAGCTGGGGGAATGCTAAGAATACTCAGTCTGGGAAAATTCACTGTTTCTGTCTATCTTGAGAAGTCATGTAACAGAATGCTGTAAAAGACCTAAAAAGCGTTGTTCATAGGCCTGGTAAGGGGGGAAGGGAGATAAGAAGCTTGCAGATCATAAACACAGCCTTGTGAAGAACTGTGCCCATGCCAGACCTTTCTGATATGTGAGCCAGGAAACAGCCTGAGAGCTTTTTGCCCCTGCTAAGATGACATAAGCTTAGCAGTGCCCGTGTCCCTGTTTTGCCAGCAAAATAATGGAATAAATCTTTTCTTCACACTTCAGCTGTGGATCATGGCAATCTTGGTGTTCCCTGTATCTGTCCAGTTCACACAATACATCCCAGTCAAAACCAAAAACATATCAGCCCAGAATTTAAATAAAACATTAAAAGATTAGATTCTGAAAAACTGTCACAGTACAATAATACAGTTCTGTCACTTAATTATTCGCATATTATCAACAATGAAGTGCACTCAAATGTGAATTTATTTACCTTTCTAATTCTATAAACAAAGGTGTGAAAGTAAATCTGCTGATGAAAAGGAACTTCAAATCTTAATAAATCAATCAGGGAAGAAGAAAATTAGTCTGATTCAGGGCATATTTCTTGATTTTATCCAAAATGTACACAAATTAAAGCTTTTATACCTCTAGCATGATTTATGTTTTGATATAATTTAATTAATAGCATTATATCACACAATACCACATCTGATATCATTACCTTTGTATCATTTTTTTAAACTCAAGCTATTGATAGCCTACCAAATGAAATTAAACACTCCCCCATTTGCCCTCAACTTGCCATTAATATATGAACTTTATGTAGCAGTTCATATACACAAACATTAACATATTCAGAGAGACAAAGATTCAAGATTACCTGAATCTGAAATGCCTAGATTTTGGCATTTGTTGAAAACTGATGGCTTTACTTGATGAAATGAAGTAAATTTTTTTTTCATCATTACATAAAAGCAATAGCAAAAGGCAGTTATAAGCTACACATATTAATGAAATAATTCATAAACATTGAAATACACTTAGTAGAAAAAACCAAACAAACAAACCTACTGTAACAACATACACGTGTTTTGTTTATGTGAGTTCTGATTAAGACACTGACATTTATTTTATGCTCTATTTTATCCAATACATGTTAGAACAAAGATTCTTCCTTATGCACACTCTAAGTTTTTAACTAATCAAAAAGCAGATGCACTTGTCAAACTACAAACTATTAATAGAGTCATGAGATTGCTCAAAAAACCTATATAATTTTAACATTATTTTACAGGGTTGGTCACTATAGATGAAAATGTAGTAGAGAAGGGTATGCATATATAAATACAAAAAATACAGATATATTTATGTGTGACTATTTCAGTACACACAGATGCACATGTCATTGCAAATCAGAGGTTTGTGCATCATCAATCAAACACACATAGCCAGATTTCTTGGGTTTTCACAATAAACATTCAGCTTTGCAAGTTAGTAGAAAACTGATAAAACATGAACAGTTGAGTTGAGTCAGTTCTTATAGACACACAGAAACAAAGCTAAAAAATTTATTTGAGAAATATTAGGCATAAACATTTACCTTTCTGGTAGAACTGTGAAAAGAGGAAAAATAAAGGAAAAACAAAACAGATTTTGCTTTCAATCCGAGCGTACATTCATGCGTAACAATATAGCACATAGCTTTGGCAGCAGAGGAAAGTACAAAGTAAAAAATATCAGTCATGAAGGCTCACAAATCAAGATTAAAGCTTCTTTTATGAAGCAGAGAACATTGCTCCAGATAAAACTCATACAAGATGTACAGGTTTGTTAAGATCTGTGACAAAAGATGTCTGCACAAAATGCTGCTAAGTTGCTATTATTTCTTTTGTCTCTATTATTCACTGTTACTCAGCCTTTGGATATCTTTCAATTGTGACAATGACAATTCGTAATAGTATTAAGTTACTAAAATATTCATTTCAGAATAAATAGTTGATAAGAAACAAAAATCACTTATATAAAACTCATGTTGGACATAAATTACAATATTTGGTGAACTAAATTTTAATCAAGAAGTATATAAATACATCGCAGAGAGAATTAAAACTAAAGCAGAGACTAAGTCTAGTGTTATGGGAACATAAATTTAAGAACTGAATATCCAAATGGGTTGGAGGGCTGTTATTCTCCAACCCCTTTTTTTCTGGACTCTCATTAACTTCTTTTTTAATCATTAAAAATCATTTACAATTTCTTAGTAATATAATCAGCTAGGGATAAATAAGTCTTTGGCAAAAACTATTGCAAGTAACTCAAGACGATGAGGGATATTGCATTTCATAAACTAAACACTATGCACTATGTGTAGGTAAGGAAAGGATATTGTCCAGTGATCAAGTCCTCAGTCTTACAAGCAAGAAATTCACAGACTGATTACAGTCTTTCAAAACATATATGTTTAACATAAGGTTTATCTACAGCATGAGAAACATTATTAACAGAAATAATAGCACAAAAGATATGTGGTGATATGGCCTTCAACCAGCTAGCTAGCTAAAAACATGGTTGTTATCATGTTTGAATTACATAACACTTTACCTTAGTGCTATTACTAATTGCTAAAATGTCTGACACACCTTCATTTGCTGGCTACACTCACCCACAAACTTCAGAGAGCAAAAATAATATTTTTGGACTAGAAAATGTATGGTGAAGATAAAACAAACCCAAGGAATTGATAAAACTGGTGATGATGGAAAGAGAGAGAAGTGGTGGATGAAAGAAGAAAAGACAGGTGTTGTAACTGATTACAGATAAATGTAAAGAAGCCCAAAATTCTTACTGCCACAAGAATTTTCAATTTTTCAAGTGCAATAATGGCTATGAAACATGCGAGATACAAAATAAAAGTAATTTGTCTCATTTAAATGATATATTAAATGGCAGCCTTAAGATCAACATCATTATGATATTTTCACATTCCAATTACTCTCAATATAATCATACACATTTATGCAGCTAAAAACACAGTGCCATACTTAACATTTAATTCATTAACCTATTCTTTGAACTTGTAACTGCTGGTGTTTTGTGGTGGGTTTTTTAAATTTTCTTCTCCTTAGTATTTCTATTTGATACTGGTATATAACGTCTGGACCATAAAAAATTATTGTAAAAAGTGTGATTTCCAGAATGTCAACTCTTGATATAATTATCCATAATTGCATTTCCTGCACAAAATTTATTCCTAAGGCTTATGCAGAAATGTAGATACCCTCCCACTCACTGAAAATTCAAAGTCATATTTGATGGATCTGTTCAATCAAAACCATAGTTTTATTCTGCTTTTTACGTTTCCTCAATCCTGGTGAATAGCAGCCATTTCTGCTGTTATACATAAGTTTGAGCAACTGAGGATAAACACCAGAAGAACACCTGCTTTAACATAAAACTGAGTGAGCTGTCACCTAACCATAGTTGTGGAGACCACAAGTGTACAAATACATAGGATGTTCCAGCCACGCTATTCCCAAAGCAAGCTAACAATGTTCAAAACCAAACGTTAGCAGCTACTCAAAATTTATTTAATAATATACTTTTATTTAAGGGTTTTGTGATATCTATGAGAAATAATTTCTAATGATGCTTAAGAAGCATACAAAATCTGGCAAAACACTGCCTTAATACAGCTTGGTTGTTACATATAAACTACAAGAATTCAGCTCCCTGGTGGCAATATTGTTTTGTTTTACAACCTTCATAAATCAATTTCTCATAAAAATCTGAAGAACTGCTAGTTAAAAAACAGTTTGTGTATTTAAGTATTCCTGAATTTATCCATTGCCTCTATAAAAATGTCAAGTAAGAGTATACCAAGGGACTTCAGTTTTTCCTAAATACATACAATGTTTTTTAGACAAAAGAAATTAGATTTTTCATTTAATGACATTTAATGATTTTTGTTGTCAATTCATGGCAAACTGGGGTTTGTTTCTGTACATGCCAGGCAGTGCCTGACAACAGACATGCTGAGTACAAATTCACCTGGCAGACTAGAGGAGCATCTTGCAGCACAAATCACTGCCTTCCCTACTGTTCAACTCCCAGAGCACTCAGAGCATTTGGGTTTAAGGGAAGCTTCAGAACCCAAATGCTTTCAGAGTTAGGACATGGTGCTGGCAGTAGGGGCAGACAAGGGTCATGACAGGACTTCAAAGTTTTCTACCTAAAAGTGCACCAAGCCAAACTGGCTGGTTACCTAACCCTAGCCTGGTTTGTACTCCTGGCCTAGAGAACACATTTCACTCACAGAGGCTGCAGTGGCACAGCCTGGTGCTCTTAGATTAAGATCCCTTTCAGCTTCTCTATACAAGGTTGCAACAGAAAACAGAAATTGTCTTTAAGACATGGGGAAATTCAGCTATTAGTGGCCATTCTCATTAGAAATGTAGAAATTTCCTTTTGTATTACAGTTTCTCCCTTTTAACATATTATACTGATGGTCCTCAAACAGCTCAAGACAAACACTAGGTCTTATTAAGAGTCATCACCTGGGACATTGGTTGTAGCTCGCTCCAGACCAGCAGGATATCACATATACTACTCACTGTGCATTTGGGGTCCAACCTCACTAATTGCTGTGATGCTGCAGTGGTAAGTTAAAATGAACTGTTCTGAACTAGCAGGAAATTACCTCTCTAGGATATTTTCTATCAAAATTCAGCAATAATGAATTCAAAGACATGGGTTGTATTTCAGAAATGCAAATGGGTTGGCTAAGTCAGTTCTACCAATAGCGTTACATTGCATAACACAGTTTTGTTCTCATGGCTTCTTGAGAAAACAGGAAAAAAAAAAGTAAATAATGTAATTTCCATCTGGAAAAGAAAATGTTTCAAAGCAGTATGTTTGGTGCTATAAATGAATGAAGTCAGCAATCAATAGAAAAAGAAAGCTGTCCTAGATGCACAGATGGTTGTTCTACACAGCTCCTGGATTTGGAGGAATAATTTTGTCACTGCATTTAAAGTGGGAGAGGAGGAAGAGTGAGAGAGAAGTTTTATGTTTGCTGGTCAGCTAGGACACAAAGAAATAGGAAGATGACTAAGAGAAATCGGAGTTCTATGCATAAGCAAACAAAATGACAAAAAAATCTTTTCATAGAAAAATGAAAATTTTGAATTTTTCACTAAAAGAATTACACTTAAAAGCAGTGTAAGTCTTTATGTATGTCATGCCATTATATCTCCTCTCAAATAATCATATTAAAAGAAATTAGGGGCCAAAACCATTTGTAATAATTAGAAGATTGAGTGGCTTATGAAATCCACAGACCAAAATGTTTAAATGTTAAAACGTTTACAGTCCACCTTCTTCTCATACATCAAAATAAACATCAGAGTCTTGTTGTCAAGCAGTAGGTGCCAGCTAGTCACTTGCTTTACAGTCATTTTCTCTTCTCCAACCACTAAGAAAAACCTACCTGATGCCAGAGCCATGCGACCTCAAGCCTATCTCCCTTCTCCCTAAAGCAGTTTTTACAGAGACTTTCATCAAAGCAAAGACCTGTGTCATTCCTTTCACTGAAACCCCCGCTGATGTCCAGCTTAGGCTTTCACTGAAATGAGAAGCTGTGAAGCCTTAACCAAGAATATTGATGGGTAATGTCACTCTTTCCTTCAGTGGATGGAAAAAACAACTTTCCTGCTTCTGGCCTGCCAGTAGTTAGGGTTTCTTCCTCCCCACTTTGCTCAAGATGGACAAAACTGTCACTGTGACCACACATAGCAGATATGTTACAGGAGGGTATCATGGCAATGCAAAAACTAACTTTCCTCCCACCCTCCCACCCAACAGTAAACTGTTCCCTAAAAAAACTGTTCTAAGAAATTTTGGAATCACCTAAATTGAAACCACTCACAAAAGTAAACTCCTCTATACTTTATGTCTAACCACACCTGCAAACTAGTGTTAGGAATCCACGCTCTCATTTCCTTGTCTCCATTATTTCTATTTCAGAATCTTTCCTTGTTTCCATTTTATTCCTATATAGCTTACAGAAAGAGCAAATATGTATATGAAAGCAAAATACCTGTAACTACAGATGTCACCCATGACAGCAAGTAAAATATATCTTTTCTGACTGTAACCTATATTCACCTGCTCCTGTCACATGCCACTCAGTAATGGTGCCATCAAATACTTCCAGTCAGATGTCCCCATCTTTTAACAAAACCACGATACTCTCTCAGTTTAATGGGTTGGTTCTTTTTTTTTGCTGTTGTTGTTTGTTTTTTAAATATCCATGGACCTGACCTTAAAAATGGCTTCCCTTATAACTTTTGAAGTAGTAAGCAATATTTTCAGAAAGCTCTTTTTTGCTTGTATGCACTTCTATACATTCTGCATGACAGCTCATTAAATTAATTAAATTGATTTTATGAAATTATCTTGCAGTTTATAGAAATTTTATTATTTGTTTCAACTCTGCATATGTAATTGCATAAGATTGCTGATTTTAAAACCTGTTTCTCAAAACCTGGCTGGCAAGATCTCAACCATGAACCTACAGAAAGTTAGTACTTCAAAAAGCAAGCTGACGTAAGGAAGCTAGGATGTCCCTTACCATTAATGATGGATAACAGCAGCACATAGAAATGTTTTTTATATCTCCAAAAAAGAAATTATTTTTGCAGAAGCTACACTTACTTGGTAAAAACTCAAATACAGGTCGTGAGACAAGAGACTTTGTACAGTGCCTTGCAGAAATTGTGTTGGGTCTGAAAATATCGCCCCACTGCCAAGAACTCATTCTTGCTTTGAAAGAATTGTAAACTTATACTTTTCTTTAGACACATCATTATTGATGCTTCTAGTTAGTTAAACTTAACTAAACTGATGATTATTAGTTTTTAAAGTTTTTAATTAATTAAAAAGCACCAAATCAAATAATTTCTAAATCAAGGTTTCTTTGACATACTAATGTAACCAAAATATCTCTGAGAGGTCTACAGTCCTTTACATTAGAGAGCAGGTCACAAAACCAAATGGATCCCTAATGATATATTTTACCATTCAAAAAAAATCACTATGATTTTTTAAAATGGTCCTGATGCAACTTGAACTTTACAGCAGCAGTACTATCCCTATATTCAGGAGACCTGAAGTGAGCAGAGGCTTACAAAATTAAATCTTTTTGTTGGTAAAACCAAAATTATTTAAATGTCATGAAATTTGTAATGGCATTTTCGCTCCTCATAGAAGGCAAATAAACATCTCAGAAGTTTGAGCTATTCTCCACCAAGTAAGCCAGGAAAATACAGTGACTACGCAAAATACTATTTGTCAGTAGCATGAGATATTTTTAGTATTGTAACTTACACGGCTATTTATACTGACCATATAAAATGTAGAAATAAATATCCACCATTATTACAAAACTTTCACACAGAAGTTTTACAGATTTTATCTTTACAACAATAACAAGAGGTATGGGCAGGCTGGAAATGGACTACAGGTCTTTTCTCATGAAACGTGAAGGGACTGGAAGGAGTTCTGTGGCTGGTGAGTGTCTGAGCTGACAGAGTAGAAGCTCACAGCAAAGGACTCGCCCCTGCAAGGACACAGGGAGCAAGGGAAAATGGGTTTGCAAATGTGTTTATTTTTATTCCATCTTACCCAGCAGATCTGAGGTTTTCCTATTTTACAGGTCACCTAGGTCTAATAAAAATCAGATTTAAAAATTATAAAGCCTTGGAGTTTTGGAAAGGAGTAGGGCTTGGCTTCTGTGTCTGTGAGATGATCGCAAGCGCTACTTCCTGTATCAGTTTACTTAGCAAAATGGATTCGGGCAGAAAATCAATAAAGCAGCAACAACTTTCAAAATTACTCAGTCTGATCTGAAAAAGCATGGACTCCCAGAAGGGACAAGCCCCAAAACATTATGTGCAATGTATTGTTCTAGGGAATCAAAACAAGCATAGAAAAAAAGAAAATCAATAGTCTTTCAGCCACATGTAATTTTGTAGTATCAAATAAGTGCAAATATTTGTGGCAAACACTACTGTTTTCATAGCAGATTGGTCAGTTCGAAGTGTTTGGAGCTGGTGGGCTAGAAAGTTTGCTGTTTATTGCTGTAGACCATTGCCTCACTTTATAGGTACTACTCAGCATGAATACAAATGGATTATGAGCCTTTTCCTACTGAGCCCTGCATGGCATAATGCTCCCCAGGATATTACGAAGTTTTGAGAATAAGTTCCCCCTCTGGAGCTGAAATGGGAAGAAATTTAGAGAGACCATATTTCTGACTGTTGGACTCTCTCAACATGTCTGGAGCTTTCGAAGACTCAAAGCAAAGTTTGTTTTGCAGTCACAGGGCTGGTTACATGAATAGGCAGGTGTGCTATAAGGAGTCTCCTTGCTCACCCTGGTGAATGTACAAAGACAACAGGACAAGTCTGCCACTTTTCCCTATTGTTCCCATTCTGCAAGGCAGCTCTTTGCTGCTGATGGTAAGAGATTTAGTGCATCATGTAACTCCAGCAGTGTAAAGTCAGGCATGTGTCCCTCTCTGAAATATGTCATAGTCCTGCCACACTGCCATCCTTTGCACATTTGGATGTTCTGCATCCTTTCATGAAGGTGCAGAAAAATCATTATGATATGCACTTTAGAAGCATGGACTAGCCAATGGACTCTGTTGAAGCAAGCCTTCAAATTGTGTACAATGGTTAGGGTAAAACTGAGGTGCAATTTAATGTAACACCAGGCCTCTTCATAGCAGCTCCTACTTTAAAAGTAGTCAGTAACATAACATGGATATTAAATAAGAAGTTTTACTATTTTATTTGTTAAACCTTTTGTGGGAAACAGTTTGATAGAACAGCATTAACATTCTCAACAACTGAGTGGCACTAATATCCTGACTTGTTTAATATAGAAGCAATTTTCTTTTTGTGGAGAGGAGAGAAGATGAAGGCAAAACAAAATGTTAGAAAAAGACACTGCAGGGAAAGGCACCTTGAATTTTATTCACTTTTTAAGGAGAGGATGAAACAGAAAACAAGGAAACCACACCATTAGTCATGCCATCACATACTACAAAGCCTTCAGACTACCCCATGAGTCAGACACTTGACTAGGTGGGATGCACTGGTGCTGCTTGCAGAAGCCTGACATGCTCTCAGCAAGCAGTCTTGGCTCTTAATGGCTTTCTTCCCAGAGCTACATTAAAGAGCAGGTGAGCTTTTTGGAAGCTTAGATCCTGTCTGTATGCAAATGCAAAATACTCAGAGGAGAGAAGCCTTTGGAGAAGGGTCCCAGATTTCTCATCATCACAGAAATCTCAACATTTTGTTCCAGTCCCACTAATTCTGATTGTATCCATTACTCCTTTTATCATGCCTGAAAGGAGAAGGTGATCAGAGAATACTATCAGAAAGGCTAGAAAATATGTTCAGAGGCTACAGATCCATTAACAAAGACAGATTTTTAAACAGATCACAGAGAAAGCAATAAAGAAAAGAATTATTATTTAAGTAAAAGGATACTTCATGGATGACATTACTTTTATAATGAAAAAGGCAGCAAATCCACTATGTTTTACTAGATGGAAAAAAAAAAAGGCAAGTTGACAGCAGGGGAGCCTCACAATAGAGCTACAGTCTATGGAATTGCCAGCAACATTTAAGGCTGGGAAGAGTTGAGACAGACATGTCAAAGTATAATTGTATTACCCTACAGGGATGGGACAGAAAAAGAAAATTCTTCTGAGTGAAAGGAAGACTGCCTTGAAATGAAAGAAAAAATAATTAAAAGGGAAAACTTTTTCTCTTTACCTCAACAACTCATTAGAAGTGCTACTACTGAAGCTGTGTAATACCACAATGTTATAAGGAGGGCTGGGACAGGGGAGTGGGTTGATTATTTTTATGTTCCTTTGGGGGGCTGTGGTTGTCTTTAACAAACTTGAAAAGTATTTGGAAGCAATGCTAAAAGAAAGGTTTCCATATTCCTTACAGGAAGATAATTGAACTACTTCAATACTGACCCATTAAATTTCTAGAACTGTTCTAGAACATGAGAAATGAAAGATGGTCAGAAATATTATAAATTGTGATGAAAATTTTGTAATCAAGTCTTGGCTTTTGTCAGAGGAGGGCACTCGAAGCAGGAAGATGTAGTGCACACAAATTTTATTATTTTCATTGGGATGCAATAGTTGCTTTCCCGGGTATGTCTCTCAGCTTGTTTAGAAGAAGCAGGTAAAAGAAATATTCAGATTCTTAGCACAGTAATATTTAATTTTGTAAGCACTCACCTATTCGTCTCCTCTTTCTTACTAATACTCTAGGATCCTGAGCCTTAGGCATCTCATATGAATGTTGCTCTGCCCCACAGTTTGGTTCTTTTGGTTTATTCTGCAGTAGCTATTTATCTTTGTAGATTCAAACACAGAGAAAGAGCATTAAAATGTGCTGTTACTATTAGAAACTTATACTCTTATCTACATCTAAATGTGTTTGTTGAGGCATGGAGAGTGTGCTGTGAGATTTGGTTTATTGCATTTCAGCCATAATAAATTTCAGTAGCTTTCAGAGCTCTTAGTTCCTGCTTACCTTAAAAACTATTATAAACAGAGTTATTTAGAGGTAAAAGACTTAGGTACTAGACAGTACAACTGATCTGAGTGCAAATCATTATTTTTTGGCAATCAGTTTCAATAATGATTTCCAAGAGTTCAAATCATAACTAGAATGAAATTAAACAGCTCTGTGACAAATTGCAACACTTTAATCAATCAAACTTTTTTAAAGTACGTGGGGGGTTTGTTTGGTGGGTTTTGGCTAACAGGAGCAAATATTAACATGAAATAACAGCTTGATATTGTTCCTTTCTCCTTACATTTGATTAAAATAAATCTTAGTGGACTCCAGCCAAGCTTTTGAAAGCACTTTGCTTTGGCACTAATGATTTGTACTGGGTTTGGCAAAAAAGATATTTTGTTCTCACATTCAATAGACATATCCAGTTTCCTTTCTCTTCCAAGGAAGTGTTGATGCCAGATGCTTAGATGTGGCTAAGTGTTTCCATTTCTAAAAACACATAGCTGAATTCTGTACAGAATTTCTGATTTTTTCTTAAGAAATCCACTGAAATATTTTGTTTCATGTTAGAATTAATCCTGTGATCTACACTCTTAAGTATTGTGGGCATTCAGGGCATTGGGTTTTCTTCCCAGTTTCCTGATTCAGTCAGTGTATTGCCTAGATTTCTTTATTTTAGCATTAGTCTATTTCCCTCTGTTTAATAACTTGTAAGTAATCTAGTCAGCAGGGAGAAATGGCCTCAGCATAAAAAAAGAGGGCACTTCTGGCTATCTTTTAGTCAGTATGTCATGCTCTTAAGTACATATTATTTTAAAATTTTGGTGAGACAGTGCTGAGACTTGGAAAAAGATAACAGTCATGGGTTTTTTTCTATTTGATTTATCACCACTGGTAAGATCTCAATTTCTATACACATTTTTTTGCTGATTATAGGGGAGATACACACACTCTTAATACTTGGACAGTATGGTCTTCAATTCAGTAGTAGAGAATATTTTTTCAACTTAAGACACAATCTGTTGAGCAGTGTTAAACTGAAACATCAGAATAGTATGAACTCAAGCTAAAGTGGTTTTGGTTTTTGGGGATTTTAAAATATTCAGTAGTGTCATTCCATGTTTCTCTTGCATCTGTAATTAACGTGTACACAGAGAACCAGAAACACAACAGCAATATTTAAAACAATACATCTATCAAACACTAATAATTTTAAAAAATAAAAATATGTGCTTTTTAAATCCCAGAGTAACTGTCTTCAAACAGACATAGCAGTAGTAGACCAATGACCTTGGAAAGTAATGCAGCCAATAGTATGATTGTTTTCATGACTGAACAAAAATAGTATACAACAGTTGATACCTATGCCATGAAATACATATAACCAGTTCTAAAAGATTGGTGGAGGGGAATGAAGGGGATCCTTCGTTTGATTCTCTCTTGCTTCGTGTTATGAATGATGTTCTGTTTGTCCAATTTATTAAATGTAGCAGCAAATTTTTAATAGTACCAATTATATATAAATAATTAAAGTATTGGAAATGAATACAATCAAAGTGCGTATATTTAAGACTATACAAAATTTGTCAGTAAGTAATTTATTGTATAAAGCATAAGCAAAACCGACCAGGGAGGGGCCCCCCCTCCGACCAGGGATATGGGGAGTGGCTCGCCATTCCTCACGTACCAAAGCATCAAGGCTAACAATCCCACTTATATACTCTATGATACAGAAGTTTCTAGAAAACTCCTCCTAGTTTCTATTCCTAAAATCTACGTCACTATGTTGTATGGTGCACGCTCTACTAATGGGTTAGGGGGTCTCTCATCCTTTTGAGGGTCTTATTTCCGATGAAGGCTCGTCATCTTCCTCAATGACCAAGGTGTGACCTGCAGATAGCACAGGTGCACTATGTGACTGAGCAGATGTTTTCCATAACAAGACTTTAATTGGGTCCCATGCTTGGAATCGTCCCATTTTGGCCCATTTCAAGGTCGAAACTTTCTATTTCTAGATGCTGCTTGTCAGACCTACATCCTTCTGCTATTCCCTTCCAACATCCTTGTTTGACTCCTTTCCAACATCTTCTTCGACTCCTAACATCTGGAAGATGTCTTTTGCCCTGTCTCACCCATCTCCCCCCTCACTCTGTAACAATTGTCTTCTATTGATCTAAATACAATTTTGCTAATATAGTTACAATTTAATTAGCACGAATCCCATTTATCACACTTCCTAAACTACCAAGTCCGTTCTTGGTTTTAAACTCTATTCAAGCACTATTCTGCTGAATACAAATGGACTAAGACATCAAGTGAGCATGTAATTTGCATGCACAATCCTTTCCAGTCAGAGGTATGACTGATTCACACAGGCTTTTGTGTTCCAGAAGGTGATGCACAACTTTTTACATATTTTTCATTGGTACCCCATAGTTTGTCACATCACTATTCTTAAGATATTACTGTTGGAACTAGCTAGGAAGAAGGTTACCAGCGTGGAACATTCTCCAGGGCCACATATATCTGTCAGAATATTAGTAACATGGGTCTCTGTATCTCCCTGTCTCAGACAATACAGGAAACATTCCTTATTTAAAAATTTTTGTTTGGACTGACTAAAAATGAAAATCTGCTTAAACATCCTATACCAAAGTCCTCATTTCCCAGAAACTGACATAGATTTATGTTTTCATAAAACTCTAATCTCTAAACTATGAAATCAAATTACTTGAAAATATATCTGATCAATTATTTGCTGTGAATAGCTGACCTGAATAAAATAAGAATAGAGGGAACTTCCTCATCCTAATAGCTGAACTTACAATAGTGCCTTGATTTATTTTAAAAAAGGAAAACAAAACCCCTTAGAATGCAATTCTCAGGAAGAGATAAAAGTTGCCCACCATAAAAAAAGTTTACCTCAAATTGTCTTTACTATGCTGTTTAAAATATTAAAAACTCACTAATTTTTAGCAGATGACATTTGGCTATTTTATGTGTTTTGGTTTTTTTCACAGAAGTCCCACATGGAACATTAATGCATTTTATTTTGAGACTAAGTTTTTTGTTTTAATCTTATAACAGTCTTGGGTGTATGCATCCCTGTTGTAGTTCTGCTAATGAAGAAGCATACAGATTCACACAAGCATCAGGAGGTTAGTTTCCCTCATTTCATATAATTTGTCATATCAACAGGTCAGAGGAAAAAGAAGAGACAACAACCATGCAACCCCACAAACACTTTTATCTCATCAGAGTCATGCACCAAACATCAACTATCTCCACCACGAGTCATCCGAGCCTGAGCCTTGAACAGTTTGGTGCCCGTTCATGTCATCACCTTCTGCACCAGCCAGACAGTTTAGTTTTACAGCCAGACCACAATTTCCAGTACTCCTGGGCAGAATCTCAACTACACTGAAGTCAAGCTCACCGTGCATGCAGTGACAGATGGTCACAGAATACATTCTGAAGCTTTCTAAAATCTGTATGGCACTCTGTCTCAGAGAATCCATTCTTGGCACTGGCAAATGCATAGGACCAGTAATATAGGACATATAAAAGTATTTGGAAGCCCTAAAAATGACCAAATGGGCTATTATTCAATATAGAGCGTAATAGAAAAGTCTATTCTGAAAAGTACTTTTATAATGTGAATAAGAAATTGTAAGAAACAATGGAAAACAAGTTACTTAAACTGAAGCATAACAACATAAATGAAGCAGCCACTTTTTCCCTAAAGCACTGTAATTAGGGCTCATCTTCCCCTTTCTTTGTTCGGAAATTAAATATGTATATTTGATCATTCTAAGTGAGACAAGAGGAGTCTATTTTCTGTAAACAATAGGAAAAGTGCAGAAGTAAATGCTGTAGTTACCAAGGATAACAGTGAAGATTTCTGCTATCAAAAACATCCCACCAGTAAAAATTAAATTATCTTGGATACCAAGGCTATCCTGTAACAAATATGACAAATAAAAGATTAATGGGGTGAATCTGACACACACATTCAGGCTACCTCTAATTCCTTGGCTCAGATCCTTGTGGCAACAAACAGTAATTTTAGCATGGGCTGTAAAATCTAAAGTAATTCTCAGTAGACAGATCTCTTTCATTAAGATTACATTAGACTGGTGGAACCTGAGCGAGGGAAAGGTAAGTCCGCAAAAGTACAGCAATGTATCTACATTCTTCAGAATAAAATTACAAAGAAATAAAGGTATCACTCCATCTCAAGACCAGCTTCAGTTACTTACGCAAACAGACATTGGTAATGTCTTGAGAGCAAATGCATTCCCAAATAAGGATTAAATAGAGATTTCTGTTAATCACAATATATACTTTGTGTAAAATATTCCAAGTTCTTGACTTAGGAAGAGAAATTATATGTGAAAATGTGTCAGCTTGAGTCACATTAGAATAAACCTTACCAGGACAAAATATAACAAACGCAGCCTTAGAAGTTTGAGATTACTCTCAGTTTTAATAAGAATTTTTTTGAGGACTAAAAGACTGAGGTTACAGTTCTGGCACACCTTTCTTGGGTGAAGGCAATGCTAATGAAAACCAAAGGGAAATTATAATGGGTAGTTCCCAGGTTTTTGTTCTAATATTTAGAATTTGCAAACACTGTATGAATAATTTTGTAGGTCAGTATCTTCTTTTTATTTCTCTTCTATTAAAGCAACCCACCTACGCATCTTTTCTAAATGCTTATAAAAGACTTTCAAATAATAAAATGTGTTTGAAAAATTCCCTTGTGTCTTTTCTATCTCTATATTCCTTAAAATTTCTCTTAAATGTCTTTTAAGCATTTGTATGAGCAAGCAGAAGATACTTATCACAGACATAGCTGTATCTAAGTCATATGCTTATATTAATGAAAAGGGGATTTGAAACATCATTCTAAACAATTAAAATACTTTCAATCAAATATTAACATATATTTTAAGTATCTTGATAGGCATATAAGCTGAATTCTTCATGCACTTTAACCAAAATTCTGAACAGTTATTTTCACAAAATATTTCTCATCTTTGCAACATTACCTTAATGACTGTTTATAATAATTCTTATGGCGTTCCAAGACTTTGTAAGACCCACTGAAATCCCCAACCTTATAGTACATAAAAATTAGGAAAGTATTCAAAGATCAAACTCACTGATATTTCTTTGAATACTACTTTGTCTAATTAATGACTGAAATCAGGTTTTGGTCATATACTTCCACGTACAGCTTCATGCTAAACAAGTTTTGGCTTACATGTGAGCCCATTGAAGTTAGCACTGTAAACCTAGTCAAATATGTAAGATGATCTCTACAACATAACTATCATATCTACAGAAATCTAGTATAAATTATGGATTGATGTTGCAGAAAAAGTGAACATAAACACAAATCAATATTAGCTAGCAAGCAAAAATTGATGCAATAGAGTGTAGAAGTAATAGAACTCTACTTTGAATCATGTTTTAAAGAACACCCAAATGGTTATGGTATTTTCAGTTAAACTAAACACTTTATAAATATAAATTCATGCCGTGCATTGTCACAGACAACTCTTCCACAACACTCACATGAAAAAAAAATTAAGTATTTAAGAATTCAGCTACTTGCTACACTTGAAGTTAGTGAGCGAGAGTAGCTTACCACTGGTAAATAAACATAGCATAGGTGCATAATCAAACTGAGCAGACACAGCGTACATGCATATTTACGGATACATTCTATTTTATTCAGATTTTCTCTTTTACTGCAGTTAATTGAAAAGAATTCTCTTCCTGGTTGATCTATTGCTGCACATATGCTGCATACAATGCTGTATTTTTTCCAAGAAATACTAGCCAGGAATGACTAATTAAGAACTTGTCTTCACTTTTCCTGTAGCTTGCTACTGCTTGTGTTTAGAACAAACCAATATATTTCTTAGCTTGGTTTCCTAGAAAAGGCCAAGACCTTTCTCTAGCTACTGTTTGGCTGTTTTCAAGAAAAAAGAAAATCCAGCCATTTTTAAAGTCATTGTCCATATCCAACCAAATTTGTAATTGGTAAGAAACTCTAGACTTAATGAATTTTCACTTATTTAATCAGAAAAGCAGTGAGATTCAGGTGACCCTGTTATTGCCCCCACTGAAGGAACATCTAAAGCAGAGATAACAGTTACTGGGCATCAGATCATTCTTGCAGAGAACCAATATGTTAACCACAGTGGGATCTTAACTCTTCATTTTTCGGTTTGTTTATGCAGAGGGAGCTTTGTTTTCCCCAGAACATCTGTGCTTCACAGTATTGAGGCATGTAGCTTCATCAAGTAAAATAGGGAATTATTTGAACATATTTACAGTGTTACTGATGAACTGTACTTGCTTCCTTTATAAAGTATGCTGTTTCACTGCTGCATAATAGCAGCAGTGTGACACACCTGCATCACAAAAGAAAGTGACTCAATGGACTAGGCAGGCCCAGTATTTAGTGAGAGATTTAATTAAGACTACTTTTTTGTACAGTTGTTGGCTGAAGATACAAAGAATAGCCCTATGACCTAGACAGGACATACAATTCCATCATTTTTAAAATATATTAATTTACAGTCTTACTGCCCTCAGACCCTCTTGAAGAACAGAGTATTTTCATGCACTACAATTGAAATTATCCTTAGGATCTAATTACAGTCTGAAGCAGACATGGTACACATTTTTCTTCCATCAAGAATATAGTATTGCTCTTCCAAAGAACTATGTTCATTCTTACTGTTTCAAAGCATCCAATAAATCTTTGTTTCTGTAAGAGAAATTAAATAGATTTCAGCTCCATAAAAGCTAAATTTGTTCATATTTAAGAAGAAACTACATTACAGTATTCCCTACTGAGCATGTCTTTGTTTTTAATTGCAAAAGTGATTAGAGGTATAATGCCAAGAAAATAATTTTCTGTCATAGGGCAAGTACAAGAAATGACAGCTGTCACAGAGGCTGGCCTTTTATCCCTCACCTGTATTATCAATACTCTGCTCCAGGATTCTTCTGAAGAGACCTTATGATAAATGATACAGATTATACAGAAAAGCAGTTTGCAATGTGGTGTCCACAGGGAAGTAACAGCATTCTCTTCCAGACGTCAAGCATCAGCACTTCATGAGGACCAGGATCTTCAAGATGTAAAAGGCTAGTACACTTGCTCTTTCTGACCAGGCAGTGCTGTGGCTGCTCAATATTTACTCAAAGCCACAATCACCTTCTGATCTGAGGAGCAGGTGACTTGGCAATTCTCTTCCATCCTGATTGCTATGCAGAGACAGCCATGAAAAGGTAGAGTATAAAAGATTAAGCAGATTCTTGTAACCCAGACAGTTTACTTTGCCCTTTTAAGAATTGGTCCAATGTATCATCTATCATAAATGGATTATAATATGACAGTGCTGAATCTTTAAGGTTATCTCTGTTCCAGTGCTAAATAAAAAAGATATGTCTGCAGAAACACTTAGAGTAACTGTAGTCAGTGGCAAAGGGATGGTGTCCTTTCCTAATAGGCGTCCAAGCCTCAAAGTCCAACAGTTCAAATTAATTTTGTGCTTCAGAGTATAAATCATCTGTCCTGAGGTACTAAGAGCAGACCTACAAATGAATACTGTGCAAATGTCTGTTTCAAATATATGGGCACTGTCTGATGCTGAAATAAAGTTAACAGACAAAAATTCACATTTTGGTCAGGCATCTCAGTGTATGTTTAAAAATTGATAAGGTGCAATTTTACCTTTGCATATTTCTATTTAAGCAACTTCTTTATTTTCCAACATCCATTACACTGTAACATACAAGATTAAACCAAACTATAAAGTTAGGATGTTTCTAATAACTTAGATTAAAATAGCAAAGAATGTCAGCTTTGTTTCAATTCTAAGACACAAGATACTGCCTTATATACTCTTAAAAAATAGATATTAGAGAGCAAGTACCATACTCTGTTTAGCATCTGCTATAAAAATATTGGCAGAAATACTGAATTAATTTAGCTGCTTATACTGAATTAATCTAGCTGGATTCTTTTTTTATGAGTCTACATTGTAAGATCATATTCCAGACTGACATAATCAAACTAAGGAATAATTACCTTCTTATGAGATTTATTAATTACTATTTTCATTAGTACACAATTCTCTTCCTCCTAGGAGTGCAAGCATTTTCTAATCATGGCTCAAATTAAAATAAACCCTCACAATAAAGGTATCTCCTGGCCTATCAATCCTAAGATAAACCTGGTAATCAAAAAATCTTTTTAACAGTGCAAAAAAACTACCCAATGCAGAAATATTATCAAAAACACTAAAAAGAAAGACATGGTTGAGGTTGTAGGGGCAGCTCAGGAACTTTTCTCAGCTTTTTGAGATCAGAATATACATACACACATACATATTTATATTTTATAAATATATATATCCAGTAATAAAATACCGAATAAGAAATTAATCAGATAAAGAGGCTGGCCAAATTAATAGAGTCCTTGATATACATGACAAGGAGGCTTGTCTCTCAGGGATAGTAGCAATTTGAAATGCAGAAATATATGCAATCACATTGAATTTATAACAGCAATATATCCCTTCATAGCAATTTAAAGTGCTGGACTATTACCATGTGTGAAAATAATTATGGTAACAGAGCATTTGTGGGGAATAAAACCCCTTGAAGTGACAGCAAGCCATCCAAACAAAGTAAGATGCAGAAAAGCTTAAAAAATAAGATAACAATTAAAAATATATAACTGTTTCTAAAAAAGTAGGACTTTTTAATGTTTTGGAGTTTTCCTTCAAAGCCTAGTTTTTTCAGGTTGAATTATGAACTTTATTGAATGCAAATCTTTGCTCCATTACTCTCAATGTAACAATTCAAATTAGTAAGATTCAGTGTATGATATCACACTGTCTTCACCGAGGCTAAGGGATGGAGATAGGCACAGATGATCATCTATCAAGAAGAAATTCACCACTAATTACTATATTTCTAAATAAATAATAAATATTACCTGCACCATCAAAAAAAAAAGAATATAAATCTAATGGAAGTATTTTAATACCACCATTGCTATGCTACTGCAATTAGAGGAACCTTTTTCAGGGCAAAATGCCCTTTACTGAGCATTTATTTATCCAAATACAAGCTGATAATGAATACAGAACTGGACACTAAAAAATTTACACCATGATCACTTTTGTAGCATATAAATTACATTTCTGCTGAGTTACATGGTGTAAAATATTTGACTGGCAGTAGCATGCTGCTATTTCCAAAAGTACATGGATGCTGACACAAACGGTATTGAAGTGCCTAAAAGTTTGCTGCTGGACTTAAATAAGTTCAAAGTCAAGTACTTTTTTTCACTGTTATTGAAGGGCAAAATACATGCCTCTCAGGGAAAGCCTCACAGGAGGCACATCCTGTACCTACCATTTGGGAATAACCACCACTGTTTCTGAAATTCATTCCACCCAGCTTAAGCACATGATTCAAAAGTTAGACACCTATGATAAAATGAATTAATCATCTATATGTCTAACTGTATCTTAAGTCCAGCACAACCAACTTTTACTTTTGAAGATACAGGGCGAATGAAGAAGTCACCACTCCCTTTTGCTTTGAAACCAAGTGGTTAAATTATTCAGTAAGTGGGAGACCAGTGTGCCTTGCTTTTCAGAAGAAACTGCAGTCTACTTTTCCTTCACCTCAAACAACCCTAGTCATAGGGATGAAAGCTGAGTGGTTTAAGAAAAGATTTTGCAGAGTGAATCATAGAGAACAATAAATACTATAGAGAACCAATTAAATGGGAAATGGAAGAATAGTTTTGAAACAAGTATAGATATAACATGAACAGAGGGACCTTGAATTAGATACTAGATGCTGCATTTGGCAATGCACTATAAGTTTTATTCAAGATGGTTATTCAGCTAAAAACTTGTCCTTTAGATGAACTTTGCTCATTATAATGTGTCTAAATCTTAGGCTACTCACCTCCAAATAAAGGTCTCTACCCACTGAACATGTGGACTAAATTTAAGATGCATTGTACCTTTAAATCAAAGAGAGCAAAAGATTGCCCAATAGCTATTAAGTAGGCATATATTTAGAAATTTAATAAACCTGTGTTTTGAAACTATAAATATGCTGCTTGGCTGTAACTGGGTGTGTTAGCTTTGTGCATTTACATCCTAGCGCCCATTCTCTGCACAGATATGAAATAATAAACAAATAGCTCAACTCATTCTGTGGCTCAGCTTCTTGGACATCAGGAGAAAGAACCCAGTTTTGGGACAATATGCCTGTAGGCTACTTGGATGAAAAAGAAAAGCTGTCCTGTCACTAAACAAGAGAGAAATGTGATTATAATCTAGCTGTTAGCCCACTGTTTTAGGGATCAGGGGAACCAGGCTCTGGTTCTTCTACCTGCTCTCTGGAATAGCCCCTCTCCCTAACCTCTCTGACTCTTTGAAAGGTCATGAAATGCAGGTCATGAAAAGGTTATAAACAATAATTGTTTCATTATCTATAAATTCATGGCATGGGAAAAGTAATTTAATAGAGAGATGAGCGATCTTCAAATTTCTGTGCTTGGTTGTGGAACATAGTCATGCCATTGTATGCATATATTTAACAAAATTGCTGTGGAGAACAACTTGGTAAAAATGAGAGCAATATGACTAAGCTTTCTGAAAGGTAATTTTTAGGCTTAGTGTGAAAGCTCTAAGCTTCAGTAGTAGTATGTAGTGTGGCCATTCAAACTTTCAAGGCAATTTTCTTTAGTTACTGGCACCAGAGCTTTCTGTGGAATTTTTAATCAGTTGCTATAGAAATGCTTACATGCATAGCTCTGCACCCCACCTGTGAAGACAGTCTCAAAGCAGTATCCCTGTTGCCATATTGTTTAACTGAATGCCAAGATTTACTTGGTCCTGTAAGTTCAGAAGCTACCTCACCAAATATATTTTGTCTTCTAACAGAAAGGTTTCATAGAAGTGCCTATGGACTTTTCCACACTCTAGTATGAGTAAGCTCATTTAATTTATAGACAAAAATTACATTAAATAATTGGCAAAAAACAAGTGTTCATGTTCATATTCTTAAATCTTCTATTCCCAGTATCTTTCACCGATTAGAATTTATTTCCTCAAGGGACAGATCAATAATGAAATTATGATTGAATGTATTGAGCAAGAAAGGAAATACTCTGGAAGAGTGCAATTCAGGGAATGAGATTGAATAAATTCTTATGGAACAGATTTGGAGCAATACAGCATACTTAGCACAGTATGAGAAAAAATACTAATATTAATGTTAATATATAGGAGTGACTTTAGAACAACCTCAAACATCGGAACTACATCTTTCTTAAAACCAAACCAAATCCAAAACTCTATAATTAAAAGCACCAATTTTCAATGTAAAGTTGGAGATCACAAAGAAAGCACAAGCCATGCCCACATGAGTTCTGATAGAGTGAACACTCAAGCTAATATTAAGGCATTTAAGCTATTTAACAAGCTCACCACTGCAGTGTGTTTTATTAATGAGCTAAGAGTTGCCAAAGCTTTAGCTTTAATTTTTAGTAATATATGTCTATTTTTAAGTAATTCCTTGATGAAAATGTGGCTTTGACCCAACCAAAACAACACAGCAGATGATAATAGTAGTGCTTGAAAGTGCAGGTTTTCTAGACTAAGCTGCTTTTACACTGTAAAATTAGAATTCCCACAATTAAGTAGAATAAAAATAAAAGTACACAAACACAAAGTAAATGTCATATTTCACCTTATCCAGAACAATATCACACAATATTAATATTTTAAAAAGTAATGAAAAAATCTCCTTCCTTTATAAGAGTCAATATACAGGCATAACCGAGGTTGAGAATTTGAGAAGCAAATTATGAAAACATCAGCAAATTTGCCTGAGGTACCTGATACCTCTCTATTATCTATATGAATGCGTGTGTATATTTATAGTGCTTTTTATATATGATAAATTATGATTTTGAAAAGAGAATTTGACTAAAAAATTCACTGTAATTTTATAGGTGAAAAGATGGGATATCCTTTAATGACAATTGCTTGATATATTTAACTTATGAATAAATATTATATATAAAAAACCTCAAAAAACAAACCTAAATTCTTTCCAGTCTGGATATTCAGATTATTCTAGCTCTCTACATGGCAATTTATTAAGATTTTCTCATTGCATGGCCTTGTTGCAGATAGGAATGGAACAATGTCACATGACTTTTATGACACAAAAATGAAGGACAAGACATTATCATTTTCAAGGCATGGACAATTTATTATTTCATATTCTTCTGCAGCATGTATTGAGGAGGCTGATTCTCTTGAGCTAAAGGTATTGAGGAAAACGGAAGAGTCTGAATTCAAAGGTTCTTGAAAAGCCATGGCAATTTTTTAGACAAACTCTGCCAAACTTTTACTTTACAATCCAGTATTTTTGTTATTAGACCCAAAAATATGCATATGGAAACATGCATATAAATGCATTACATCCTCCCTTAGCAATTATTCCTTTCCCCTGCTACTGCTGGTCATTTTTTTTTTACCCAATTCTGACAATATCTTTGGCTCCACATTGTTTGGGGTTTTCCCTGCATTTTGTTACTTCATCTGTTTATACCAATGAACAAAAGAAAGATGGTGATATTTTTTCATATGGTCATATTTTGTGGCTCCTAAATCTTAAAAAATATTTTTTGTGCTCCAGAAAAGATTTATTCTGACTAGACTTCTGTGATCAGTAGAATATCTGCTAAGAAGTTCATTGCAAAATGAATTTTTACAGCAGTGTCTAAAATTATCATTTCCTTTTACTGCTTTGGTTAGAGACACACATCTTTGAAATAAAATATTTTATTGAAACTTGCAGATCTTTGCTTTGCTATTTCACCACAGTCCCCTTGGGGAGCTGCAAATGTACATAAGCACGATGTCGGTGTACTGCACATGGAGGAAAAATATGTTCTGCATCACATAGTCAGAATTAATTGGTTTCCACAATTCTTAAAACTTTTATGTGGGAGGCTTCCAGGTTGTTTTTGCTGGCTGGCCCAGTAGGCTCTAAGGGAATAGTGTCTGTCAAATGGTAGGAGTCCTGGTTACCTCAGCTACTGAGGTCACATTTTGAAAAACTTTGTTTGAAAAACAAACTAAAGCATTGAGATTTACTAAAATTTTGAAATGAAATAATTTCTGTGGATCTCATGACAGATGAGAGTTCCTATTTATATGTACTGCCAAACACAGATGCTTTAAACTGAAAGGGATCTCTGGGAAGAAAATACACTGTTCATTTTATGTTTCATGTATCTCAAGTCCTCCTGTGAGCTTGCAGATGAAAAGAAAATTTCTTCTTGCTTCCTCCTACATGTAATATAGTAGCAAATATTTCCTGTTATTTCAGAGGTAGAATCAAATATAACACCACTTGAAATTAAAGGGTGACCAAAAGCATAGGAAATTCCATACTCTTAAAAGAAGCGATGTGAACAACCTAGACAAATCAAAACATGCAGCGGTAAGCTTCTGCTTGCTCATTTAGAAGAGTACAAAGGAATAAAGAGGTCAAATCTGTCTAGGTTTACTTAGAAGAAATTAAAATTAAAAGTAAACAGAGAAGGAAAAGAAGAGAATCAAACAGTAAGAAGTTCCCCTAGGATGCAGCTGTCTAGTCTGTAATTCCCATTCTACCGACCTAAAAGAGTCTGTGTGGCTGTTCACAGACCCAGCAATATCTCATGAAAATTAACTCTTGAATAAAAGAAAATCAAACAAGCTTGTCAAAATATACTTTTCTTTCCCTAAAATACTTTTGCCAAAGCAGAATCCTACATTAGAAATCAGTACATGAGATGGACACTAAATGAAAACCAAAATATTCTGTGATTTGTTTGCAGATAATGTTTTTTAAATAGAAAAGAAATTAATAATACAGCAATTTACTTTCATTTCCAGTTCAAATATTAGATTTTTTTAAATTTAGAAAAATTTCAGAGCTTTGCCATTATAACACTACCACATTTTTTAAACATATATGGAAATTTCTTTACGTGTCCAATCTCCTGTATGAACACACAGCCAGAAGGATGTTATAGAGAATTAACACGATAACATTCCTGCAGCAGGCATGCTGATTAGATTTACAACTCTCTCAACTGTTTCTCCAGAAACACATGAGGTGCTAATTCCTACAATAATACTTAACAAGAGACTAGTCATGTACTTGAATGAGAAATTCCAAACCTGATTTAATTACTTAAGCCAAACTGAAGTTATCTGATGCACACACCTCATGAACTGCCCTACCTACTTAACATACAAAGACACTAAACATCATGCATTTTTCAGTCATGCTAGATGGCTCTCAAAGGCCACACTACCTTGTATCTATCAATAAAAGGAAGAAGTTGGTACTTGGAGACATTTAACTAAGCTGAAATGCCAAGCCTCTTAGCTGTAGTCTGTGCGACCACCTGAAGCCAGACACAGTTTAATTAAGTTTTTCTATTACATGCACCACAGAGATAGGGAACAACACTAAAATGATACCGTGCTGCAGGCAAAGGGAAGCACATGGCTTTGCCACTCAAGATTAAAGCAAAGGATAAGTTAGGATGGCAACAATTCATCTTCATATATTTTATTCCAAACGGGCATGGGTTTACCTTGCATAACTAATTACCTAATTAAAGAAGAAGTAGTTTCAGCAGAACACTGATCAGGAATTTTTCAGTGATTCTGTCTATATTTGTTCTTGTGTTTCTGTAATCCTTTTCTCTCTGCTAACAACCCCCAAAATCATTGTTAAGATGGTATGCATAGGTGAACTGGCCATCTGATGCTTATACCTTTTTTCCATCAAAGAAAATTTTTCAGTAGATCACATGCATTAGAAGCAGGTTAGACAAACCAATCATTACATTCTCGGAACAAGAGTAAAACCATATGAATATATTTAATTTTCATTTAAATAAATTACCTTAATCTCTTTCATGTTTTCCTTCCAGGTTCAGCATTTTTCATACTCTCTTCAATATTACCAAATAAACAATCACTTTAATGCACAGAGACTTAAAATGGTCCTGTGCAATGCTACAATATCAGTATCATTACAGAGCCTTTTTTGAATGCATAAAATGTGTCTGTGGGAAGATGACTGCAGGTAAAACTAGAAAACTGGGAAATTATTTTCCCATTCTAACATCTAACATGCCTATGGAAATGATAGGTTGAAGTACAGCTGCTACTTCTGGAATGGGATGCAGTTGACATGTATAAAATCTATTCCATGATGATTCCCCACACTCATTCCTCACAGCTTGCAACCTTAAGCACATGCTGAGGGATGAAAGGAAGGATGGAGCAAAGTAGAAACACCACAGCCAGGCTCTGCTGCAACCCTTGCAGGGCTGGGAGTGTGATGGTTCCATGTGTCTGATACAGCACAGAGCAGCTGTCAGCCCAGGGGATGTCCTGCTGCTGAACCAGCAACTGTGGGGATACCGCTCTCTTCAGATGAACTCAGCTCATTATTATCTAATTGTAGTACTAACTCACACCTCCAGCCCAAAATTACCCACCCCCACAGTATCACCACCTCTCATCAAGTATGCATTCTATATTTTGTTGACTATATCTTTTAAGAGCAAAGAAAGAGAATTTTATACCAATCAGCTACAAAAGTGTATAAGTCACTCAAGCTTCACCTAATGAAAGAGTATAAGAGTGAGTTAAAAATGGGGAGAAGTTAGGAAAGACTCCATATTACCTTCTAGGATCAATTGACTGGCTGAACCTGTCTTCTCTTCCATAGGGATGTCTGTTGGGTAAGAACTTTCCTCTGTGAGCACTAAATTATTAACTCATGCTAGCTTTCATTGGTGATTGGAACTTGCCTGTGTATTGCTTCAAATTTGCTTTTGCAGTCAGTTACCATCATCAGCAATCTTCAAAACTTAACCCATCACAATTTTCTATCATTAGTATGTTCATTAATAAATCATATTACACTGTAACCTCTGTGTGATGAATATGGATTTCAGTGATAATTGTTAAAAATGTGATTCACAAAGGTGAGAGAGTGAACTTGGCACTGCAACTGCCTGTGCTACACTCGATGTTCAAAGGAAACACCCCCCAAAACACATCATACAACCAGTACTGCAGGGAGTAAGTGGGTGGCATTGATTACACAAAGAACTGGACTAGGGAAACCCAGTTGCCCAGGAATCCTAGAAGAGATTATGGGCTGGCCAAAGGCAGGGATTTTGGAGCATTTCTGAGAAGGTGGCTCATGCCCAAAATGCACCACCATACAATGAGTTATCAGAAGATGCAAGAGGCTATGCTGTATTTACTGATGGATCCTGCTGTGGTAGGAAACCATTGGAAAGCTGCAGTGTGGATCCCAGAGGACAAGTCATTGAGGCTGCTGAAGCAGAAGGTGAGTCAAGCCAACTTGTGGAAGTGAAAGCCATCTAACTAGCCCTAGAGATTGCTGAAGGAGAAAAGTGGCCTGTACTTAGTGACTCCTGGATGGTGGCTAATGCTCTGCGGCAGTGGCTGCAGCAGTGGAGGTACAGCAATTGGCAACGAAGGGGTAAACTCATCTGGGCTACTGCATTGTGGCAGAACATGTCTGCAAGAGGAGAAAACATGAGCATTTTTATTCCTTCTGGAGCAACCACTATGCATGCTGAAGCCCTGCTTCCAGGAAAGTGGCTGAATGTCACTCACTGATGGGAAATGGGAATAAACCTATTTTTTTCTATTTGCTTGTGCAAATGCAAGCTTTTGCTTTAGTAAACTGACATTTTCCATATTATTTTCTCTCCCCTGTCTAGCTGGGAAGGGGAGAAATTGAGCCAGCTTGGTGGACACTGGCACTCAGCTAAGGTCAACCCAACACTGTGACTTTTGGCACCCATTGTAGGCTTATCTGTCTGTGACTGCAGGCTATGTTTTTTATTTTGGTTCTATATCTCTAAGGTGCTGTACTTGTGAAGACTGCAACAACATGCATGGCTTCATATAAACCAGGGAGCAATAGCCTACTTTGGATAAGTGTGCACCTCTGTGCATGAGGTAAATATGAAATAAATTTGGGGGTTAATATGTATATAACATTTTAGAAAAATAAATATTTGCAAAGGGAAACTAACAAAATTAGAGACCTACCAGTTTGTTGAGGGTTTTGGTTTTTTTTAAAGAGAAGTAATTTGAAAAGGAATGAAGTTTGCTTTGAGGTAGTGAAAGTTTCCTAAATAAATAGAATCAAAGTTATTAGAAGAAAGAAGCCATTCACGCTCATAAAAAGGAGATGTGAGAAATTCACACTGTTCATCACATAGCCATGATTTTGTTTCAACCTTCTTCCTCCACTTCTCAAAAAGTTCAGATATACTTCAGTTTCAAAGAGAAATAACTGCAGGAGTTTATTAATTAAAAATGTATTGACCACTACAATGAAGTTAATTCCTCTCATCACTTTCATAAGACATCTTTTGAAGCACATATTTAAGTATATGCTTTCATTTTCTTAAAACTAATTCCTATTCTGAAAAGAAAATATTGACTGTCAATGCAATCACCTCAAAGGAAGAATCAGATTCTCATTTTTCTTTACACTGAAAAGAAAAAAGAACCCCACAACAAAACAACAACAGATTTTGTCCTTCTAGTTAGCTTCAGAAAGAAATGGGTAGTGATTTATGAAGGTGCACTCACCCAGAGGCTTGGTCAGACTGGAGGACCACATGTGCATGTGAATGAATCAATGAGTAGATTTGGAGAAGGATAAAGCAGAAGACCTGAAGTACATCAGTGTTATCTAACCTTCCATGTTATTTGTGCAGTGATATATTTATTGTTAATGTGGTTCAGGCTGTGGACAAGATGCATAGTTTCCTAATTATTTATGTGCACAGGAAGATTGATGATACACCAGCATTTACAAAGTAATGTAGTCAACAAGAGAGGAGTGTTGGGAGGGGCATATCAATTTATTTTTAATTGCTTTCCATCACAAGGGTCTGTCCCAAATAAACTAATTCCATCCCTCTCCAGGATCAATTGATGTCCATTGCTGTTTCTACTAGTATACTAGTATTTTTAACCTTCTCAGGGCAAGATTGATCTATCTATCTATCGCTATATATATATATGTAGTGATAGATAGATATTAAAAAGATGACAAGAGCTTATTGATAGATATAAAAACTAACTCAGTTTTACAGAAAATGAAATGCCTAGCTTCTGACAGTTGATTAAATAGAATAACCTGCCAGTTAACTTCAGAACAGAATTACCCTGCTGGCTCAGGGCAAAGATTATGTCAGAATAGAGGGAAAATATTGGAAAAGAGGTTATTATTAGAAAATATCTCTCCATCCCACACTCACTCCCCTAAGAAGAAAAATAGTGTGAACATTCAAAATTTTTTGAAACCTTTTTGAAGTTTGCATATTATGCCTGTCAAATACAAATCAGGAGGTTTGGTACAAATTTAGTCTGGGTTTTTTTTCTGCTTGTTAATATTTAGGTACATACATGAATGTTTTAGTGCATAACAGTTACATTGCTAGAGTTAGGAGCACAGTAAATCCAAATCATAAGAAAAACAATAAGAAATACATTTAACTACCTGTGACTTCCCTCTAGAAAGCCCATATGATGGAGTGAACCATTCATACATACATGCTACTTTGGCTTTTCAATAAAGAGTCTACAGGACAGAGGCAGATCTAGATAATGTGAACAATTGAGTTTAACACTGAATGCCCTAAGGAAAAAAGATACAAATGTATTTATTTTAGCATGGAATAAGAGTACTTCTGACTAAAGGAGAATCATCTCTTAGTTAGTCATATTTTCCCAACCAGTCTTTCCATACAAAATAATTAGCAATTTCACTTGAACTGTATTAGTTTATGTTCAGTAAGCAGAGCCTCCATAGAAGAGACAATAGTTCTGATTCAAATTTCTGTAGTAGAAAAGGTAAGAATTTAATTCCACCTTGGATGATAGCCTTGACATTTCTTTCATTTCTCTTTGATGTGAGAACTACATAATTTGTTCCAGTCAAAAGGGAAATTTGTTGCACAGAAGTGGAAGAAATATCATTGCTCCTAAACAAGAAGCCTCAGCTCAATCTCATTTGAAAGAGCTTTGGGGTTGTACCAATGTCTCTGGTAACAACAGAGAAGTAGATAACAGCCTTTGATTCTGTTTTGGCATTAGCACAGCTGCCACCCCAGGCAGCCTGCTAAACCTCCTCCAGTCTCACAGCTGCAAAGACCATGGAGAGCCCAGGCACAGGTATATGGTACTGGCTTGTGGGGCAAGGTTTTTAGAGGGGTTGGGGTGGAACAGAGGCTACAGGGATGTCTTCTGTGACAAGTTTCCTCTATGTCCAAATGAGTCAATGCCAGCCAGCTTCAAGATGGAACTGACACTGGACAAGGCCAAACCCATCAGCAATGGTGGTAGCACTTCTGGGATAACATATTTAATAAGGGGAAAAAACAAACCCCAAACTTTCACAGCAGCAGCAAGTGCAGAGAGGAGCAAGACTTCTCCAGAAGAAGAAACAACAGGGACAACTGACTGCAATCCCCATTCCCATCTTTCTTTTGTTCTATATTCTCTCCTTGTCCAGCCAAGGAGTGGAGTCTTCCATTGGATTTGGTGGCCAGCTGGCATCCAGCCAGGGTCAGACTACCACAGTGAGATAGCAGGGCACAAGCCTACTTTCAGAGAGTACTCCATCAAAGCAGCACTTTCCTCTTTCTCTGATCATTGTTTTGCTAATATATGGATTTTCTCAGTACCCTGACTGATTATCATGGTATACCTGAGAGGATACAACATAGAAAATGTTATTTAGGAAACAGAAAATGAGAGAGAACAGGGGGTATTTCTAGCATTTCCTTCTCATACCATACACTAGTCAGGTCACCGTACTTTCAATTACGTCGGTAGCAGTGCAATTTTTATTTAAAAATAAGTAAATCAGAAGATAGAAGCAGCCAAAATCCAGAAAAATAAAATCATACCAAAGAACACAATGAAAACCTAAGAGTAGAAGCCACTAGGGAAATTGTATCTTCCTGAGGCAAACACTTTTTTTTTTCCTACAAACATGTTTAGAGAACTACTGCTAAGTCAGACAGATATAGGAAGAGATATGTAGTCCATTCTGGAAAATGGCAAATGACAGTTTTCTTTCTTTGTTAACTTTAAACTGATTAACCAAATGGTTGTAGCATTTGCTAGACAGTTGTGCAGAATTTATCAGCGCACTTATAGACAGTTAGCAAGCAATAAAATAACCTGGTCAAACACAAGCTCATCTTTCTCACTTGTTTGGGTGTGGGTTTTTTAGTGACCACCCACAGATATCAAACTGATGTACTGGCCTTTTTAAATAAGTACTAAGTCAAGCTACAAATGCACACAGAATTAGATTTCCAGAGAAGTGTCAAGAATATTAAGTTTCTACCCATATAGGAAGAAAAAGGAGCCTTAAATTTGTATTCAAGCACTGCAAAATAATAACTACAGACAAATCAGAGAAAAGCCTGTTAGTATAATATCACATAAAATGCTATAGTATTTCTTCCTTTCTCCCTTCCCACTAAGAGGAACTCTTTCCAGTATGATAAGAATATATTTCCATGAAATTGGTAAAATCCCTCCTAAGGCAAATTCACGAATATTATTTTTTCCAGACTCTGACCAGCATACATAAGTCTGTTAATATATTTTTTATCTTGAAAAAAACTAAGGAGGTTTTGCTTGATAGGAAGGTATGAGTTCCGCAGAAACATCAGCACATGTTCTGTTATGATATGGTTATTTGCAATAACGTTCCCATCAGATTGATTTACGCCAGGAAATTGAAGATATTTTTGTCCCATCTTGGGGCACAACCACAGAGGATTTTCAAAATGTCTCTAGGTAACAATCTGAGAAGATCAATGCTGTAGAAGAAATGCACCATAACAGCTTGCTGTCAGCTTGTAACTAACTCAGAACTTCTGTGCAAACCTTTTGGTTCAATAAATACATGGAATATAAGAAGCTGATATTTATGAGAAAAAGCAAGAGTCTCATCTTCAATTTTCACTCCATTGCTCTTTAAAACTAACAAGAGAACTAATATATTCAGCTCGGATGCTACCTAGTAGGGTGCTAGGAATCCAGGAGGATGGAACAACAGTACACTGAGCGTTCCTTTTGCACCTTGTTACAGCTCACAGGAATCAAGAACTGACTGGGCTATGAGGCCAGGCACTATGATGAGAGTCCCTGCCTGGACAGCTTGGAACGGAAGGGAAATCTGACACGGGACAACAGTCCAAATACAGAGAAACCTACTAGGAGAAACCAAACTTCGTTAATGCTTGATTAGACCATAAAAGAAAGGGATCGTATTTGAACTTAGGTTAGGCATTAATAGCTATCTCAGAAAAATACAAAGCTGGTCCTTATTTGGGCAGGTGTTCAGATATAAAATATTATTAACTTCCTTGTCTGATTTTCAAATGCTGAACTTCCATCTCTAAATCTACTTATGCAGTTACTTTGTCAATGTTGAATATTGAAATACATAGTAACACCAAGAGAGCAAGCTCATAGCAAGACCTTAGGAGTGCTTCATTAAATTTTTAGAACTAAAAATTCTAACCAAAAAAAGTACTGCAAAATATTTGTCACTGTTTAATGGTATTAATTATTCCTCTGGTATTGTGCAACTCTATGAAATGGTGTTAATCTCTTTGGAAAAGGCCCCAATATGAAGCTCTGTTTCCTTCTTTCTGACAAATCTTACAAGGAACAGAATAACTGCATTCAACTTAATACAGAGATAGAAGATAAATGTAATCTAACTTTGGTTTTGCCCATTCCTAGCAAAGGTCTTTACTTTGTATGTAACCAGAGATGATCTCACTTTAAAAGGGATTGTCAGATTTCCACAGTCACAGAAATATCCAAGACTGAAGTACATCATCAGAATTGCAGGCAATAGAGGATTCACAGCTCAGGAAAGACTAGGAAGTACTATTTTTGGAGGTGCCAAGAGTTTCAGAGCAGAGAACACACTTCAAACAAGAACTGAACCTCATCTGCTAGCAACAGACATTGAATAGGAAAGCTTAAAGATTTTTCTTGGCAAGCAGCCAGAAGAATTTCTTAAGCCATTTGTTTCTAAATTCTCAGCTGTGGAATACACTTTTTCCTGGATTTTTAAAATACTTTTTGCAAAGATGCAAAGCAAGTAAATCAAAGTAATTTACATAGCAATTTTTTCTGGACCTCATAATTATGATAGATGGGAATAACTCATGACTTGTGCTCCTAGTCTGCATAAGACTTTTGTCTAGCTGTCTCTGTCAGAATCTGGCAACACTGCCTTAGGCTGTATTTTTTTAAAGCAGGCTGGCTATATATTTTTCCTTAAACTGTTGTGGCCCCATTATCAGCACTAGGAAACACCTATAACTTGTGCTGACTTTATTAGGATCAGTGGATATTTTGTACCTATGGAAATCATCCTGCTCCAAATTCAAATAATGGATAACAACTGAATTATTGTCTCTGCAGATTCATTGATTAAATATCCCTATATTAAGCTAACTCAGGGCAAAAGGAAAAGCTCTGACATTGGTAAATGTGGTGTGTTTTCCTCTTTGTGAGATATGGCTTCACTTCAACAGAAAATTAGATAAATTTAGAAATTTCTATTTTCTTGCCAATGCCCTTTAAATCCTGCTGAGCAAAACCAGTTCTCTGCTTGAATATTTTTAATGGATTTAAGATATCTCAGGCAGACAGTTCTGTTTCACAGGGAGTTTCAGAATGCATCTTTCCAAACAGAAACCAAGACCATGCTGTGATACTAAAGAAATAAAAAAGTTAGAGTCAGCATGCTCTTTCTTTTGGTAATTCAATTAATATATTTTTTTAAATCCTTTTATCATGTTGGGTAGAAGCTGCAGTAAGTGAAATTAATTTAATACATCACTCTTTTAAATGCTATTGTTTCTTATTCAGATTCTAGTGCTTATTGTTTAGCTGTGGAATAAATTCATACTTGCTGAAAATCATTCAGCAGATTTCCTGTGGAGATGGCAATGAAAGTACTTCAGTGATGTTTAAGGTACTTTTTTTTCAAATCCTTTATTTTACTGAAATCTCTGCAAGATGAAACCAAGCATCAATATAACATTAAAAAGGAAATCTGTGGATAAACAAGTGAAGGAAGTGGGAAAAGAAAAAGAATATTTATAATTCCTGTGTAAAAATTCTGCATACGAATTTAGAATTTACTATGATAGGAATCTGAATATATCTTTCTGTATTGAGAGAGTAAAATTGCTTTTAACTAATAGGAATGTGTTTAGAAATAGTCAAAACTCCATTTCTAACCTTTTTAAGACTACAATGTAAAATGAAAAAGCAAACTAGTTTTACATTGAAAACTTGCTCCTCCATGGTTTTGTTATTTTAATACTTTCATCTTACATAGAGAGCAAAAAAAAATAGATAAACGTGCTCTCACTTTTTGTTAGCCTCCTCAGAAACTAGACCATGGAAGAAGCTTTTATCATGGTATTTTAACCCAATTTGCACACACAATTCTAAAGTTTATGGTCTTAACTTTCCCTATTTTTAAACTAATATTGTCTTAGCTGACATCTACATGAACAGTTGACACAGTAAGTTATGAGAAAATGGAAAATAAAAGTCAGAGAAGAACTGAATATTTTGTCACTAAAAAAAAAACCAGGAACGCTGTCACAGTCTTCACTTTAAGATGGAACCTGCTCACTTGCTTCACATCTGCCTTTTAACTCATGAGGCAAATTTACCCGCTATGAGCTTATCAAACACAAATGATAATGAAAAATAGTTTTAAAACTTGCTACCACAAAAAAAGAGCAGAAAGTGGCAAGTATTTCAGAGTAGCCCTTTCCATAAAGCTTTATTTGTTGTTTAGCAGACCTTTTTAATTTTTTTTCCTTTTTTTTTTTTTATCATAGTGGTTTACTCCTTTTCTGTTTGTAAATATTTTGCAATGTGAAAACTGTTTGTTATAATCATCAGTTGTTACTGAGATAGGAACTAGGGGAAAACTTGTCCTGTGCATCCAATTCTTAATCAAAATACAAGTTTTCAGATTCAACTGTTTGGTGGTGGGTTTTATTTTATTTTTACCTCAGACTAAAAAGCAGATAAATTCAGCTTCACTACCTGTAAATCTAACCCACTACAGGGATGTCAAAAGGTATTCAGATCCTGGTGGGATACCTGGGCTGCTCCGGCATTTACAATTATATAAACTAAAATACTGTGATAACAATCTGAATTTAGGATTCACAAGCATGCACACAGCATTTTGATTCACTATAAACTGTGTCAGCTGCAAGATCAAATTTCCAGCAGGAATGCAAAGCAAACAAGAAAAGCTTTATGCTGAGCAAAAGTTAAGAAAAAAAATTTAAGTAAACGACATATGGTGTGAGAAAAGTTGTGCTGGAGGTGATAAATGAAGTCTATATACAAAAAGGCATTATTTTTCTGAACTAGGACAAGTTAGGAAGGAAAAGAAGCCTTCTTGTTTAAAACTGTACTACTAGTCTTAGTTTCTACTAACCTATCAGATACATTTTGAGCAAAGCTGAAATATTATAAAAAATACTGTTCTGACAGTGTAACTGAGATTTCAAGAACTAATATCATCCTGATTAACATATTGCCTGGAGGTATTTAAATCCCTACAGAAGAGGATCCAAGTTTCATGGAGCTGAAATACAAATTTCCCTGGCTACAATGTAAAAAAATTTCTAAGTGACTAAAAATGAAATTAATAAACTCCATAGAGAAAACTGGAGACTGAAACTGTGCACATATTACACCAGCCAAGAATAGGACAGTTAAAAATGTTGTTCTTCACTGATGAGATATTTATCTTCAGTAAAGTAAGAAAATGTTGATACTTCTCCAGTTTTGTCAGTGCAATTTTGCAGCCATTTGTGAAGGTAAATAGAGAACCATAAGTACACATACCTTTAAAAATGGACAGTTTCATACCCAAAAAACTCCCAAAAGTATTTCTTAAAACATACTAGCATCTATCTCTAGCTATAGAATGATAAAAATCCTATTTAACCCATTTCTGCTATGAAGTAGTCCTAAAGGAAATGCTTTACAAAAATGCTTGCAATAGAAGGTTTATTTATGGAGATATATTACTAAATTTTCAAGTCCTTAAAAGCTTTTGCAGGCACAATCACTGAATGAGGTATTATATTGCACTAGAAAAATGCCTGATCTGAGTACTTAGAAAGGATTTCTGAGTGAAAAAAAGAAAAAAAATCAGCCAAAAAGCTTTAAATAAAAACAAAATCTTTGTGTGAACATGTGTACACAATTCCTCTATTCTTCTTTCTAATCATCTTTGCTGCAGTGTCAGCCAAACATGTTCTCTATTTCTCTACAAACACTTCACAATATATCATAATTTAATTCTTTCTTTCTACCAGCGCAAATCCCACAGAAATTTATATTTATCAGATGAAACTGTAACACATACAAGTGTAAAAAAACTTTGCACATAGGTAAATAACATATTGTTCAAAGTATATATATATATATTGCACTTTCAGTTTTATAAACAAATAAACCACTTGCAGACCTATATATGGCTATCATTCAGCTTTTCTGCATCATTGTACCTGTCACAGAGAGCATACAGAAAGAAAGCAACTATTCAATTTTGCAGCAGAGGTGTGAAGAGGCAAGAAACTGAATATAATATAGACTTTTGAAAGGTCAGACTTGTAGGTGTTACAGCCCTTAGAAGAATATCTGTCTCTATCCTCAAAAGGAGTAATGCTGGTGTACAGAGCTCAGTTAGAGAGAAGGAACAGACCAGAAAGAAGACTGATGCAAGTCAGACAGTAAAAATGACCAGTTGAAAAGAAGAAGAGAAAGACAGCTAGAGCTGTTGAAAGAAGGATGAGAAAGACAAAAGCATGAGAGATAAAACATGTAAGAAACACTGAAGGCATTCAAGACTGCATGGGCTGCCTTACTGCTACAAGCCTCCAATCCTGAGCTGCCATCATCTGGAAGGAGTGCTACAAACATGTAACAACTCATTAGCCTATATTCCAAAAACAGACTATTTTTATAGTATAATGAAGTTTCATGTTCTGAAGGCCATGAAAGATTGGACTGATGCAGGATTATCTGCAGATACAGTAGTACAAACTGGTGGTTGAGTAACTCAAACTCAAATTGGAACGGTTTAAAGAATGAACAGTATGTCCCTTAAATATGAGAGTTTCCAAGTTTCTGTACTATTATTTCATACAGAAGTTCACAATTATTAACTATTTGTTAGTTTAAATAAAAAAAGCATTCTCTTATGATAAGTTTAGTATTTGAACCAGTAGTTATTAAGTTGAATTGCGAGTTCATCTTAGGAGTTGATCTTCCTTGATTGGACTGTCAGAATGTCTATCAGATCCATTAGTTAAGCGATGTGCTGGTTTATTCCAGAGTGGCAGCAGAACAAAATAGCCAGTCAAGAATGCTACCAAGCAAATCTCTCTTCTTCCAAAGCATCATTCAACAGCTTCATGGGAAAAGCAAAAAAGATGTATAGGCAAACTAGAACACAAGATTATTTAGAAATTTTCTGCAATGTTACTGTTTGGAGGTACTGGTTATCATCCACTTTCACGAGCTATTGACTTCCCTAATCTGACTTTCTCTGTGGTCTCTTGGTTATTGTCACCAGAATCTTAATTATTCTAACTTAATGCCTGCCTCCACTGTGTCTTGTGAGTCTTTTTTGCAGAGAATCAGAGAAGTACCAAAGTCTGGCCACACACTGTAGACCTATGTGACCACAGGAATTTTGCTATGTGCCAACACTCAATTTTGATCATTGTGATTTCATCCCAAAGAACATTCTCTATTTTGACTTATGAGACCTAGATCTGAGACTATTTAGGATAGCAGGTTTTTGCACATCACCACAAAACAAAATGTATTCACTGACACAATGTGCAGCTGAAAAGGATTAATTAAACTATTCTATCTCAGAAAAGAGAGAAATCAGGAAGACAAGAAGACAGAAAGACAAAAATTTGAAGGCTAACCACTGCATGGGTTTTTATATTTTCTTCCCCTGTAACTCATTACCTTTATCACTAAGAGTATTGGAAACATTCTTTTTACCTTTAATGGCTGATTTACCATAAATAGTGACAGCTGGTGTCACTGAAATAAGTGATCTAGTAAAATCAGTTGTACCTGTGTCCTAATATTTGCATGTAATTAATAGACATTGTCTCAGGGCAAGAGATGAAAGATGAAAAATGAAAGGAGTATATAAAAAGAAAAAATACAAAGAAACTATCTTTGGGAAAGCAAAGAAATAAATTTAAAAATGTAGTTCTTCTGTACCAGCATTTTCTCCACAGAATCACTGTTGTTTTTTTCCATTTCCAGTCTGAAAGCAAGTCAATGACACCAGTTAAAATTTCTTTAGTGCTCATATCAGCCACTAAAGATAAGTTCTTCACATTTAGCTAGGAATACTCTTCAATATTTTCTCATTCTGAACATTTTATATTAATCTAGCGTTAAGAGCACAAGTAGTCTTTTATCCAAGATTTCTCAGTGCACAAGTAGGTTATTATTATTATTATGACATTCAAATACAAAGTTTTACTTTGATTTGACTGTCAAGATGACTTTCCAGAAAAAAAAAGATTATGATATATATAACATATTGTTTTGCATTCTAAACATACCTATTTTTTTGGTTCATCTTATAAGAAACTTTAGGTCCTAATACTTTAACTTAAAAACAAACAAAAAACCCACCAGAAGTATCCATCTGATTTCTAAGACAGAAACGCTTAAACAAAATACCCATATGGGTTCTCAAGATTAAGCAACAGGCAGTAAGCCCAAAATCTGCCCAGATGTTCTTGGTGTGTAGGCCAGGCACTGTGCCCTGTCGCTGCAAAAACAGCAGAGAGACTGTGCCTGAATTGTTGACTTTAAGTGATGCCTGTGAGAGGCTACCTGGAACAGAGGCTAGACAGTGTTAAAGGAATAAAGTAGGTATTTATTAAAAAGCCTTCAAAGGATACACCTTGGGCAGTACAAGAGCCCAGCCATGGCTCCACCCAAGATGGACAGCATGTCAGGAGTTTTCACACTTTTGTATATTATGGTCCATTTACATATTGGTGTTAATTGTCCAATTACAGCTTCACGTCATGGAATCCCATCATCCCAGATTGCTCTCCTCAACTGACTGTTTACACTTTTTGGGCTCAAAGATGCAATAGTGTCCTTGGTTCTCAGGCTGGAAAGGGATTTTTTTGTCTAAGCTGTGAAGAGAACTTGCTAACACTATACATGAAGCTGAAAAACATGAAAGCTAAAACTTAAGGCATCATTTGGAACCTCCATCACTACATAAAATTCTTTTTGTATGTGCTGTATAGGTTTGGCTAACAACCACAAAAAACAACAAGATACTTCAGCTGCCATAATCTAGTCACGTGATGCAAAACCCATCCCCATAAATTTTTTAAAAAAGTCAAAATCACTGTAAATTAAAATGCAGAAATCTTTGACAACTTTCTTTCCACATGTATATTTTTCCAAACCCATCTGTCTTGAAATAGACTGGAGAAACAGCAAGTCAGCTGGAGAAAACTACATAAAATTGAAGAAAAACTCGACAGTTTCTTGATTTGTTTCTTGAAATCAAAGGACATCAAAAGAAAAAGGAATAATCAAAAAGCAGCATTTGTGCTTCCTCAGCATGGTGCATATCCTGATACTCAGGTTAAAAAGCCAACAGCATCTACTACAGCCAGTGAAGAGACAAGAGACATGAAATGCAGCTTGGCAACAACGTAATGGCTTCACAGACACATATCATATTTTTATGATTTCTAAAACATCATCTTGGACATCAGCTGTCTCTCAGATTAGGCAGAAAGCAGGAGAAGTCGCTTGCTTCATTTTCCAGCAATCATCATAGAATTACAGCCAATGCAGGAGCCAGGAAACAAACAGACACCTCACAGCAGAGAGTTTTATCTTTGGGGTGCAATTCTTGCTGATAGGTGTGACTTCACTGAGACAATCAAGAAACAACAAATGTTCTTTATATTAGTAGTTAACTTCCCTCACTCTCTAAGTCCCTTTACAAGTGGCCACTATCAGGTTGTCAATTTTCTTTGTCATCAATAGGTGACAATTAGGGTTAGGAGATCTTGGTCGTTTAGAAGCCAAGTTAACATACAGACAAGCAACTTAAGCACAAAAAGGTGACAGCATAAAAACATCTGGTAGCTTGTAGTAGACCACAGTGTGTGTGGATTAAAGCCTAGAACTAACCCTAAATAAAATAAAATGTCCTACCAGAAGCGATTTCACTTGAAAATATCATCTATGTTACATTACAACCCATCATATCCTTGTCTTTGTAGTTAACATCTGTGATTAGAACTATTTGGATTTCAATGAGTTTTTCTAGTAGCAAATTAGAAAGGGTCTGTGATCATACAAAAAAGGGCCATCCAATTTCCAGAAACTGATGAGCAATATTGCACACTTCTGTTTCTCTGTGTTCATGGTTAGGATGAAAACAACAGGAAAATAATGTGAAAGACATCATCTCTTTTTACAGTACATTCTGGTTTTATCTTTTTTCCTCTAAAGAAACAATTGTAAAGTTAAAGATTGGTATCTCAGAAAGTTAGCTTTTCTCCAGATTATTCATTTTCTTGCCAAGTACCATTTTCTGTGTTCTCCCAAAGCACAAAAACTTTATCTGGAGAGATACACTAGCTCTGTGTCAGTGGAAGGGCGCACATTTCATAAGAGAATTGTGTATATCCTGGATACTGAGGTCTTAGAAGTTGTGAAAGATGAATCAGAGGTAAAAGCAGAATTCCAAATCCTTGAGTAGAGCAACTCTCCCTTCACTGAATCTACCTGCGTCTCCAAAACGTTTGTCCATTTGACTTCTCTGTGTCCTGCAAGGTCTAATTAGATAATTTCCTCCCAAGTAAAGAATGTTTTCAGCACTCTTTATAAAAATATATAAACATCCATCCAGTCTTTGCACGGTACAGTGAATAAATCTACCCAATAACATCCCAGAAACACATATTTTGCTTAATGCTGCCATTTTGATGTGACTTTCTAATATTTATGTTTGTATTTACTAAACTGTTGTTTGTATGTATAGGCTTGTTTTTCTCTGGCTCCTTTTACCAGTAAGCTTGTCATTACAACATGAAATCAAACTAAAAAGAACAATACTTCAGTCTTCTTAATCTTTTTCCAGCTTTCATTCAAATAGAACTCTGCTTGGCTTCAATCTTTTGGGAACTGGCTAAGCTACAGATAAGCAGCTTAATCCTTACCAGGGAACATCATTGAAATTAAAAGGCTGGTATTCCTTCAACATATTCTCCTTTAGCAGAATAAACCAAGAATATTAGTTCTTCATATGTAGCTTATAGAACATCCACTGATCCCATGCACTGTTACTATTAAACAATTGTTTTCATATTTTAAGATTATAAAGCAAATATTGTGCTTTAGACCCTAATTGATATTTTCAACTGAAAAAAAGTCAGCCAAAATTGATGACTTACTGAGAACAAAAAAATCTAAAAATCCAATTTTCAGGGTATTTCAGGAGTGATTCCTATGTGAAATTTAGGTGGATGAACATTAGCAGACAGAACAGTGTGAGCAAGCCAGTCTTTTGTAAACTCAGCAAGAGAAACTAGTCTAGCAGGTCCATGCCAACTTACACAACTTGTACTGAATTCTAGATACTCATTCTCTTCCTACCATGAATTTGCTGTTATGTTTTTCAAGTGCAATTATTAAATGTTTCCAAAATCAAAAGATATGCTGTGCTTGAAATTCACCATGAAAAATGCAAAAAGAGAAAAGATCTGTGAAGCGTTGTTAAATCTTAATTATATAATTTTATAATGCATATCTTTGGCTAGACAAATCTGTTGGAATGAAGACTCTCCCTATGTATTCTAAAGAAATATAGACTACTATATAATTGCTCAAAAGAACACTTTTAGTCATACAGGTAATTACTATGGAGTTTTCAAAAGAGATCATTTGTTGCCCAGTACTAAAATGTAAAACTCATAATGACTGGTTGCAGTTTAACCTACTGACAAAAAAAAAAACCCAGTATATTGTGTCTGGCATTCTTTAATACCTTCCTATCCTTAGGATTCATATTCATTACTAAAACTATGATGTATATGATTAAGTCTAAAAAAGGTGTGTATGTACTTACAGTAATAAATAACTAGTTAGCATTCAGTCTGTAGATTTAGACCTGAGGGAAAGCCAATTTACAGCTTATTTGGTTACAATTATTCCCAAGAGATTTGCAGTAGATACTTGATTCCTTTTTTGAAATCAACATACGCCTTTCAAACTAAGGACAAGGCTTCAGATTATTTTATCATCTTCTTTGAGCTACGGATATGTCCAGCATTAGGACCAGATTTGTATTTTCCTTTAGTATGGCTTAATTACAGATGGAAATATGAACCAGGTTATTTCCTGAGGCTTTTCATCCCTTTTTTCTCTAACTCTAAATCATACCGATGTTAAACACTTAGAGGTCTGCAATTTTTCCAATATCTTTTAACCTTTCTTAGGAAGATCGTCATGTCTAGATCACCAAACAATCCATCAACTAGTCAATCTACATATTCAACTCCAAAAAAGTTTGAATTTTATGCTGTGATTCAGATGTCTTTTCTTCCCAGCAGACTTTACTCTTGTAATGTGGACAATTTATTAATTGTAAAAGCTATGTACCAGGGATCATACTGGAAAGTAATCTGGGCTATTTAAAAGTTCTGTTAAGTCCTCCACACTTCTAAAAAGAGAATGAAGGGAAAAGTTTTGAGCAAAAGGTGTTTTTTTCTCCTCTTTATTTTATTCCTTGTTTTTGTTTTGTTTTGTTTTTACTTTGATTCTGCAGCCAGAGCCGCACAGGCTTGGACAATAGTTTGACCAAAGACCAAAACCCTTCCACGACATCCCAGAAGGCAACACATGCTGCAGAAGACCTTTTGCCCGTTACAAGGATATGACACATTCAAAAGTTCAATAACTTGTTGGGGATTTGACAGAAACCAGAAATTGCTGAAACAACCAAGCCATCAATAACAGGCACAGCAAGATCAGAGAACTTTTGAAGCCAAAGAACTTGTGCTTCTCTGGGCTCTGATTTAGCCTATAGCTAAACCATGGTTGTCACAGTTGGGCAGCAAAATGACAAGACCATCATTAACTACAGCCTTCTGCATGTCTTGCAAAAAGAAGAAAAGTTCTGTTTGTATCAAATATTGCAGAGTAAAGTTGGTGTTGTATAGGCTCAGTCATAGACATAAAATTTCCTATTTCAGGCCAACTCTCATAACAGCAGAACTGCACAGACCCCAAAGAAACAATATGAAACATGAGGAAGTGTCATAGAAAGAGGAACATAGAATAGCACCCAGATAGTTGCAATAACCAAGAGGATCTATTATATTCTGTCCCTTAAGGTAGAAGAAAATACAGTGATAATTTATACAAGAGAAAGCTAATGTACTTCTTGTTCATAATTTGAAGCATTTAACATGGGTAAATCGATCCAAACCCTTTCCCAGGAGTGTTCTTTTGCTGGTAATAGCTAGTAATAAAATGTGCACAGCTACATTTTAGTCCAATCAGAATTAATAATTCCAGAGAAACAGGGGAGCAGCTCTTTTCATAATAGTATTGCGGACACTGAAAACATGTCTCCCTTTCTTCCCTCTGTTCTTTTCACCAGCAGTGCATCTATGTTTTCCATGCAAATATCTCATAACTCTGGCAACTTTCACCCGTCAAGTCCATTACTTAGCAGGTTAATAAAGCCTTCTCTTTGGACATGTCTCTCATATTCCTAGGAAGTATGTTTAAAAGATATTATTTGTTTTGAAGCCAGAAGTAAAGCACAACAAATACTAAATTAAACATGGTAAAAATCTGGACAAGGACAAGCTCCTCAACTTTATGTCATAGTGGAACCTGGAGGAAGATAAGGGATTTTTTTTTCTCCTTAAAGAAATGTTCATTTAATCAGTCCTGATTTATCTCTTACTTTTCCAAATATCATAGTGTACAGTCACTTCATCTAATTCATACTGCAACTAATCCCTAAGTCTCACTTCCAATCCCCCAAAGCTCCTCTCCTTTATCTGTCTTCTCAACTATTTCTTGTAGGTGTGTCAGTGCATGCATACATCACAGAAAAAAAACAGATTTGAAGTTACAGAAGAAAACTGTTCTGTTTCTTATGGCCTCGTATAATGTTTCTTATACGCATTTCTTAGATGCTTACATTAGTCTTCAATTAAGCATTTTACACAAATATTTTAAGCTACCTTATACAATTGCTGAGGATTAAGTAGCAATTGCTGAGGCCTGCAATGATTCTTAATTCTGAATTCCTTATTTGATATCACTGGACAATTCTTAATTTATAAAGGGCTTCTGACTAATTGCTGCAAATAAAGGCTACCTTGTTTCTATATACTGTAGTCATCTGTTTTGCCTTTTGATGCAGTTAAGGGTGCTTCCTGAATAATAAGTTGCAGCTTCTCAAAGACATTTGCATTGACACTAAAAGAGGTAACTGAGTGTTAGGGATTAATGCAAAAACAGAAATATAATTATATACCAAATCTATCTAGGTTTTCTTAATACATTAAAACCATGTGTACCAAAGGTTATCACATTAATCTGTAAAGAAAGAACAAATTTACTCATATGGAAAATAAAAATAAGATATGCCTACTCCCTTAAGACTACTTCTAATCCACACTTATGTATGTGCATGAGTTTTGTGTAGCATCTTTTAAAAGAAATGTGACAGTTTTCAGAAACTTGGACCCATTTCCCATTAATTAATGAGACACAGTCTAGAAAATTTACAGTCCTTGCTTAAGTAAACAGATTTTTATTTTAAAATGTTATTTTAATTTTTTTTATATTATAACCAGATTTTTCAAATTATTTAGGATTGAGATTTTTTTAAATTGGGCAATGGACATGTTGAAATTCTTGCACTTCAACAGCAGGAGCACTTTGCTACAGGATTCGTCTATATCACAGAAAACAAAACCAATGTCAAATCAGCATTGCTATAAAGAATAAAAATTTAATAAATGGTTTTTGAAGAAAATATATGAGGAATTGGGCTTAGTTGCATTAGTTGATGAAGAACTAGACTAAAATATGTGAGAAATTAGACAGTGCATTAGTTTAAAAATACAATACCTAAGCCATAATAATAAAAAGCTTCTTGTCTTTTATCCAGGAAGTTCTGATATCTTTTGGTACTGCTTCTGGATATATCATACATGTTTGAGAGGAGCAGTACTAGTAAGAGATCACATATTCACTAACATTGTAGGTGAGGAAAAAGTCTGAATTACTGCTGAACTGAAAAATATTACTTTGATTTTCATTCTTCAAATATTAAATTCAGAAATGCTGAGAACAAGACCACCTTCTAGGATGTCTTTTTTAGTTTTGTCTGGGATAGAGTTAATATTCTTCATACTAGCTGGTACTGTGTTTTGGATTTAGGATGAGAACAGTGTCAAAATCACACTGATGTTTTAGTTACTGCTAAGTCAAAGACATTTCAGCTCCTCAGCCAACTCCACCCCACTGGTGAGGAGGCTGGGTGTGCACAAGAAGTTGGAAAGGCACACAGCTGGGACAGCTGACCCTCACTGACCCTAGGAAAATTCCATATCCTATGTCATTGTGCTAACAATAAAACTGGGAGGAGTTGGCCAAGAGATGTTAGTCTGGTGCTTGAGGACAGGCTGGGGGTTAATCAACAGAAAGTAAACAATTGCATTGTGCATCACTTACTTTGAATACTTTATTATTATTATATTATTATTCTTCTAATCATATTATTAATAATAATATGATTATAATTATTATTATTTTCTCTTTATTTTCTGTCCTTTAAACTGTCTTTATCTCAGCCCACAAATGTTTACCTTTTTTTCCAAGTCTTTCACCCATCCCACTGGGGAGTGAGTGGCTGTGTGGTGTTCAGTTGCCTGCCAGATTAAAGCACAACAGTTCCTTACCTGAAACAATATCTTTTCTCCTCTCAGATGCATTTAACATCTTTTAGCTAATTTACTATTCCTTATGGAAGAGCTTGAACAAAATTTTTTTCAAAAGTTTTGCAGGGCCTCATTGATGTTAGTATTGATAAAAGTTTCCCATGGATATAAACTCTCCTTGAAAATCTTCTATCCCATTACTCTAAGAGGTTTACTTATCACAGAGGACACTTTCACATTAAGCAGAACCCAAGGAGTCATCAAGCTGATCACTCTTTAAGAAGTTGTCTCTTGTAGTTTTCCTTCAGCATCCAAATTGTAGACACCTTTAACTAACCAGTTAACATCATGTTATGAATTATATATATAATAAATACCTTAATATATCGATGCCTTCCTGACCAGAGGTCAATCAGAACCTAAACTGGGTACAGTTACTGCCATTCTTAGCATAGTTTCTTTATCTTCCTAAGTTTCTTTTTAAATTCTGACATAATTCTCTCCATATAGATTTAATCCTTTGGAACAAAGAGGCGCTGATTTCTGAATAGATCTGTGTTAAAGCATATTTACAAAGGAAAAATTATAAGAAAAACTTGGCATATTCAGAGTTTCTCCTACTCTTTAAATATCAAAGATATTTTGTTTAACATATAAATCTGAAATGATTCAACATGTTGTTATTAGTTTTTATATTTCAGAAATTATTTGTGATACAGCAGGCAGAATTTCTCTTCTAGTGATTCCCTACAGAAGATTTTAGAGGAATATTTTATTCAGCTGAAAGCTTTGATAATATTTCTCCTTTGTAACTGAATGAATGGACAAATCCACATGAGTAAACATACATTTAAAATTTAATTGCACAGCTATTCATAGCAGAAGTTAGCTTTGAAATCTGATTCCTAATCTTAACTCAGAGAGAATTTTAAGCACTAGGAATAAGTAGTGTGTTTCACCTCTTATAACACTTTTACCAATAGAAACTCCTCATTGCTCAACTCAATTCTCCCAGCAGATATTTCACGAACAAATTTAACTTTGAAGACAAGTGACTGTGGAGCATATTTCAGTACTTAGGTACAACACAAAGTGTCATCAGAAAATTATTCTTGTGGACACTGAGTTTGGCTCAGTTGGTTAGAGCATGGTGCTGAAAACACCAAGGTTGTTGGCTCAACCCCTGGATAGGCCCTTCACTCTTAATTGCATTACTTCCATTATCCTTCCAACTCAGAGTATCCTGTGATCTGGAAATACTGCCTTGCCAAGCAAAAGAAAGGTTGGTCCTGGAAGAATTCATTCTTTCATTCTAGAATAAAGTCATGGGGAAGTCACAGAAATTCTTCCCATGCTTTTTATAAACATATTATCAATCAGATCAGATCTTCTGCCATGGGCTTATGCATGGGTTCATGCATGTCACTTTAGGTCTGCCAGAGTTCCCCAGGTTATGTTAACTATCTTTTATGGTGAAGAGAATGTCCAAAAGCAAATTTTCCATGCATTCCATATGTACCTCTGTTTTTTGCTTAGGATCAAAGTGTTACCACAGTGCCTGTAGGTAGAGTCCAATACACACTAACATTTTATGATCACTGCGTCACACTCTGAAATTCTTTACCTTCCCCACTCTGTTTAGCACAACTAAACTGCTGGGAACTTGGGTCTGGATTAATTCAACCTCCAGCCCAGGCTCCCGGGAATGCTCTGCAGTCTGTCCTAAGCCAGTTCTTGACCTGTTTCTATGGATGTTGATGAATGATTCAACACCAGATTTTATTCCAGTACACTGGAATCAGCACAAACTCACTTGTCCCTTTGGAAACAAACATTACATATTTATCTCAGGCAGAAGTTTGGACCAGATATGTTTATTGTATGGGTTGATATAAAGCAGAAAGCATCAGAGAAGGTACTTTACACTGAAAGACATACTCTACTTAATATTGCAGAGAGAAAAATGGCATTGCCTCTTGAGCAAAGCTGCAAGGGTTCAGTGGTTGGTCAGTGAAGTATCTGAGGTGACATGTGCCATTGTAAGAGCTGAATAGCTGAGTGCACAGCAGCATCACACTGGTGGGGCAAGGAAACTGAGGCTTGGGAAGCTGGCAGGGAAAGAGAAGGAGGAGACTGTCAGAGTCCAGACAGGAGCTCAGGGGCTCCATTCTGAAGATGGTTCTGGCAACATATTTTGGGCTCTGTGAATCAGCATCTACAGGTGAAATGTTCACCGGAACATTTCAAGCCAGCTGTGGTAATGGGATTTTCGTGGAGTCATTAATCATCATTATCACACAGCCCTGCAGCAGTGCTGTGGACCAATCCAAGACTGTGATAGTGCCCTGAGGAAAAACAACACTTATCTCCACAAGTTTACAGTTAAAGTAGATAATTCTGATTATGGATATAGGAAACAGACACGGAATGCAAGAGCAGATTAATAAGTTCCACAGGCATTGCCAGAGACTTTGTCAGGAAAGTACACACTAGCATAAGGCAAGAGCAATGAAAACTCTTGAAATCAAGATGAGGTGTCAAAAAGATGACTGCTGAGGGAGGGGTGCACAAACACAGTACTGAAAAATCCGTCAAAACTCCAACCCTGAGTGCTCCTGCAAGGATTTGATTTCAACAAAGCAAAGTGGGATGGGGAAAACTCTCCTCTCTAAATATCCACTTTTTAAAGCAATGTTCTGCAAGAGAAAATAATTAGGCTCTTAGATAAAATTTTAATATTTCTAACTGTAGTCATGAATTTTGTTATTTCCCTAATAATACTTTTACATCTTACAGCTACAGAAATAACCCATTTTTACATCATATCAATCCATATTTTACCTGGATTTATTGCAAGCATATAACACTAGGAGAAAAGGATACAATTTTCTCATGAATGCCTATCAAACTTATGCAGATACTTATCTGATAGATCTGGTAAGGACTAATTATCTGAGGGGAGGCTGTTTGACTAAAAGGATCAAATATTCTTCCACAGACATGGCAATGGAACAGGGCAAAAAGTTGTGAACTAAATAATTCAGTCTCTAAGGTATTAATAAAAGCCAAGTAATTCCTCAGTTTAATTGTGTAAGAAAATTTCGAGTTGAATACTGCATTAAACTGCCAGCCACCAACTTAGAGAGGTGTTGAATCAGACCCTGGTTTAGAGCAGACAGATTACATAAACAAGAAAATAAGCTCTGCATCATTACTGTGCTTGATTAGCTATTGTTGTCCACACATCTTAAAATCTTTCTCTTGTCTTTCATGCAAAGGTCAGAGTTACTAAGCCTGAGGTAGAGCTAATGGAGAACAGAACTTTTCAGAAAACAGCAAGAAATTACTTATAGAATTATCTTAATCATGCTCTCCTGCACAAAGAAAGAGAAACTGATTAAATCAAAAGCAATTTCTAATATAGATCTGTATATCTTCTGTGATATATTCAGAAATAACAAATGCAACTTGGAACACATCTTAAGGAAGTTTCTAGGAATAAATCAGTGTCTACTTAGACCAACTACGATTTTTGCACTCCAGTACGCAACTAAACTGTATGCAGTAAGAGCTGCAAATAAAAACATAGTCCCTCAATCTTGCCTATATTCTCCCCAGAAGGGAAAACTTGCCTTCTACCCTCAATTCCAACTCTAGCATTACTACAAGCCTTGGGTTTGGATTTTTTTGCCAATTGCAGATTATCAATGTAAACAGATACATGTGAATAAGGAATTAGACTTTTCTCCTTAACTTTTCACTTGGCTTTTTAAAAAATTGCAAAGAGATAAACCCCTCCCAGTTCTCAGCAGTAGCTGGGCTTCAAGACTGGGGACCACAAATATCAGCTACTACAAACGAAATACTGTAACACCATAGACCAGGACTTTAAAAGTGAGAAAACAACTTTTGTCTAGGTTTCAACAGGAAAGTTCAGGGTGGAGTTCAGAATATGTAGTATACTGTAGCTGGCTTAATAGTAATATTTAGGCTGTTAAATGCAACGCCTTACAAGGAAAAAATCTATCAGACTTCTGCAATACTTTCAGAGATTAAAAAAAGCAATATACAAAAACGAAATAACAGGATATTAATGACAGAGGCTCTAAAAACTTAGGGGGAACGAGTATATCTAAACCAACCCGTGTATTAAGAAACTTTCTCTGTCATCAAGTCATTCTACAATAATGTCTGTGATGTACTTGTGCCTTCTTTTTGTACATCTATTGTTAGCCATTGCATATCGGAATCAACATATCTCTGGGCTTGCTTCTCAGGTCAGCTCTTATCTGATCAGCACAAAGTATAGATAATGCATAAAACAAAATGCAATCACTAAAAGCTAAGAATTAATCAGAATCTACTCACTGCATTCACCTACTCCTCAAGTAGAAGAGAATGTCAGGGCAGAATTAGAAATTAGAATATTTTAGCTATAACACCTCACGGTATGAAACTATGTCATAGATCCTCAGAAGCATTCATAATAAAAAGAACATTTTAATGGTAGTGAAAATTAGGACATCCTTCTGAGGATCCTTCTTTTAAACTGGTGTTTATATTCTTCCATCCACAAACTAATTTACGGTGATTATTTATAAAAATAGATTAGTTTTTTTGCTTTTATTTAGTTTTTCCACAGGAAACAAACAGTTAATTGAATACTAATGACTAATCTGGATAAGGTGCCAAGATATTTTGATATTAACCTGAAGATATATTTAAATTCAGTTACATTTCTCATATGAATAAACATTAGTCTAAACTATCAATTAATACATTCAAATTAATTCATAAATATATACGTAAGTTATAACTGAAATGGTTTCTAAAACGAGTTTTTAAATTCAGGTATATTCTAATACCTCACTTGGAGTTTTTTAAAGTAGTCTAAGCACAGAGAATCAAGGTTTAAGACCTTCCTTCTTTAATGTAAAGTTACAAAAAAATTGCCTTCCTGAGACCCTGCCCAAAATAGAAAATTTCCTATTTAGAAAACCATTCCTAATGTGGAGTTTGTGGCACACCTGTCGCCTGGGACCCCCATTTTGATTGCTGGTTCCCAGGAGCATCTAGTGCCTCCACTTCCAGCTTGTCCCTTTCCAGCTACCCTCCAGACCGGACAGTCACCCTCCCAGAAGAGAGGAGCAGGCATACAGGACTAAGTATAGAGACACCTTCCAGTTTGTGGTTGTTGATCCTGAGTGATAAGTAGTTCACAAGAATGACACGCATTCATTCACAGTAATATCATACATTTATAAAATTAAGCACTCCAAGAAAACTAAAATACCATGGGGCTTATTATCACCCATAATCTCTATACCACAAGAGAGTCAGGATAAAGCTTAGTTCGTCTCAGATGTACAGTAATTGTTTTTCTAGTCACAAAACTGATTAGAGGAGAGAGACCTGGTCTGCACACAGGTGATGTGGGGAGAGAAGGATATTGAGTCATGGAAAACAAGTAATGATTCCAATCAGTATCTGCCACATTCTTCCTTAAACAAGCCCTTCCATATGAAAGACACCCCCTGTTTCTCCCCAGCTGATGCCACAGCCACACTAAGCTAACTGCTTGCTCCTTCCACCTGCTACCCAGCTGCATCTCTTGTGTGGAATTTTCAAGAACCTGGACCTGGTGTCCACTCATGATAAATTCTTTCCATTAGCCCTCCAAAAATAAATCAGGAGGGGCAAAAAGGAATGGATGAACACATGGAACCCCTTCCTTGGACTACCTTGTAGTAATAATTATTTGTTTTGGACATAAAAATTAATGTGAGAGGATAGGAATTTCAGGATCACTATTTTGGCAAAACTTTTCAATCAAAACTAAGGGAAGATAATGTTAAAATTAAGACTTCTGACTTAGGCATTTTTGAGTAACAGTACTAACAATACTAAATGACAATAATAACAATATTTTTACTGATAGGTATTTGTTGTGTGGGCAGTTTTTGAAGAGTGAAATATCAAAGTCTGAATCAAGCTTTATATCTGACAACATCTCTTCCATCTAATTAACACTGTCCCATATTGTTTGGAGATGCTGAATAGACTTTTGTTTTGCTTTCCTTGGTAAAAACACTTCATGTGTAACAAGAAAAACTAATAAGTGTCCATCCCCCACTTTCCATTACTATCAAAAATGGAATTATTTACACAGTCCTGCCTATGACAATAGCGTATAGTGCCTGTCAATATGCACCATTTGTTACAAGACCTACCACTATGTTTAATTTCTATACCTTAAAATCCTTTTGAAAAATTTAATGGAAATTATTATTGAAAGACTTAATAAAAAAATAAAATAATAAAAAAAGAATTTTCTCCTCAGTTGCAAAAAAAAGGAAATAAAATGAATAATCTGCAATACCAGCATTTCTCCTGACAGCTTTGACTCAAGATGACATTTTTAAATGACATCTTTTCTGGCAGAATCAGAAAGTTTGTATTTTGTTTCTTCTGCAATAGAACAAAGTATTTGAAGTGTCATGTCCCCCAGTGTATTCTTGGAGGACTTTAAATATGTATCACTAAAAGATAAACATGCAAAGTGATCATTTCACAGGTTCTCAGAACAGTATTATTCTTTGCACAGATCGCTCTTCCAGATAAGATAGGGTTTTACTAAAGCACAAAATGACTCACCTCATAATTAGGTAATGCTTCAGTAGTAACCAGCAATTAGTGCCATCTTGTCTGTACAGTTGCTTATTTCATATCATATGGAATATGTATATAAAAATTAAGGGAGATGAGATTGTGAAATGACAGTTTCCCTATGGATTCAATTAATCCTTCTTGGTAAAGGTATTCATGTTCACTTTTTTAAATTAGTATAACCTGCAAGCTCAATCAACACATCTCAAAATAGCTGCAAGATAATTATTAAGTTGATGCAACATATTTTTTTATTAATTCCATCTGCAGAAAAATCAATATATTTAAACATTTTCAGTTACAAGGTATATGTGGATCTGTGGGCATTTTGCTCAGTAAGCTCAGTTTCACAGACTAAATAAAAAAAAAAACCAAACAGGGAGGTATGCACTTGCAACTAATGCTAGGTAAAGAGCTAGATACTTTTCTATCCACTGGAAAAATCTTTCCACTGTGAATTCCTTTACATTGTTTTGAAAAATAACATGATAGTTACTTGCATAGTTTAAGTAGGCATGATCATAAATATTTCTCTACATCTACAAAAAACGAACAGCTAAAAGTCCCATGAAAGCTTTTTTAATTCTTGTTTTTCATCATTCTAATTAGCATGAAACATGAAAATGCAAGAAGATAATAATAATGACAGCTCTGGTATTGTAGGAAACTTCATGAGTTGTTTAGTTGTTATGATTTGGATTGATTTACTCGGTAAGTGTTTGTCTACAAAATATGTATCCATCTTACCTTGCTCAGAAATCAGTTAGAATTGGAGCAATTAGGTGGATTGTTTAGATTTGTCTTCAAGTGGAATGAAGATTAGTCATTCGGCTGATTACAATAATAACAATAATTTGGAAACCAATTAAAGACAAACACCTACATTTCTATATTGTTTAAGACTTCAGAAATCCGACAAAAGAAACACATTCAAAAAATGTAATTAAGAACTACTACTTTGCAAATGCAAAAAGGAAAATATTGAACAAAGGGATATGAACTAGGGAGAAAACAATAATTGAAAAGACTCACTGAATATAAAATTTGATCTTTTCTTCACAGAAACTACTAAGATTACAGTTGAAAGTATCATAAGAAAGAGACTTAAGTGGAAATCAAAAGATGGCAGGTAATAAAACCTGTTGCATTTTATTCAAAACTCTCTAATATGCACCCCAAAATAAATCAATCTAATAGTTTACATTTTGCCTAAAAGTAGCAAGAGAATAAATCAGTAACAGAATTCCACATTCTTCACACCCGTGAAGAGCCTGCTATCAGATTTTTATTGTGATTTGAAAAATTGTTAAATATTTGCATGATCTTACATGGAAGGATCACATGAGGAGAACAAATTTTGAAGTGTGCAGGGGAATGAAACACTGCATTTATTGGTAGAAACAAGAAAAGACCTCTGGAAGTAACACAAGAACATAAACTGAAGCAGTGAGACATCATCCAAAGATTTTGACAAAAGTGTAAAGCAAATAGCAGCTTTTGGTTTATCTTTAACAGAAAAATAATAAGTGATTGATTCCATTCGCTTATAATAAGAGTAGAGATGTTGGCTGGTGGCAAAAACTCAGTGGTTGTTATTGAATAGCAAATCAAACTAAGTATAATGTGTGTAGTGGCCAGATCCTCTTCTTGATTATGTTTCCAATCAGAGAAATCAAGAGACTGGTTTTCATTAAGGAAAATTCTAAAGCTGAGAACATAAACAACACTGATGTGACAGAAATTGAAGCTAAGGAGTTTGCAGAGAATCTGAATTTGTGCTTCCTGTGCTATGTGCTCTTTGTGTTGATTTCTTTGTTGCCAAAATATATAGTTCTCTGAGATATAAGACAAAATAAAATCTTAGAACCTTCAACCAAAACAAAAGAGAGAAGCTTGTTCCTCGGTATAATAGTATAAGATAAGGAATGGTGGCAAAGAGGAAATATGATTGTGAAATGGCAATTGAAAGAAAAAATATTTATCGATAGACAGAAAAATAAGTATGAAAGACAACACATATTTTAAGAGAAATAAGAAATCATTTGCTATTCTTAACCTGGAATTAGATATGAAGCTTGTGTGCAAATTCAGGAGTTTTACCTCTATTTTTTAAAGAATATGGATTAAAATTCCTTCAAATATCAGTTGTTATTGAAAAATCCAAGTTCTAGACTGATTTGACTTTGCAAATACAGCAAATTATCTGTGAAATTAAACAACACTGATATTCTCAAATGAGTTTTGTATCTACCAATGACTGACTCCACCTCATAAGAGATACAGGGTGTTTTGTGGTAGAGATTAGGAGGCAGCACTTCACTGAAGGGGCAAGAGAAAGGAGTTTTGATAGTAGGTTATATTCTAGGGAGTCAATGAAAAGCTTCTGAAAGGACAAAGAGAGAGGGTTTAAGTTTCTGTCAGCTTTCATTACTGGTTTTCCTACACTTGACAGCGAGAGGCGGAAACATCAGGGCTGTCACTAATGCCTCCTCCCTCTTTTTTGACTTATCTAAGTTATTGACTCATGCAATCGAGGACAGGCAACAAGAAAGGGAGTGGAAAAAACATGAACTTTATTGAGTTCAAAGACAGAAAGTCCTTCACCTGAAATAGATTAGCCTGTACCATACTACAGAATTAGCTAGTTCACTGGTGTCTGAAAAAACCAAAAAAACCCTGAAAGACTAAAACCCACCAAGCCAACCAACCAAAATCAAACCAAAACAAACAAAAAAGACCCACAATTTGAACCTCAGTCAACAGCAGAGAGGGGGTATGGAGATGTGTGCCATTTGGTTTGCTACATTTCTTATCACTCCAGCACAGAAACACACAGAGCTTGTTAGGGCAGGTAATTATCCCCCAAAACTGCAGTAAGAATTTGCATACTGGGGACAAAGCCCCATCTTACATCAGGACCCAAAAATCAATTCCTGAATTCACACTTAGAATACATCTGGCACAGTCAATAGGGCTGTAAGATGTTCTGGGGGTACTCAGTACATGTTTCCTGCTAAGGGTGATGGAGTTTCCACTGATTATATTGGAGAAAATTATTTTAAAAATCATCTTTCATTAAAAAAAAAGGGAGAAGACTTCTAAACTTTGGAAAGTAAATACTGCCTGAGCAACTAATTATCTCCTTTAATCTGCTCAAGCACTGCTGCTCTTGTGAGCAATAATAAGATGCAGAACAAGGTATATGATTCTACTCTTCAGATATATTATTGACTGTCAGATCCCCATGTGAAGATCCTCAAAACCTTAAAAAAATAAGGTCAACACTCCTTATCTCTGTCTAGAAAACTTCTGATGAAGAAGCCTTTATTAAGCTGATAAATGTCAAGTAAAAATAGTATTCTGTTGAGTAGCCTTCAGAAGTATCTATTAGCCTTCTCAGAAGATGATACTATGTTCCCTTACTATATTCTGTTCCAGATCTACCTATAGGTCTTTAATGAGTTTCTTGTCCTTAATGGGAAAATCTTTTACATACCTCTTTGATCTTCAAGTAATTTCAGGTAAAATACATGAATGCCATTTTATGTTACTCCTGTTAGGAAAGGAAGACTGTAAGAATCTTAAACTTGAAGCATCCATTTTCTAATAGGAACCAATCTATGTTAAAGAGTCTGCTCAAACTTTATATTAAAAAAATTACATACTGTTCCTTCAACTTCTATCAAAATCATTGCCTATTTTGACAGAAATAAATTTTAATAGATATAAAAATGCATCATGGTTCTTTAGAATGGAAAATGTATTTGAAAGTTCTACATTTAAGAGATTAATGTCCAGTTTTATACTTGATTTTGAATATTTTAAACCTTTTTTTTTTTTTGCTATATTTTCCATTGAAAAGAAAACTGTCTTGTAAGTCTGTCAAGCTGCAAGATGGATTAACAATTTCTCTATGTCCCTTTTTTATGCTTAGAACAGCAGCTTCCTTAGAAACATCTTTTCCTTCTCTCAGTATAGGTAGACATCATTTTAATACTCTGCAGAGTTTGATAATGAATTTTACTCTCCTTTTTTTTTTTCAGTACTTGATACAGTAGGGATTCCATAGAATATTACACACTACCAAAAGTGTCCACTTTTGATTGTATCAAATAGTGCAGATGGCAATTTTTCAAATGTCTAGAGAAGAAATAAGTATGGCAATGGTAGTTAATTCATTTTTGTATATACACTAAACTTAGAGAGGTACTTGAGTTAAAAAATACACACATTTAACTGTTATCAGTTCCAACATACTCCACTTCCTTATAAATGGCAAGAAAATGCAACTGAACAGCAACCTTTCCAGCTGGGACCTGGATTTCTCTAGCAAGGGTGCACAGTGAACTCCTCCAGGGAGGGAAGGCAGCTTGAGCTGGGCTTCATCTTCCTTAGGGGGGCTTGAGTACCCTGTTCCAAGATCCTAGATGATGAAAAGCAGGTACCTGACGATTTAAATATCACCTGGCGCCCACTTCCCGCATCAGAAGGGTATAGGTACACGACATGTCACATCTGAACTCAGAACTGCAACCCCAAATTGCCAGAGGCTGACCTGTCCCAGCTGTCAGGGACTTTCTCAAGAAGACAGAGATGACAGCTAAATACATCATAGTACAAGAGTGCTTATAGAAACAAGAATTTGCGAGAATGATTCGATAAGAAAAAAAAATTGCCAATATTTCCCATGATGAATATTTTCATCTTGTCTGTGCTAAAAACAGTCTGTAGAAACCCAAATACAGACAAATGTTTTCTCCTAGAAGTAAAAGCGTATTCATGAAAAGAAGAAAAATCTCTAATGATTAGAATGCTCATTAGAGACACTATTTACATCTAAATTGAGTACAGCTACAAGGCTTAAAGTTTCGTGGGAGGCTTTTTCTCCCCTGCCTGGATCAACAAAAAAAGACATTTCTTATTCATTTCTATTATGCTGGTTTTAACTCTAAGCTAAGGAGTTGACAACCTATAGGGATCTTTATTTTTTCTTCACTGCCTCCTCCATGAAAAAAGAAGTTATATTTTAAAAAGAAAAAAGGTGAAGTTATGTCTCTTTTTTAGGTCAGCACACTATTTTTATTTCCTTATTTTAATGGTCATGTCATCTGATTTTTTTTTAAGTGAGGTAGTGGTATATGGGGGTGGGGGTGTATTACAGCTGAAATGATCACCATTAACACTGCATCAAAAACTTTCTAAAAAGTAAAAATGAACACATTGCTCATTTTCCCATAGGAGAAAATGGCTATAGAGTGTTTTCACTGGTAGAGGACAACCAAAATTGTACCACTTCCTTTAAGCAAACACAATAATTCAAAGTCTGGTTTGTCATTTCTGACATTTTCTGAGGTAATTTATATAAATTTAATGCAAATGCAAAACAAAGTATGATGAATTGTATTTAACACCCAACTGATTATTTTGAATACTTATTCACAAGGTCTGGACAACGATAAAGTAGATGGTCAAATGCAGCATCATCAAAATTAGACACATGCTGTAGAGTTTTAGAGGACACCTCATTTCCTTTAAAGAATTTCTGGAGCTGTTATAAGATATTACTTTTCAAAGTACAGGCATGCAGAAAGTTCTGAAATATCACAGGGTTCACAACCACATGCCCATGAGGGCACTCTGAGTCATACCAAAAGACTCCATACACACCCACTGCTCCTTGTCATTCTCACCTCAGACACAGCCTGTCATTTCACAGTCATAAAACACAATTCTCCCTTGTTCCCTTCTGCCTCCTTTCACTAGCAGCAGGACTTTGAAGTTTTCCTCTGTCACAGTACTGCTATTCTATAATAGAATGGCACACAATTCCATAATAGAATGGTTTTAGCCAGGAAAAATGGAGCTCATAGCAGGGCAGCAATTGATTACCCCATATTCCTTCAAGGAAACATTGCCTATAACCAATGGCTGATTAACAAAATTGTAGCCATGAGGCAACCCAGACTGGCAAGTATAGAACTCATGTCACTAATATGATTAATTTCATTTCTTGTCGAATGCAATACGTTTAATTTTTATTTGTTACAAAGATCAAAAATTACAGTTTTGCAAGCCCTTAAATCCCACTATGTAGAAACTGTAAGCCATTTCTCAGGCTTCTGAAAAGTCTTCTTTTACAACAGACTCTAGACTATTTTCCAAATAAAAATGTATTTGATTACTTCTTGTGTATTCAGAAAATTAATGTGTACCTTGAATTGTGAAACTGTCTTATCCAGAGATTACAAGTTAGTGGTGGATTACAGGGTGAAGAAATCGATAAAAACTCATACTAATCAAAGTCCCTGCACATATCAATTGACTAGCTCCTAAAGACCCAAGAGATGAGCATACAATTAGATTAAGCAGAAGATAAGTTATATCTACTAGTATGGCTCAATGCCAGCCTTGCCTCAGATATGTTGAGGAAAAGTCCTCTATTTACAGCCCACTTTTCCCTGCTCCCTCCCAAGATTGCCCAGCACAGTAGCAAATCCTGATCATTCTACTACTCCTTGGAGCGAGAGTCCACCTGGGATCAGTTTCCTTCAGCAGCTGCATGCATTGATTAATATCAACATCCAAGTAACTTGCTCCAAGCCAACACTTACAAGTTTCTTAGAGATCTAGTTCACTAGATCTGAGAATGTCTGACTACTTCCAGGTGCTGTCTTTGTTAAGCACTTATTACTGAAGAATAAATTTGTCTCCAAGCTGAAGAAGCAGAGCTGCACCAGAAAACTCCTGACAAGAAGTTTCAAAATTGGCCTTTCTCAAAAAACACAAGTTACAGGAAGTCAAATTCTTTCAAGTCTGGACACAGAAAGGGAGAAGTTCAATGCATTTTTGGGCTTAAATGTTTGTTGTCAGTGTTTGTGTATTTCCACGTCATTTACAAAACTTTGTTCTTCGTCAGAGACACACTGCAGCTTCAGTGCCTCACTTTATGAAAGTTCAGCCTCAGTTCAAATATCAGACCTATAAACTCAACAAAATATACAACAAACAACTGAATTTGTTAACAGGCTGTAAAATGTTTCTGAACTTGTCTGAAGCTTCTTAATATGATATTACTCATGTCTGGACCCTGCAGTAGTCTCTGCTAGAGAAACATTACAGTTTTATGCATTATGTTAATAAACACACTGATCAGCTCACAGTTGTTTCAAAACTTTTTAAAAAATTATTTTCTTATATGCAGATAAGCTATTTAACAAATAATTTTAATTTATTTTTTATCAGAACTCCTGACCATATTCTACCTTGAGAAATAATGATTGCCCTTTAGTGGTTAAGTGATTCCCCTCTTTTCCTGGTTTCCCATGTCTATATTGCCTGTTTATATGCAGTGCTACAGGAACAAACATTAAGGAGCCACAAGAGGGAGTCTACTCAGACAGGATGAGTATGAGTGCAGCCAAGAGTGCTTTTTGGTTTGGCCACTCTGAGAATAACACTGCACTTGTCCTGCTTCAATGCTTGGAAAAAAAAGCATAAGGGTTTTTACAGCACCAGATATTTTGCTGCATCTTGCTTTTTTTGTGGCTGTGACAGCACACCTACGTCAGTTTACCCTGGTTGCAAATGAACCTCTACTTTCACTTAGTGCCAAGAATAGTGATGGTCAGCAGCTGTGTGTACTCCTAGGATTTCTCCAAAGTCCCTGCTACAATGTATGTATAATAGCACACTGCTATTATTTCGCATGTGTTATTTGGAGGGGAGCACAAAGCAGAGTCTTTTTGATGATCTGCTCTGTTACCCACATCAGAACACTGATACTGGTAACAGACTGCAGACTTTTAATCTTAACAGAAAGATAAGTGAATATTTGGCTAACACAGCTCACATACAGATCCATGACTAGATCAGACAAGAACAGTGAGAAATGCTGGCAGGTCAGAATTCTCTATCTTCCAAGGCACTGGCTAATATTAAGTGCATCTCATGTGTGAAAGTGTACTATTCTATCTAAGAAGCCATGAATCTCAAGAGGATGATTTATCAGTATTTTCAGGAAGTTGACACAGAAATATGATGTTCTGTATACTTTTCCTGCTATAAAGCCAGTGTCTGTGCTCACACTAAAGGATTCAATTACACTCATGTGTTGCTTCCCTTACAGCAAGTTCTATCAGTATTTCCTCAAGTTATTTGTTGTTCTTACTTCCAGAATTACTTTTATTTTGCTCCCATGAATATGGTAACATAATTATACTCCTCATCTAGTCATTTCGGGAGGAACAAGGCTTTCTGAGAAAAATATATATTTTTTTTTCTATTGGAGAAGTATTAAAATAAAGCAATATTAGCTAAGCAATGATCAAGGTAAAAATAAATTTGCTTAGATATGCTGATTCAGATCCAAAGATGTCCACCTACAAGATTTCTGGATGACAATGCATGTACATTAGAAGAAGTAAAATACTAAATATGAGCAGTTAAGAGTAACATGCTGACTCATTCCCTGAGTAACTCAGGTTATGGAGCTCTAGTCTGGATTAGCTACACACATCTATGAATTCATTGTAAATCACACATCATAAAATCATAGAATGTGTTGAACTGGAAGGGACCCATATGGATCATTAAGTCCAATACTAGCCCTGAGCAAGACACCCCTAGAAATCATACCATGTGCCTGAAAGCATTGTCCAAATGCTTCTGGAACTGTTGGGTTTAGTGCTGTGACCACTTCCCTGGGGAGCCTGTTCCAGATCCCTTCACCCCCTGGATGAAGAACCTTTTCCTGATATCTACCCTAAATCTTCCCTCACTCAGCTTCATGCCATTTCCATGAGTCCTGCCACTGGTCACAAAAGTGAAGACATCAGTACCTGCGCCTCCTCTTCCCCTCACAAGGAAGTTGTAGACTGCTCTGAGGTCTCCCCTCAGTCTCTTCTCCAGTTTGAACAGACCAAGTGACCTCAGGTGCTCCTCATACAGCTTACACTCCAAGCCCTTCACCATCTTTGTGGCCCTCCTTGGGACAGTCTCCAATACCTTAATATCTTTCTGATACTGTGTCACCCAGAACTGCCCCCAGCACTGGAGGTGAGGCTGCCCCAGCTCAGAGCAGAGCAGGACAGTCCCCTCCCTTGCCTGGCTGGTGATGCTCTGTCTGATGCCCCCAGGGCAGGGTTGGCCCCCCTGGCTCCCAGGGCACTGCTGGCTCACGTTCAAGTTGCCATCAACCAGAACCCCCAGGTCCCTTTCCTCAGCTCTGCTCTTCAGCTTCTCGTTCCCTGATCTATACACACAACCAGGGTTGTCCCAGGTGTAGAATGAGGCACTAGACCCAGTATGAAGATGTTGAGGAGAACCTGGCTGAATATGGAGCCCTGCAGAACCCCACCAGCAATCAGTAGGCAGACAGATGTGGCACTGGGTATTTACATGACAGTTTCCCGAGTTTAGGGTGCCTCAAATGGCATGTTCCCCTGCTGCACAGGAATAAGGCTTCAACTGATATATGGACATAAACAGAATATGCTACTGAGCCAACAAACTGCTCTGAAACAAATGCTACAGTATGCTCACAGTTATATTGGCTAGACAGAAATACATCTGTAGCATTCTAGGTATAGTGGGAAAAAAGCTACTGGCTGATTTAAGTCCGTATTGGCACCAGCATTTCATAGAAGCTTGAATTAATATACTGAAACACTCCAATGTGGCATTCTGAGCCACCAAACCACAGTCTCATAAGTATGGAAAGAATCTGAAGCGTGTTACTAAAACATTTTTGGAGGACTTCACAGGAATACTATTTTGTTTATAGGCTAGAAGAAATGAGGCTCTTCATGATCAATTCAAAGGTCATTCAGTGTCAAATTACAAGTAAAACTGTGATTTGTTGTATATTCTAACCAGAGGAAAATATCCTGCTTCAAGGAGGCAGAAAAAAAATAAGTTTCAGAAGTTCCATCAGCTACTTATCTCTTTGCAGAATCTAAGCATATTTCTTCGATATTCATCTCATTTAGCGACTGTTTAATCACTGTTGGAAAATACTGAACACAGTGGAAGAAAGCCTGTTTTATAATGCATGGTATTATTTTACAATAGTCTTTAGTCCTAGATAGTACATTACCTTATTCTTAGCCTTATTTATCTTCACTATATTAAATCCTAGCAAGAGACACAGAGACAAGAAACAATTATCCCTTGTGAAATGTTATATTCTAATAAAAAAAATTTCATGGAGTACCATCACAGTGACCAGCGAGTACCAAACAACTCAGTCATCGTGTGCTTTGGTTACATTAAAAATGTTGTTAGGTATTGAGTTCATCAAGTACAAATTGGACGAGTCCTTCTTTTCATGGTCATGTTTATAAATTACTGGTGAGACACAGAAGTGAACAGAATTGTCTCTGACGTTGCGGAAAGCAAAATTCAAGACTAACATGACCATGAAGCACAAGGAAGTTACAGCCACTACATGAAGCTGGATAAAAACATCACATGGCAATCAAAGTGACAGTGAGAAGATTAGTCTTCCCAGTGTGACACATCTGACATACTTTTTGTCATATTGTGAGATATATAAATGTAGAGTATGGTTGGTTTGCTTTTGTGATAAAGTTAGCCTGGTGGTATTTTACTTAAAAATCAACAGGTTTTCAGATTCATTTGAAATCAATTTGGTGATTTCAACATCTCCCAGCTGGGGGATATGATAAAAAGTCTTGATACCAGAAATCTTGTTTCTGATTTTTGTTTCAAAATGCTTCATCAATGTGGCAGGAAGGGTGCCAAACAAGGGCTGTAAGAACACTCATGTCCCACAGAAAACCTATCAGTTGAACTTTTTGTTATGCCAAAGTGCTTTTGAAATGATAATTGCACAAATGATTTAGTTAACATGGTGATCCACACACTGACATCATGTTCCTGTGTATGCATCATTACACAGTTTGCAGCACACAAACAGCCTTTTCAGGTCCTTCCTATGGTTGCTTGGGGTAACATGAAGGTAGTAATCCAGCACAGTGAGCTCGGTTCTAAGCCACTTTTCAGATAATTTTGGACAAGATCCCAACAGGTTCAGAAAGCACATAAATAATATTTTTAAATATCCAATTTGCAAAATTATGTATAATTTATAAAATAATAGATTCATGCTGATTTGGGGACCTAAGAGGAAAACCAGACTTACAATTATTAACATATGTGATCACAAGGCTCAAATAAATCTTTAACAAAGAAAAAAATTTGTTGAACATTCCTATTGAGTCACCTTGATAGTTTCTCCTAAAGTAACTTTCCCTCAGCTTCATTCAGAATATGAGAAATTTCAGGTGTACTCCTAATAGAGCTATTTATCTTTCAGTAGTTTGATCATTTGACATATTTTACCTCTTTTACCAAATATTCATTTGATTAATTGGCTGTTCCTTAGAATTTATTCATATATCTTTACTATCTAGCTGACCTCTCCTGTAAGAGACATTTAATAAAATAAAAACTAATGATCAGAGACAAGGAAAGATAATGTCTTAGGTTCATTATGCCTGTCCTCCAGTGGATTTACTGGCAGTCATGGACATGAGTGTCACTGTGATGTTTATTAGCAAATCTGTAGAATAAATTTAAAGAATAGCCATTCATCATTTTAAAGCTTTTCCAAGAAAAGGCACTGCATCCAGTGAAGGTCCTACTGGACAAGTTTGCTTCTTTGCATAGTAGATTTCTGATCATATTCATATCCCTCTGCAGCCATTTTGTCTAGACTGTGGGAATCATAGAAAAATCATATTTGTGCCTAAACTATTCCACACCATCTCCATACCTTGTTAATGTTCAAGTAATGTGGAACACACTGGGCTTTACTCTACTGTAATGACCCAATTTCACAAAATCATGAGGAGACATTCAGTAGACTGCTCATGATAAGAATGTCATAGTATAGGGGAGACTGAGTCCAAGTCCTTGATCTCAATAAGCTAGCAAGTTTTTTCTTTTTTCTCTTCAGTCTTGAATGTGTGTTGACTGTCACCACAATATTTAACAAAATGTATTCTAAGGCATCCTGTATGCAAACAAATTCAAAGGGCTTCACATCAGAATCAAACTGAAGTTTTACAAAGCTGTGACAAAAAAAAAAAAGGAATGGGGAATCTGCTATTTGATCTACTATAGGAGGTAAAGCACCCATTTCACAAATTTTACTCTGAGTAGAAGTTACTATTTTTACCACGGGAGTCCAGTACAAGTAAGGCCAGTGACGTTTAGTAAAAGACTTGTGTCTAGCTCCTGTTTTCAATTTCTATAGGTTGAGTGCCCAGAATGCATTTTCTTTCATCTTTTAACAAACTTTTACTAGTCACATTTCACCTGAGCCTCTCAAACATCCTTCAATTTCTTTAGGTTTTAGTTGATTCTTTGTTTCTTTGGATGATTTTTTTTGTGGGGGAGATTTTTTATTTTTTTTTAATGAGCTATGATTGGATTTGCATTTCGCAGTTTTCTATTCAGTGTTATATATAAAACATGTCAAAGCTTTTATTTCCACTTACCACCAAATAGATATGAAAGTAAATACACAAGCAATAAACAAGCTCCTTTTTAGTGGAAGTACACTGCAGATAGAATGTAGAATTGATGAGTACACAGTATCAGCAATGAAAAATTCTATTTCATGTTTAGCACAACAAAACTGAGGCAGATCTTTTATCTAACCAGTGTTCTCACTGACACCTGCAATATAATTGTATTGATATCGGTCCCTATTATTCTTTATATTTACATTCCCCCTACCCTTTACTCTTCCTCTGCTCTACTTTGCTATTTATTTTAAATAATTATGAGTAACACACACATGATAATACATAAATTCACTATTTTTCAGTTTCCCATCCCACCCCCTCCTAGCTTTATTTTTCACTGTAATGCAACAGGAACTATATGTCTAGTATTGCAATAAAAAACAGTCAGCTCAATCCTAGTAGGAGTCAAAATCAGACTTAAATGAAAAAGCTCTACTATTTCAATTGTTTGATCACAGCATTTGTCTCTTTCCATTCCAATAACTACTAGATGACAACATGAAAGTAATACTTATTTTGTACATCAATAGCTTTCAAGTAAGAGTTGGTCCCTCTGCCCCCTAGCTCCTAAAGATCACATCTTAAATAAACATGATTGAATATGAAGATCAAAGTCTTTCCTAAACGTAATTTAGATGCTATGGTCTGCTTTTCATCAGTTTTTGGTTCATGCCACTTATTCAAATAATGTTGCAAAGAGCTGCTCCTTCACCTTGACAATTTCTTTATACTGAGGTTTGGCTTGCTGGCTTTTCCTGCTACTTTTGATCTCTTTTCTACTCATCTCCTCTCACAGCAGGAGGTGTTTAGTGATGAGGATGGTCAGTTTCCAATCAATCTTAAAGCATTCCTTCTTTAAAAAGTTTACTTCCATGTGGCAAGTGTACTAAGCATATCTATTTGTAGTAATTTTTTCCGCTACTGAGTTAAGAGCGCACAAAGGGAAAGTCTGTATCAATTGTACCAGCCACATCCACTAAACTGAGACACTTTTTAACTACAAGCAGGAAATAGGAAACATATCTCATCTCCTATCCATAGGAGATACAATTTTTAGGGTGCATTATTGAGAGGATGCTATTGGAGCATCACAGAAGTAGGCACAGAAACACCTGCTTAGAACTGAAAGCCTAAAGAAAACCCGTCCCATGCTAAAGCATCAGATACAATGCACTTAGGAAGACCAAACATTGAAGCCATCTACGCAAGATAAATAGGCCTATTGGAAATGCTGTGTGGTCTTTACTACTGAATGCAAGGAGGATTTAGATAAAGATCTGACTTCCTTTAAGTATTTTGCATTCTCTAAAACGTTAATGAATGTGAAAAAAGATTTATGCATTATTGTTTGAAAGCTTTATTTTCTGTCTCTGTACAACTGTTTTTAAATAGACAAGAAAATGTATGAAAAGCAGCTCCAGTGAAAGCTAGTTATGAAAACGTGTCACAGAAGAGCGGTTTCCCAATAGACTACATTGATATCCACAAGCCAAACAAGTTCAAACACTGCAGAGGATAGAATGTTTCATACTTGGAATATTCATGAGTTCATTCACACAAATTCATCATCTTGATATTTACAAACAATCCTTGAAAATTAATTGGAAAAATTACTTGGGGGTTGTTTTTTCTTTAAGAAAAGCACAAATTTGTCAGCTCAAGAGAAAAGTCTTACACTAACAGTTTATACACAATATATTTCAAGCTTAGTACACTGAGTACATAACTTATGAACCGTTAAAAAGTTTTTGTTTACTGATTTTAAAAGCTTGGGTTTTTTGTTTGGTTCATTTTGCTGTGAGGTTTTTTGTTATGGTTTTAGGGGTCAGGATTTTTATGTCATAGATGAAATTCCTTCAGTTAAAACCAAATTGTAAAGCTTTTTTGATGAAAAACAGGAGGGTCATACTCAAAGCCTGTCCCAGAATATTTGCTGCTTCCTACCCCAACTACTTTTTGTTATTTACTCAAACAAAACAGCAATATTTAGGACACTAATTCACAGGTTCCCTGTCTCCAGTCTTTTCTTCTACAGACATCTACCAGCCCTATATAGCTGTGCAAACTTAGACAACGCAGATTATATAGCACCCTTGTGGATTATATGTTGTCTTTAAATAAATCAAATTTAGCTTTGTTTGTACGCACAATATTCATAGTAAAACACCATATAAAATCAGAGTGGGGGCAGAGAGAGAGAATGTCTGTGTGTGCATCAGCAGTGGTGGAAGTCAGTCATTTAGTTCTGTGCAATGGGATTCAAACATTCATGCAGTTCAAAATCCAGCAAAGATGTTGCCATTTCCATTGATAAGCAGATCTACGCTTCCAGATTTTTTTTGTTGAATGCTTATTCCAGAAAGCAAGTGGCTCAACCTTTCTGTAATAGTCAGATTTTCCATTTATTCTGAACCTGGGAGACATAAATAGTCTGTGCATAAAGCTTACATTAGAAAGGAGAACTCTCACCATAGGATGGATATTATTCAGCAGTGGTTTTTTCTTCTGTAGCCCCATATTGAGTCTCCAGGCAGCAAGCATGTAAACAACAGTTGCTATTTACATTCCACCGGGAGATGTAGAAATTGCATTTGTTATTTATAATATTTATGAAATTAAAGCAACAAGTTCAGAGTGTATATACAAATGTCTACAGTAAATTGATTCTCTAGCACTTCCATTTTTAAAAGTGGCACCTGCTATCTTTCCTTTGTGTACATTAGTTCTCTTTCAAGTATAAGCACTGAAAACATTTTTACTCAATTTGCACAAGACTTATGAACATTGAGATAGAGTTCAATGTGCCCATTGATTAAATTAGAGCACTCTACTTGATGTATACAATTCACAGTCTAAAAGAATCACAGATGAAGTATTGTGACAGCTACTAATGAAAACAATCAGTCCTTCCATTATTTGCTGTATTTCAGCCAGTTTAATATTTTTCAAGCCTTCAAAATATTCAGGTTTTGAGATGATTGTAAGACAATTTTGAAAAATAATAGGCAAAAATTCAAATAAATATATAGCAAGAATACTGATATTAATAACATAACACCAGTTTATGTATAAAACAAAAGTTCTTGGTGCTGATAATGACTGAAAATAAGTGATTTTTTTCTTCAATTTCAGATGGCTATTGAAATTTTTATTACATTTTAGAGCATTAGCAAAACTTGAGCTCCCCTTTGTCACACTTTTATGCAAAGCCACAGGACACAAATTTTTCAGCAAGAGTACCAATCAGCATAAATAATCTATTTTACAAAAACTCATTATATGAGAAGAGCATAATGAATCCTGTTAGTTTGTTCAGTAAATCAAACTCATTTATGTCTCCATAAAAATATACCAGTTAAGGAACCACTTTACTGACATAATCAGCAGTTTCATTAATCTAAAATGATAATTTAATCTGAAATCTGCTAACAAGTCCAGAAAAAAGTGCCTAAATATTTGCTGCAGTGGTCAGTACAGAATAATGCAAATTCAGAGACATCATCTGAAAAATCTTGAAAGTATCACATATTTTAAGTCCTTAGAGCTTTTCTTCTAACTTGAGAAATAGTTAATAAAAATTATATAAAATATATTATTGAACAATATGATCTGTTTAATATTTTTCTTTATCTAAAATGTCAAATTAATATATGCTAATGTCCTACATAGTACACAGAAACTATTAAAAAAAAGTTTTATCTAGTTACTCTCAGAGTAATTCATATGCCTGTGAAAATGTTGTGGTTTACCCACTAGGTAGATAAAAACCAATCAGCCACTTGCTCACTTGCCCCCCATCAGGACAGGGGAGGGAATTGGAAAAAAAATTAGTTCAAATGTATGGGCTGAGCTAAAGACAGTTTAATAAGACAGAAACTGAGGAGAAAATAATAATAAAGATAAAAGAATCAGAATATAAAAAACAAGTGATGAACAATACAATTGCTCACTACCCCCCAACCAATGGCCAGTGGGTTCCCGATCCATGACCCCCAGCCAGTTTTCCTGCTATAGGCTGAGTGTGATGCCACATGGTGTGGAATATCCATTGGGCCACTTGGGGTCCTGGCTGTGTCCCCCTCCAAAGTCCTTGTGCACACCCAGCCTCCCCACAAGTGGGGTGAGCACCAGCAGAGTCCATGACTTAGTGCAGACACTGCTCAGCAAGAGCCAAAAAGTCAAAGGTTGGACTCAATGACCTTGGAGGTCTTTTCCAACCTTAATGACTTTATGATTCTAAACTAATACTGTTATCAACATAATTCTTATCCTAAATCTAAAACATGGCACTATACTGTCCCTTAGGAAGAGAATTAACTGTATCCCAGTCAGTACCAGGACAGAAATCCAACATAGAAATAGCAAAAAGAAGTGTGCAGGTGTACATAACCCTTCTATGTTGTTTTGTAATCTGTACATTTACTCTGATTTTGAGAGATTTCCTCTGCTCTGTTACACACAAAATTCCTGGCGTTACCCACTAGCGGTTACACAGAGGCAGGCCAGTCTAACTGCTCATGCAATATTAATAGTTCCAATGGCTGCTCAAAGATTAATGTTACACAGTGCTCTTTTTGAGTATACTTAAATGTATCTCCTGGTGCCTTGGCTTCTTATGCTTGTCCACTGAAATTTCCAAATGAAACATAATGAAGGGAAGGTGTTACAATGAATTAAGATATCAATGAACCCAGAATACGCATGGATTATTTTGTCAAATAGCCTATGTTCATAAGTAATTATGAAAGTAAATATTACTTTTTATTCTAATTATTTTTTTTTGTTTTGAGAATTAGAATTACATTACTTGCATAGAAACTCAATTTAATTCAATTAAACCTACTATTAAAGTATTGAGTTATCAGGTAAAATAAATTAAATATAGAACACGAATTAACACTGATAAAATTTGAATAGTGCTACAGTACTTTGCCTTGTTTGTCTTTATAAGTGGCTTGTTAGAAATCAGCTATATCTCAAGGACATTTCACAGTTGATAAAGCCAGTGCAATTGAAAAATTACTACAGTTATATCCATTATCATTACATAGTTATCATACATTAGTCAAGAATTTCAGGAATGCAAATGCCTTGATAAGGGTTTTCAAAAATTAATTTCATTTAATGTGCTGAGTTTAAAGCACCCATCAGGATCATTGAAGCCATGTCCTAGCCCTACACAGGACACCCAAACAATCACACCATGTTCCTGAGAACACTGTCCAAATGTTTCTTGAACTCTGTCAGGCTCAGTGCTGTGACCACTTCCCTGGGGAGCTGTTTCAGTGCCCAACCACCCTCTGAGCGGATACCTTTTCCTGATATCTACCCTAAACCTCCCCTGACAGCTTCATGGCATTTCAATGAGTCCTGTCACTGGTCAGGGTGAAGAGATAGGTACCTGGCCCTCTCAGTTCTTGTGAAGATGGAATGAGGTCTCCCCTCAGTCTCCTCCAGGCTGAACAAATCAAATTACCTCAGCCACTGCTCATAAGGCTTCCCTTCAAGGCTCTTCACCATCCTGGTGGCCCTCCTTTGGACTGTTTTCTGGTATTGTGGCACCCAGAACTGCCCCCAGCACTCGAGGTGAGGCTGCCCCAGCTCAGAGCAGAGCAGGACAATCTCCTCCCTTGCCCAGCTGTGATGCTGTGCCTGATGCACCCCAGGACAGGGTTGATCCTCCTGGCTGCCGGGGCACTGCTGATTCATGTTCAACTTGCCATTGACCAGGACCCCTACACCTCTTTTTACAGCTCTGCTCTCCAGCATCTCATTCCCAGGTTTGTCTGTACATGCAGGATTACCCATCGTAGGTGCAGAATCTGGCACTTTCCCTTGTTGAACTTCCTATGGTTGGTGACTGTCCAGCTCTTTGTTTCAGTCTCTCTACAGGGCCTCTGCCTTCAAAGGAATCAATATCTCCTCACAGTTTTGTCTTGTCTGCAAACTCACTCAGTATCCCTTCCAGTCCTGTGTCCAAGACATTTATGAAGATGTTGAAGAGCACAGGTTCTAAGATGGAATTCTGCAGAACTCCACTGGTGACAGGTCCCCAGTCTGATATCACCCCATTCACTACAACTCCTTGTACCTAACTCATGAGCCTAATCCACAGCTGCTCACACATCACATGACATGTTTATCCAGCTGTGCACTGGACATTTTCTCCGGGAGGATACTGTTGAGCTTTACTGAAATCCAGAAAGATTACATCAATGGGTTTCCCTTGAACAACTCGTGGGTTACCTTGTAATAAAAGGAAATCAGGTTTGGCAAACAGGATTGTCCTGTCATGAAGCCGTGCTGATTGTGACCAATGACTGCATTGTCTATCAGGTGTTTTTTGATACCTCTGTCTTGGTTTAATATAATTTCCTTAAAAACTGTTTTGGTTTAAGTTTGTTTTCCCAGCCAATGTACTAAATAATGTCATGGTTTTGATTTGCCAATTTAAATATACTCATTTTTCTGTTGTGAGACAGAACCAGGAGCAGAAGCAAGGCAGGCCTAAAACTTAAGAGGGTATAAAAAGAAATGTATTAACTACACAAAGAAGAAAAAAAAAAAATTCAGAATAAGATTTTCAGACCACTCCTTCCTTCCCTCTCCCAACCTTCATAATGACAAAATCATACAAAAAACTATTTCAGTCAGTTCCCAACTCAAATAGTCCCTTTTCCATTCACTTCAGAGAGAGAAGTTTCCTCTTGTTAGGCTATAGGGATTTTTTCCACAAAAAGAAAGAAAACAGTCCTCTCATGGCTTCATTTTTATGATTTGCATCTGCCTGGAAACCTGCAATCGTGGCACTCCTCCCAACTCCACAGCCTTCCCAGAGCTGTACTTGTGGGCCACATCAAATTCATGGGGTATTACTTTTAAGAATGAAATGTTCCAAAGCAAATATTCTCTTCATCTTTTTTCTCTCTGTTCATGCTTTATCCTCAGAAAACCGACATCCCCTTCTTTCCTCGGGACAAAAGATTCTCAACACAGGTGCTTTTGGTCAAATGATCTATCAAATGCAATGTCTCCAACCCCCCATGTCTTTCTCCATGGTTTATAGGAATATTTAGTACATCAGTTCATCCCTACAATGTTACAAAACGACTTTTCAGCCATCTTCACAGCATTTCCTCATTCTTCTTCCATCTAAACAAACTTAGACTTAGCCCTTACTTCACTGACTTCAGAATATCTCCTTTTTCCCTTTCATCCCAGGGAGGATTGAAAAAGCCTGCAAGTCTCATCTGAGCATTGAAAGAGTTAAGATTTTTGCACAGGGAAAAGAGAAAAAACCAAGACTACAATGCTGGAGCTTTGCCAGGATCTCAGAAACCAGTCACGCTGGAAAAGGAGAGGGAGGGAAAAAGCAGCTGGGATTTTACATCAGTCAGTCTCTCTGGTCACTGTCCATGGCCACCCCCCTTCTCTCTCTCTCTGCCAGGACATGCCAGCTCCCCAGACAGGGGGCCCAGCCTGGCCCCTGCCAGGCCCACAGGCCTGCAGTGGAGCCAGGCCAGGGCCCTGTTACCTGCACTGCTGCTGGAAAAGCCAAGAGGGCTCAGATCCGGATTACCTCCTTCAAAATGTGTGTTCACGGAGCAAACTAACTTTCTTCAATTGGTTCTTCACGCTGTCAATAACCAAACCAGCCTCCAATTGGTCACTATCAGCTCCCAAGGGAGAACTCAGAGAGAAACTTCTCTCTTGGTTTCTCCTCCCCAGGTCAAACCAGCACAACCTCCCAGAATAATCTTTTCCATTAACTTTGGCAGGCACTTGAAGGGAAACTGACAGGCCTGTAGTTTCTGGGGTCCTCACTCTTTCCGTTCTGGAAAATCAGGGCAACATTCACCAGCTTCCAGTCAACTGGGATTTCTCCAGTTTCCCAAGACCAGTCAAAAATCATTGAGAGAGGTTTTGCAATGACATCACCTAGCTCCTTGAGGATCCTTAGGTGAATCCCATCAGATCCCATAGATTTGCAGGGATCCAGTTGCAACAGCAAAACCCATATAGTTTCAGGGTCAGCTGCAAGTTGCTCATTCTTGCAGCCATGATCTTCCAGAATTCAGGGTACTGAGACCCCCTGGGTCCATCATTCACATTGAAGATGGAGGCAGAGAACATATTCAACACCTCTGCCTTGTTCCTGTTTGTGAGGTGAGCATCTGCACCCTGTAATGGGGCAATGTTATTTCTTCATGACCTTTTGCCATTAGTATATTCGGAAAAACTTTTTATTGTCCTCCATATTTCTGGACAGTTTTGATTTCAGTGGAGCTTTGGGAATTTTCTCCCTACAGTGGCAAGCAGCATCTCTTATTCTTCCAGTGTCATCTGACCTTGATTCCACCGGACATACACCTCCCTTTTTTGCCTTATTTCTACAAGAACATCCCTGTTCAGCCTAGCCTTCTGCCTCTTCTGCTTGACTTGAGACATTTGGGAATTGCCTGGTCCTGTGCCCTTAGAAGGTGATGTTTAAAAACTGACCAGCAGTGATGGATCCCAGCATCTGCAAAAACATTTTCCCAGGGGACTTTACTCACTAGTTCCCTGAGCAGCCCAAGTCTCGTCATGTCCAGAGCTGAGGTTTTGCTGGCACTTTTCTTCACAACAATAGATATTTTAATCTCTATCACTTCATGGCTGCTGTGGTGAAGACAGCCACCAATCTCCACTTTGCTCACAAATCCTCTCTGTTGACAAGCAGCAGATCAAGAAGGACACTTTTTCAAGTCAGCTTCCTTATGACACGTTCCATAAAGTTGTCATCCAGGACTTTTTAGGAATCTTCTGGCCCCAGTTTTACCACCTGTGTGGTGCTACCAGCTGTTTACTGGCAAGTTGAAGCCCTCCATAAGGACAAGGGCAGTTGATTTGGAAGTATCCCTTAGTTCTTCAAAGGACAATTTTTCAATGTCACTGTCCTGGCTAGGAGGCCTATAGCACACTCGCATATGACATCTGCAGTACTTTTTTGACCCTTAATTATTACCCAGAGGCTCTCAACTGTGCCACTGACAACTGACTTCCATACATTCGAACCCTTCTATTACATGCAGTGCCATTCCTCTGCTTCCTCTGCCCTTCCAATCCCTCCTCTAAAGAGCCTGCAACCATCCAACAGGCCACTCCAGTCACAGGATTCATCCCACCATGTTTCACTTATGCCAGTGACGTCAGATCTCTGGGACCGGGCAAATGTTTGAGCTCATCTTGTTTTCCCTCATGGTGTCTCATTATGAAATATGTTATTTTACCCAAGTTTTGTGGATAAAGACAGGCATACTAGGACATCACCAGGAGAAAGCTGTGACGCTGCAGCCAAGGCTGGAATCCATTATAACATAAAAGGGCAACACTGATCTCATAAGAAAGTACTCTGAAAACAGTTGTTTTATACCGAAGTTACTTTCATTTTCCACCCCTATAAGGAGAAGCTTACTTCCATATTCTGCAATCCAAACTGTGATGGGGCTGAGGAAACACAGAAGCACCATAGAAAGAGGAATCAGCAAATCTTGTACTGATAAATAATGACTACATTAATAAAGATGCACATACACCGTAAATCAATCCTTGCTATGACAAGAAAATGTAGAGGAGTCCTCAAAACTCAATGCTATTGAAGGGTATGACCAATGGGAACTAAGGAATACTCTGAAGTCCATGACACTGACAAGTACAAAACTGTAGGAAACTATCACAGAATGGCTTGGGTTGGAAGGAACTCTTAAGACCAGCTTGTTCCAATCCCCCCACTACTCAACAAGGCTGCTCAGAGCTCCATTCAACCTGGCATTGAACACTTTCCAGGGATGTGATATCCACAGCTTCTTTAGGCAACTGGTTCCAGTACCTCACCACTCTCACAGTAAAGAATTTATTATCTAATCTAAACATACATAGTTACCACATTGCCTTCCAAGGGGAACAGAGAGCCCAATCTCCAGCAACTATAATCCTACTGTTTTATTACAGTTTTCTAATCCAAAGAATTGTTAGAAATACCAATAGTCGTCATTCTGATTGACAGATGAATTGGGGGCCACTTCAGCTGAGTGGAGACCTGCAGCTGTTGGAAGAACAAGGCACAGAGCTGGCATTCATTTACTTTTCCATGCTAATATGCTCCTTCTACCACTGTCTTGCCTGCAAGTGTAGGTCATGACTGCACTCCTACCATTCTCACGCATGTTCAACACCGCCAGTACAAACCAACATGTCTACGTTTATGACACTTGGACTTCCACAAATTTCCAGTACAAGAGACAGGACTTGTAGAGGAGCCTGGCTGACACTATTTTCATCAAGCAGACTATTGCAAGTGAACTTTGTACAAGTAAAGACAACAAATTTAGGGTTTCCCCAGCTCCAAGAAGTGGTGATTTCTTGCTGATACCTTGGCAGGTAGGGGAAGGAACATACTGACTTTTTCTATCTGCTGCACAGATAAAAGGTTATTGTTTTATTATTTTAGCATGTGAGATATTGTATATCTTTTCCTGTCATTTTTTCTTCAGAAAATCTCTGTAGGATGGCCTTTTCCCCTCCCACGTACCCTTTCTATCTAACCCTTACTTTTTGGAAGTTTTCATCATCTATTTTGTGCTTTGCTTCATCTTTAAAATGCTCCATATAAGAACTCAAAAACCATGTTACTATAGTAAAATGGTACTATGTCACAATGATTGATTTGACCACCTTTAAAACCTTAGGAGAAAAAAATTTAAAAGACACAAGAATGAAAAAAGCGTCCTGAAATATTCCATCAACAGCACAGTGCTATTCTTGCCAGCAGAAGGTTTTTCATTTTATCCCTAGAAGATTGAGAAAAATTCCAGTTTGAAATTATAGGGTAAAAAAAATGGAATTACCTCCATCAAGACAAATGAGAGCCAATTCCAAACCCAGTAGTTTTAACATACCAAGAAGTTTCAAGGTGGGGTTTGACAGATTGGCTCACTATACGCTGTGCTAGCAGCTCTATCTGTAACAATTTCTATTACAACTACTGCTCACAAGTACTCAGGGGGCACATTCACTTTTACATTGTTCCAGTTATTTCATAAGACACACTATCTGGCAGAAACATCTTCAAGACACACTACAAAATTATCAAAAACAAGACTGTTTATGGTTCTTATATACCTAGGAGTGGGAAACAAATCATACACAATCAATATTATTTCCTAAATCTGCAGAATAACTCCTAAATAGCTGAATTGTGCTGCTAAAATTAATGTTTTACAACAAGAGACCACTAAATAAGAGACAGAATGGGATGGGTCATTTAGATGAGGGTGCTATATAATGAAACTGTACAGAGTTCTAGATTATTCTGTTTTGTTTTCAGAACATTTAGGTTCAATGCCAGACTTAAAAAAGAACAAAGCCCATCCTACTTTAGATATTTTGCACATTGTGCTGGTCTGCATGAACCCTTAGCCTCAAAATATTACAGAATTGACCTCTGTAAAAAATAAAATGTTTATTTTGCTGTTATCTGCTAACATTGCCTCCATTATGTTTTCAGAATAGTATAGAAAGCAAGCATGAATCTTGGCCAATGTGCTGCTGCTGAAAATGTAAAGGGCACATTAAGATTCAAGAGGTGTTCTACAATGCAGACATCTAAACAGAGATTACAGAAGCCAGTTGAAAAGTTTCCAGTTAAAATTACTTGCATCATTAATGGGGAATTTCTAGTCAACAACATCAGGTCTGTATTATTTTCTCAGCTACTGAGATACTCAGTACAAAAATGGTCACACTAATATATTTCAAAAGTGGTTCTTAAATTCACTTCTGTACTTTTTTTGCTAGATCAACTTAAAACTGTAGTTTCAGGATACAGGTCGTTGCCAAACAGGTGGACTACTGCAGTTGTACAACATACAGCATTAGAAGAATATCACACATACATATGGTGGCATACAAATAATTCATGCTGCTTGAAAACAGTTTTCTAGCTCCTGAGTGAAATAATGATTGGGGGAGTTAGTATCCTGTCTCCCATAGAATAGGGTTGTTTTTTTTAATTGCCTTCATCCTTTCAATTAAAACTAAAGTGTATTATAAAAACATACTTTTAACAAAAATTAATTTTCATGGCAGTCCCCATGTACAAGCAGCATAGGATCTCATTTGAACAAATGTAACAAGATGTTTCAGCTGTGTTTTTCTCCTTTCCTGAACGTGCCACATGCATTTTACTGCTCTTTAGCAATAAAATTACACCATACCACACAACATACACAAATTTCAGATACATGAGTCTGTTCATACAGAAATTTCTAACTGTAAGCCTTCTTTCTCCTTTGTTTCTTTCAACATTCCCAAGTCACTGTTTTCCTAAAACAATGCAGTCTGAAAGTCAACACTGGAGTTTTTGTTTTAGTAGAATTGCTTTTAGTTTAATTCTACTGATATGTACTGCTGCATAAAAGCTTTTGCTAGTCTATCATCCGTAGGTAAAAATGTGACTGCAGAGATCCCTAAGTGGGGTGTTTTAGATGGAGCAGCCAAAGTGGTCTTTCATTAGAGAGACAAACATCTACCTCTTAGCAACTAGATAGCATTCACTTTCCACAGCTAATTTTAAGGAAATTGTCCTTGAATATCTACTGCTGCTTGGGGAAAACAATAAGAAAATTGCAGAGTGGACATGTTATGTTCAGTAAAATAAAAGAAAGACACAGGGAAGTCTCAATTACTTAGTCTAATTTCCCTTGTTATTTTCAGCTTTTTTCTGGCTAATGTCTTACGACTAAAGTATAAGATCAAGTTTTAATGATAATGGCAGATTAGTTTAAATTTTCTTCCTCTTTGACCTGAAGCTATATTAAAACTTGGATATATTTTAGCACCCAAGTCAAAGTCTATTGAGAGCTGTAAGTGACCTGTTTGCTAAAGTACATTAATACCTTGAGATCCTGGGCTGGCCCACAGTTGTTGCTCAGTTGCCAGGCTGTCCAGGGTATGACACAGGTCCAGAGTAGGGGTAAAAAGATTAAAACAGCCTGATATAGGACAGATATTTTAAGCTTGCAGGAAATTATTCAGCAGCAGAAACAGGACATACTCAAACGGGCAAAGGTGCTTGATTACTGAGTCTGATCTACTCTACAAGCTAGTACCCATAAGACTGTGAAAAGAATTTAACAAAGTGCATAAGCCTCCTCAAGCAGCACATTGGAACCCCTGAACATCACCTGGCTGTGTGGGCAGGAAAACATTTCAGCTAGGTTTTTTCATTAAGTCTTATTGATACAAAACAGTTGAGTCACGTCCCTGACATCACACTGAGAAATAGGTTTAAATAGAGGAAAACTGCAAGGTATGAAACTCATAACTGTAAGGAAATGAAAAGCCTCCCAAAACCGTGGAATATCAGTTCAGCATTCAGAAGAAAATAGCCCTCTTTACAGGTGAACAGCTGCTGCACACTTCCCTGTGGTACAAAAACACAGCTATTAAGTAAATGTAGTTTGGCAGAGGAATCCACTGAGGCTCCCACCAGTTTGCACATACTGAGACAGTCAAATCATTCTCATTTCACTACAAGGCTTTCAAGCTGGTTTTGGCATTCACATGGAGTTGCAGTCACAGCAACCCTGCTCTGGATAGTACCGGCAGCATGTGAAAGGTCAGTAGTGGATTTTCAGTATGAATGGCAGTGAGGCTGGTACCTGAAACAGTACGCTCAACAGTAAGGCTCTCCAGGTGCTAAGAGGAGGATAAGAATGTCAGGTAAACAATTTGTTACAAATATGTCATTATTTGGTACCCTGAGGTTTGATCAAAAGCTACTGACGCAAAAAAAAAAAAGTTGAAACAAATGTGTATCTTAGCAGGTTCCATAATTCAATCACTGCTGCAGAAAGGTTTCAGCCAGAACGAGTCACCCAAATGATCAGTATGTAATTAAAGGTGCAGATGTCAAGAAAAGGTGGTCCTCATCCTCTTTCACCTCCACATCACTTCAATGTGCAAAAGCTATTCCCTAAAGAAATAAAACTCAAAGAAAAATTACTTTTTCTTTATTGAAAATTTGATTGTACTTAGAAAAAAGAAATGTTCTTTTATTAATTCTAGAGAGATGAGCTGCCTATAGATGAGTTGACTCAAGATGACTTAACAGCCAATTACTGGTTAGAGATGGAATAGCATCTACAGTGCATGACAGAGGTTGCTAATGAGTTACAGCCCTGAAGAAAGAATTTATGTGCCAGATGTTCAGAAAACACTATTTGTCTTATAAGGACTTATGGATTTTTAAAGTGCTCTTCTTTGCACTTCCTTACTGCTTGCTTTTAAGAGTTACAAGGTTTCATTTTTGTTTTACAGCTCATGAAAGAAAAAATATTTTCTTATTCCCCTTGCTAATTATTTTGTGATGCCATTAACTGTATCAATCAGAACAAAGTCAGTAGTAAAGGAACATTTAATTACATGCATGACCTCTGAATGCACATGGTCTTGTAAGTAGATGGTGTGGCATAAAAAATACTTAATAAGTGAGAAAAAAAAGAAGCTGCCAGAATAGCTGTTGCAATAGTACCTCGAATTAAAAGAAGTGTTTACATTTGCTTTCAATGAACACCTTTTGGAAAAGATACCTTACCTTATCTATTTAACCTAGTTGCATACAAAGCAAAATTTCCCCTAGTGGGAAAAACCACAGAGAAAATACGTTTGAAAACATTTCCTTCAAATCATGTTGAATAAGTCTTTGGCTTAATCACTTGTCAAAATTATGAACTATTCAATGAGTATGATTGTTATGACAAACATCTATGCTTCCTTCATTTCTAAAAGGATTCAAAGTTCCTGACCAACTAATCTTCTAAGTTATGTGGGAGATCACAGGGCATGGGAAGAAAAGGACTGGGGGAGAGAATACTTCCTTGGAAGTAACCTCGGAGCTCCAGCTTGATGTGAATCCAATTATTGTTCAGTATCAAACAACAGATAATTTTTTAGTAACTAATTAAAGCAAAGATATTGTGTACCACATTCAGAGAAATATTTCTCCTCATCTTCCTTATAAGACAACTGCATAATGACAGGCATTATTATAAGGAAAATAAATTTAAAAAGGAACAAAGAAATAAAGAGTAAAGAAAAATAAAGTTTTAAGTTAAAATATAAGCCAACTTTGAATGAATGAAATTAAATGGCTTTGGATAAAATTATAACATTTACATTTCTAAATTCAGCGTAAATTTTCTTTTTGAATGAGGAAGACAGTAGAAGAAGTGTAAGGAAAGAGGAGCAGACAGCCAGCTCAATAATTAACTACATTTCCCATTATGCATTTGAACACATGCAGATTTCTTGGAGAAGATCAAGAGCAAACATGGATTGAGCATTAGTACTAGATACAATATATGGATTTTCAGTATTTCTTTGTTCTGAGTGGTAATTTATGTTTTCTGAACCAGAATGTTTAATGTCAAAGCACTGTTAAAAATATATAAATCACCCATCTGAAAAAAGCACAGTGCTATCAGCCCCACCTATCATTGCTAAGATGACTGTGAGCTTTATGAGAGGCTCCTTCACTCTTCATTCTACACTTAAAAAAGCAGGAGTCTTAGAACTCATTTAATTATGGCAATAAACATAAAGATACACTTGACTGTGAAGACATGTCGCCTCCAGTCTGACAGAAACTTGCATTTGTTCTATTAACCCACTATAAATTACATCCTCAGGAAAAAAGAGGAGGTTAGACCTTCATCATCAAAATCCCCCTCCTCTTTTAATCAGTAGTGGTATATTTCCATACAAGCATTCCAGATGCACATATGTAGAGACATAAATACATAGATATCTATGTATATTTATGCATACAGACATGCATATTTATGTATCTCAAGCAAGGATAACTTGTCCTTTCATTTGTAGAGGGTTATAAGTTTTTGCATTGTCTAACTTACAAGTTTTAGTCTTGCAATATTTTCATGGTGACATTCAAGAATGGCCCATCTTAGGAATCCATAACTGTATTTTGTGTACTCAGAGACAATGCAGGCTCACTAGCATGCTTCAGTTAGCTGGCTCCTTATCTCCAAAAGAGACAATGAAATTGGGCAAATGTGGTTTGGCAGATGTAATGAAACCATCTGAACACATTTTGGTTTGGGTTTTAGTCTTTTTTGTGGGGAATATTTGTTGTTGCTGGTTAGGGGTTTTTTTCCCCCAATAATGATAGCTCCCGTAGAAAGTGCTGGCCTTGTTGCATTAAATGTTTATTTTCAAGTGAGAAGTTAGATGATTGATAAAGAACCCATTGTAAGCCAAAGTGCATATGAGCTCTCTCTTTCCCTACCTGTTCCTAGAAGAAAAATCTAGTAATGATTCCAATATCATAGTAATAGATCCATTATCACAAATTTTCAAAAAAACCCTGCAGTTTTGAAAGCCTTTCCAAGTACTTTTCAGAGGCTAATCATACAGTTTTCTTCTTAGTAACACAGTCATTCAAGTGCTTGTATGAAATGTCAGTCCACAGCTTTAGTACACGTTTATATCCCCAAATAAGGTATTTCCAAATGGGAAGTGTTGCCTGTCAGTTGGATAGGCTGTTTTGTTAGCTTGAGTCCCAGGAGCCTGAGACAACGAACCATCCATTTCAATGACACCCCTGATATTCCACCACAAACAATTATAGGACTCTTTCTGACGAGGCCCCAGGCCATCGAAGCGATCATTAGTAACTTCCCAGATTTCAAAATACTACTACAGAACTGTAGTGTGTAACAGGTATAAGCACAAACATAGCCATGCCATTGCTGGGATGAAATTCTGCCTTTCAGGTTCCAAGAACAGTTTGCATTACAGATCTACTGCTGGATGCCAGATAGATGTTTTAATCTGAATGCACTGCCATACACAGAGGCCTTACGTTTGGTTAAAACAAAAATTACCCTGCACCACGCATTTTATGCTTCACATGCACGATGCTTGTTGGATCATTGCACAAATAAGAACTCAACTGGCTCAATACAAGCTGTATTCAACATACTAAGTCACATTTCATTTGTGGCATAAGATGCTTTATCTGAGAAGAAATACCAGCAAAAGCACTGGCCGGACTGCATCACTGTGCTTTATAGCCTAGAATATATCTAGAGTAAACAAATCCACTGGAACAAAAGAGATCTGGCTTCATTTTAACCTTCATGTATATATCATTGCACAAATCAGGTCTCGAGTAGACATCACTGCAACAGCAGTATTCCCTTCTACATGCAATATGTAGTAATATGTGCAACTGGAGGCAGATATAAGGTTATACTGACAGCTAGAACTAAGATTTCTCTCACTGTGGATAGTCTAAGACAGCCACATTAATTTAAAATACTTTGTTTATGCAGAGCATATGTGTTGCGTACTATGCATATACATAAAAGCACATTGAAGTTTATATTTTGATAGAAAATATTTGAGAGAATTTTGTGCTCACTCTTTCTTTGATGATTCTAATATGAAGGTATTTCATGATTAGATAATCTGCATTTTTTGTTCAAAATGTTGATTTGCCTATGATTCAAAAAAACAGAAGTTTGGTAGCATTTTTCAAGAACCTTCTTAAATTTTTTCTGATAAATTTCTCCCCTGAAGTGAATGATTTATTTGCTCAAGTGGGCAATGAAACTAGTAGCTGTAGGATAAAAGACTTTGGTCCCATTAGCAAAAAGATCCCACTTTAATGACTTGGGGGAGGGGGGGCAGGAGAAGGGGGGGTTGAAGATACTGCTCTAAGATGCCTTTATCCGTAAAATAAGGAAGTAGAATAGGTGTACCTTTTTCCATTAAAATGTAAACTAACACCACATAGTAATTACACTTGAGGTTTGCAATGAGATAGCTGGGTTTTAAATACGATGTTACGATTAAGAATAAATTTTACAATAATGTTAATATAACAACAACTGAATAGCTACAATTCAACTATACAAACCACCCACTGGCCTCCAAGAAACACAAAATTAACTATAGCAACTATAGCCTGTGAGAAGGGAGCCTTGATTATCCAAGGACACACTGGCCATCTGATCTTATATGCTGGCAATATGTAGTGCAATTATTTGGATAGTTATAGTATTGGTTGCTCCCATATGTTTCATTAAACAAACCTTTGGCTTGTGAACAGGCTGTAAGCAGACCTGTCAGAACTGAAATGGAGATACCTGAATTCTTAAAAGGGGCAGCAAAGCTTAATGAAAAAGAATTAATGGCAACACACAAGCCCAAATACCAGCTAAACCAGAAAGGCCTCTGATAGCCTCCAAAAGACACAAGGTGATGTCAAATCAATGTAGGCAATTCAGCAAAGTGGCATCTTTTGAAATTCAGCAGTGGACAAATTTTTTTTTATAAAAACAGTACAACACTTATGAAATACAACAAACTTCTTTCTTATGAAGCCTTTCTTAAGAACCAAAAACTCAAGAACATTTAGAATTATATCTGTTGTCTCAGAAATTGAGTTAGTTAATTAAATATCTCAGATAGTAGAGTGTTTAAGTAAGATTCTCAGCAGAATGAGCTGATCATGTTATCTTCACTCAACTGTATTTAGTATTGGTGGTAATTGCTGATTTAACAGAGCAGAGAAGACATTACTTTAGTGAAAGTATATCTCACTGTTTCTTTTTCTTTAGAGAGGTACCATTTACACATTTCGGTAAACATGTTTTACGTAGACATTTTGCATCTGGACTAAAACATTCCCCTGTCCCTTCTCTCCTACTCTAGAAACAGTGTGTGAGTTAAAATAGTGGAACCGGTGTGATTTAGTCAGTCTCTAAATTCTGGATCAGTATTGTCTTGCTTTTCTGGAACAGAGTCTCTTTATCCCTCAAATAACTTTACCAAGTTTGGGCACAAAGACATTCTTCTCTGGACTCTCCACCAACACGATTTTATTGTAGGGTATAGCTCTCAAATTAAATTGTTTGGAATATTTGTGCAGAGAAGCCTTTATGCTATATTAGTCCACTTTCTTCAAGACATTACTCCAATAATAAAAGCAGTTTATCTGTGATTCTGATAAGAAAAAAAAATTAAAATCTAGAAGTGATTAAATGCATTACTGAATTAGTGCCTATATAAATGTATTGATAGCACTGCCAACAGGTGTAATGTATGTCTAGAAGTAATTTCTTGTGGATAATCAAAAAGCAGCCTTCAAATGGGCTGAGATTCATTTTAGATGAGTTCAAATCTTACAGAAATAAAAAAAGCATAGTCTAATTTTGCTGAATGGATTGTCAATATAAATTGAAAGAAATACAGCACTTTTGCGTGCTTAAACAGTTTGTTGTGGCAACCTGAAATATTTGGACATTTTTAGGTCGTGGTTCTAGAATTGCTTTATCATCAGATGAGGTACAGCTGCAAATTCAGAGGGATCTACCACTGCATCAGCCATTATGGACTCCAGCCATATGCTCATGTGCCAAATTGGTACTTAAACACTCCCTACTGGCTGGATATGACAGTTACCACTCGATCCAAATGATCTTTAATTGTCACGTTGCAGCACACTGATCATGCAAAACTTGGTGGAGTGCTCTAACTTGTCATTGTATTTGGCATAAAATGTTGTTATTGTAGCTTGTTACTATTCAAATACGTTATCAGGTGCCATTTTTATTTTCTTCCAAGAAGCTGATGAGCCTGGGCACTAAAGCTGCCTGGGCACCAGCATGGCCTGCTGCACAGACCATCAGCACCTGCTCCTATCCCACTGTCCTACTGCACAGAGGATTTCCACAAGTTAATCCTTTTTGCAAACCTCTGTTTTCTTTCAGATTTCAGTAGAGAGCAGCTAAGCCATTTGCCCTTATATGAAGGTCTAATATCATCATTGTGACAAAATAAACAAGTAGCAATTTTTATGACTCAAATGCCTGAAAAATTTTCTTCCTGTGCCTAACTGGGGGGGAATATATCAAGCAAGTATCAAGAAGAGCTGTTGCTTAAGACTCCCTTGCTACCTTGCCATTACAGGCAGGTTTGCCCTGGTGCCCCAGATTTTGTCACTTTTATTTGATTCTGGGTTCACCAATAAAATCACAAATTTCAGCAGCTTTGCATCAAGGTTTCATTGTGAAAAGAGCAGTTAAATAGCTCTAATACTCCATGTGACAATTACCAGCATGTTATAAAATCTCATTCTTATAAAATACATGGATCTTTTTAAAATATAACAATTCATGAATAGCTCTTTGAAAAATGGCTAGTCAAAACACTTTTTTCCTGTTAGGTGGTGAAATTAATAACATCATACAGCACATAATGGTTATATCAAAACATTACAAATTTTAACTGAAATATCATCCCAACCATCCTGCATTTTAATGCATCTCTTGGTGACTTCCTTATCCCCACCATCTGGCAATAAGCAGTTAAGTATTTTACTTTTCAAAAACAAGTACTCCACAATTCAGAAAGTTGCAATTTTTCACTAAGTATGAAAAAGAACCTTCCTTACAAAGATACTATTTGAATTAGCATTTCAAACTGAGTTTCCAATGTCTCACTATTAATATTTCACATAGGGGTGTCTAAAAAGCATAAAGTCAGAAGGCCAGAAGTCAAGTACTGCTGTTAGCTGGATCCAGAAAAGAGTCTCTAAATATAGCACTTAGAATTCACTTAGTGCCTCCTCTCATGTCACCATCCCTTTATGCTGGAAATTACTATTCTAAGGAACGATGTTTGCCAAATAGTCACTTCCTTTTTAAAAAAAAAAAAAAATAGCTCTTACTATTATTTCACACAAAAATCCTATGTTTTTTCTTTCAATATCTCACATTTAGCTACAGTTTACTAAAGTCCCTGTGAACAGTTTAGGTTTACATGAACATTAAATTAGAACCCACTTTTTTCTGTCACACATTGGTGAATGAATGGCAAATGCCTGCAGAACTTTAGGATTAGGGCTATTTCATTTGGACCACTAAGGAGCTATTTGTGCTTTCTCCTACTCCTCTCTCTTACACACCTCCTCCCCCTTTCTCCTGCTGTTTTTACTCCTCCAGGAGTGCTGGGTCAGATAGAGACATGGCAGTCCTGTAGGCAAAGAAAGTGAGAGTAAAACCCTGTCATCTGTGAGAGGAAAGGGGTTCCTTGCCTTAAATATGCTGACACTCTCTGATCCAAGCCTTAAAAATAAACATCAGCCTTTCAGCAACTGCCGTAATAAGTGCTACACAAGAGTGTAGATAGCCTCTATCAAATCAAGATAACGTGAAACATCCATGGTCACAGCGAATTGGAGGGGATGTTCATAGGTGAAGACACTCTTGAGTAGTACAATAAAAATAAAATCTGATTTGACAGTTATGTCTGCTTTTCACTGAACTCCTAAAACACCCTGAAGATAAAAGACTTCTCCTGAACAACTGCTTGCATCTAAAGCTACTGAAGTAAAATCTTAAACAAAACAACTCACCTCACACACACACAAACTTCTTACCCAAAAAGAACAGGAAGAAAATGCACCCAAACAGGTAGAGTTTACATTCCACTGACTGCTGCAATTCCCATATAGCTACTGCCTTCTTTTTCTAAAGACACTGAATAAAAGCAGAAACAAAAAGCATCAAACTGGTAATGTTTTGGCAGGACCCAAGCTTAAAGAAAAAGGCAGCTTATTGCATTACTGAATTTTTTTGGTTTCCCCCCAACTTCCTGATACACTCTAAGGTCACAGAGAGGAGGCAAAACAAAAATGAGAGCTGTTTGTATAATAGCTGCCTGCATCATCTTAGAGCAGAGAAGAAATGCCTCCAATCAATAGCATTGAGCAGCCACTCGACCACCTGGGACTCAAAGAAATCATTCCAGCAGACAAGAACTTCATTAGGGATGTTACTCGCCTCTTTGTGAGTTTTGCTGATTAAGCCAGGTCATGCCTTTCTTTAAACACAGACATTTACATATAGAAGCCAACAGAGAGAACTACACATTTTCTTTGTGTTTTTCAGGGCTTTTTGATATACTGACTTTTCCCCTAAAAATTAAGACCTAAATCTAGAAGTAACTAAATGTTAACCACAAAATTATTCAGTGACACAGAAAGTCATCCTCAGAGAAAGAAAATAACTAAAACAAGTGAGAAAACACAAACCTCCTCCACTATTAGTAAAAATTGGCATTTTTTTAATTGCCAAATGCTGACACAGTTATGGAAAAATCAAAAGCAAAAACTGATAGCCTTGAAGCTTTATAGGGAATTTTGGCTTGCTTGAAGATCAGTAGCTGACAGCTTGCCAAATGAGCCTGTACACCGTAGATGCTCTAACAGAAGCATCTTGTGCATTTTAATATTGACAGCAAATGATCTAATAGTCTCCCCATACACTAAAGCTTTACTGTCAGGCAGATTCAAACACCACTAAAATACCAGAAGTTACAAACACTTAGTCTTTCACAGCTCTCAGTAGAAGTCTAATGCCCATATCTTACCCAGCTGTTTAATCCTCAAAAGGCTGAAGGCAGCTTCAAGGTACAGTCAGATACTCTGAAGATCACTAGAGAGAAAGATGTAACTATCACTGCTGCTGCTTTGGGCAGGAGCCTAAAGCCGACATGTTTCTTACAACGGGGATGTAAAGAGATTTTCGGGTATTTGCAACCCCACTTCCACTGGAGAGTCCTGCATCAACAAGCATAAATCATCTGCATAATCACTACAGCTCCAGTATTTCAGCTCAGTCACATAGGCAGCAATTCTAAGAAAGACTCAGCTGCTGCATCTGCATAGCTCAATTATACACGAGTTGAACAGACAGCAGGCTTCACAGTGGCTGAGTGCCACAGAGCTGGCTGGGGGAAGGGGAAACATACACATGTAATACTGAGAAGAAAAATATCTCAAGTACAAGAAAGTCCAGGATTGCATTGGTACATAACACTCAATTTCAGGGACATAACTATAACAAAGATTTAGGTTGGGAAAGAGGACAGGTTACTCAGCTGTCCTTATATCACTTAAGGTAATTAGACCCCATGCACAAATTAAGAGTACTTGCTTACCAGAAGTTTGTATTTCACAGTTTGTGAAACTGTTGAACTACTTCTCATTAAAAAACAAACAAAAACACCAAACCACAGAAACTCATTAAAACTTTAGCTCTTTTGAACACAGTAACTTGATCTCACCTGCTAAATTAGCTCCTTGTTTTGCTAACACTCGCCAAAAACCTCTCTCCCCTAAACAGCTTTTAAATAACACACCAACTCCCCATTTCACCTTCATTTGAAGTTGGTGGAATGAATTAGACTCAAAGAGGTTAATTACAATCAGATGCTGAAATTTTATCTTTGGGCTTGTTTCTCTTCACAAGAATGTAAGAGTGAAGTAATATTTGTAAAGAAAATTTGGTCTGATCGGTGTTTCCTCTAATGTTTCCTCTACTTGTATATAACTAAAGCATGGAAAGCTTGAAAATAAAAAAGCTTGGAAAACAATGGTCCTGCTGGACAACAAGTTGGCCCTGAGCCAGCAAAATGCCCCTCTGGCAAATGTGGCCAACAGCCCTCTGGGCTGCTGAGCATTGCTAATAGGTCAAAGTGGGGGTGCTTCCTCTCTACTCAGCCCTGGCAAGACACATCTGGAGTGCGGGGTCTAGTGCTGGACTCCCTGATACTAGAAGTAATTGCACATAATGGAGAGAGATCCAACAAAGAGCCACAAAGATGATTAAGGGACTGAAGCATCTCTCATATGAGGCTCAAGCTGACAGAGCTTGGAGTGCTCAGCCTGGAGAAGAGAAGGCTCAGGGGGATCTCATTAAAAAAAAGTCTGCATTCTAAAAACCTGATGGGGAAAGGTAAAAAAAGATGAAACTGGACCCTTTTCAGCATTCCCTAGTGACAGAACAAGAGGCAACAGGCACGAATTAAAATGCAGAAAATTCATTTTAAATATAATAAAATATTTTTCTTGTGAGGATGGTCAAATGCCAGCACAGGTTACCCAGGGAACTTGAGGATATTAAAACACTAACTAGGCATGGGTCCTAACCTACTTTGACTGACCCTGCTTTGAGCAGGGGAAGTTAAATTAGATGATGTCATGAGGTCTTGGGCAACCGCCCATGTTTTGTGATAACTCTGTAATGTGGTATGGTAATTTTGAAAAAACTCCTTCTGCAAAATCATAATAAATGTGAAATATTCCAAATATAACAAATCTTTATAGTTGCCAGGAAAAAAAAGTTTACAGAGAACTGCTCTTTGAAGTATTTTTGTACCTTTTAAGATAGAGAAGTCAAACAAGCATGATTTTAAAGGAAATGACAGAAGAATGTCTATTTTCAAGCATGTAAGGGAATATTAAATTATCAGCCATATAATGAAACAAAGCTATTTAGCTAATCTTCTTTCAGTGTTGCAAACCAAGTTCACTCTTACATAAAATTCAACTCTGCAAGGATTATTCAATGTGAAAATTCATTTAAACTTGCAAAGCATATATTCCTAAATATTTTAAATATTCCTCTGAAGGGTTGTCTCAAAGAATTTTCTGTGGTTGGGTTCCACTCTTTCCTGTATCCTATATTCTGTATAACCCAATTGTATTAATTACAGAGGGTAAAATATCAGCCAGCTGCATGTTTAACCAGAGAAAGAAGGAAAGACTTTAAGAAACAATCATGTTCAATGTTACAGCCAGATTGTAAGATTATGAGATGTGATTGAAGTTATTCTGGTTTTCACTTCATGGTATCCATTAAATGTAGGACCATCTTGGGAAGTTGTGTCTTTTCAGGAATACATAAATAACGCACCTTGTACTATTATTGCTGTTGAATATTGTTGTTTGAAAAAATAGTTTACTTCAGGAGAGAGCAATACATAGTGCCTAAGACTCCAAGTAACAGTCTAGTTAAGTTTTCTCATTGAAGATACATTCTGAATATTTGAAAATAGACTCTAAAATAAGAAGTGGATGAAACTACCTATTCATAGACTTGTCAAGCTTTCATGTGTTTCAGCAGCAGAGAATAAATGACTTATTCCTGTCTCTATTGAGGTTACTGGCAAATTTCCCATTACCTTCAATGAAGGGAGGGACTGCCACTGTGGGTCTCTGAGGATGAGTTATTCATAACAACAAAGCAATGTGGATCACTGTGCAAAAAGACCAAAGGGGTTGCATCAAGAACACACAGTGAGATGCTCTGTTGTTCATTTCTCTCTGAAACCCTGTATTATTCAATGTCCCTTTTCCGTGGAAACCAGTCTTCTTCAAAGCCTGACTGCCAGAACGATACCTCACAGGCACACAGTCCAAGATTCAAATATTTTGAGGGGATGTCTAACGTCTTTCTTCTTTCCCTTTTCAAAAGGAATTAGCCAGATCCAAATAAATAGGACTTGCATATGGCCTATAATTAAATTCATGCTGTACAATAACCCTGTTGCCATGATGTTGTGTACATCACCTTCCTATAACCATCCTCCCAAAAACATTGCTGTGCATGGTGAGAAAGCAGACAGTGGCTCAACTAATCGTAATCCTGGTTTTACAGTTGCTGAGTCTGAGGCAGTGCAATTTGTTCTTTTGGAAAGCCGTGAAGCCTGTGTTCCACTAACATTTCTGATGTTTGCTTCTGTCCAGGAAGATAAAATGGCTCCTTCTAGTGCTGTTAGTCCAAGAGCTTCACAAAACCTAGGAGCCTGACACAACGCCAGCATCATAAATTGCTATAAGGCATTTACAACAGAAGCAGACACGTGTGCTCTAGAGTTTTATACTGCTTTCCACATCAATTGTTTATGTTGAAATGTCAATGAAAGCCTGCATATACCAGCTTCTGAAAGTACCCTGGTAAAGACTTATACCCACTGTTTAAAGAAGGGCATAATCTCAAAATGCATTAACTGGCAACACTTCTGTTTGCTTGTTTGATTTGAGAAAATAACATAGAATTTCAGGAAGTGAGTTAATCTCACTGAGGATAATTTGAGGTTATTTTAAAATTTAAATTACAAAGGGAGAAACAAAATTCAGACTCTGCTATTTGCTTCCTTTTTTGTTTTTCTTTTTATGTAGAGTTCAAACTGGAGGATCAATCAAAAAGTTTTAAAATTACATATCAGGTTCTTTCCTGTGTTGCATATCACATCAGCACCAAAATTTGCTCATTCACTTAATGGAACTGTTATTTCATGAAGGTTTTACTCTTGAAAGTTTTCTAAAAGGTGTTTAATGGGGGGGGGGAAAGGGATGACCCTAATCAAGAGAGACCCCTACAAGAGATCCATGATGGTGTTGCAGGGTCACCAACAAGACTGTACATGCACAAGGCAGACACGACTCAAGAGCACTTTCTGTGAGGGCAGGTCTCCAGCTGATTCCCATCATCAGTGTGAAAGAGGATGATTTCTTCATCACTCATCCTGACCAAGAAACACTTCACCTTTTCTTCAGGGCAGCTGCTCTACAGATGTGCACCAGGAAACTCTGCCAGTAAAAATAAAGGTAGCTGCTGTGCAAAAACTATTTTGGAGCTCAAATAGGAATATTTAGGCCTATTATTACTTAGAAAGTATCTTTGCTGAGGAAATGCTTAGTAGCAATTCAGATATTACCACAATAGAAATAAAGAGTTTCATTTGTTTCACTACGGCATTCAGTAATTATCTTTTAAATCTTTCAAGGCTAAAATTTCCTTATTGCAATGCAATTACTATAGTTGTTATGTTATCCTCATTATAATGGAATTTCTTTAAAAATATCATCTAAAGCACAAATTGTCTTAGCACTTAAAGGTCAGATACTTCCAAATTTGCCTATTCCATATAAAAATAATAATAATTTGAGGCCTGTTGCAATTCCAGTTTTTAAAGTATCTGAAGGTTGTGTGAAACTTATTTAATGAACAATTGGTTATTTGCTTTGGGTGGATGTATTGAGCAACAGTAAGAGACAATTTAATAGAAAATAGTTGATTTATGTTTACCGCCGTTTATATTTGGCATGTTTGTAAGCATAGTTTATACCTGGTAGAAAACAGCATTAGACCAGAACTCTAACAGGTATGTTGATACAATTAGCATGCATTAGCATTAAATAGATATAGTAACTATATCTGTTAGTGCAATAACTGAACTGTGGAGAATTTTGTTTTTCTTTCCAGCTACCTTATTTTGTATTTTTTTAAGTCCTGAAGATAGAAAATTCAAGCTAAATTTCAAGACAATCTTTTTTTCACAATGAGGTTATTTTTTTTTAATCTTTACAGTGCTGTGAAAATACATCATGGTATGATTTTCTGAGTCTTGATTTCTTTAATTTCCCCCCCTATACTTCATTCCTCCTTTTAGCAACCTTTGTTTTGCCTATGAGAGAATGAAGGTCATGCAGGCAACTCTCAGAAGGTTAAAAACTCTTTTTTTGTTATTGTTATTACATTCCTTGTAACTTATGAAATTCACCTTCATTTTGAAGAACTTATCAGCATACTGAAATGTAAAAGAATATCTGTTAAATTAAAAGGCCAAATACCCATTTATTTACTATCTGATAAAGAATTAGAAATTTAATTAATTTCACAGAGATATGCAGGAGTGCATTATACTCCCTTAATAGCTTGGGGGACCTTTAGAAAAGATTTTAAACAAGTGGTGACTGAAAGAACAAATAATGTGGTCATTGTATATTGAAAACAAAGCTTGGGGGAAAAAAAATCATTAAGTAGGGCCAAACATATTTTAAAAAGCTGAATCACTTAGTTTCATTTTTTCCCTTAAAACTGCCTGTATGAGAAGCAGACTTTCCAACCAAAGGAAATTTCCAGGATATCTAGAAGCCAAAATATTTTGTTTCCACAGTTCTGGAGGAGTCTATATGAAAACAAGAAACTTACTGAAACCAACACAAATTTGATAAATATATTGTGTTAATAAATATTCTTTTGGAAAAAGAAAATATTGCCAGTGTTGTGCAAATATAATTCTACTTGTTAGTTCCATTGAACATAAGAATTTGTATCACTACTTATCTGCTCTGCAATCTTATTTGAAGCCATGAGGAAAAGCATATTGCAGTCCTTCCAAAAATTTAAGTCAATGTAGGCCTAATGCATCTATTAATTTGGCAACTCATCTTGAATTATTTTTTATTACCTTTAATCTGTGAGCAACAACTAGCACATAGACCAGTTTCAAAAACTGGCAAAGTGAGAATTACATTACATTTATCCTAATGTTTTCTCTCAGAAGCGTTGAAAAAACAGTTCACAAGAAACTGAACCATTACTGAAAACTATATTTCATTATTCTTCTTCCCTCAGCCTAGTTCTTTGCTTTGAGGACAACCTTTGAAATTAATTGAATAAATTTATATACTCAAAAATTAGTAATAAAATTGCACATTATTTCTCCAAAGCCACATGGTTTGGTGGAAATGCTAATATGTCATAATATATGTCATTGCTTTATTTGTTTCTCTATAGAAATCAATTACCTGATGTGACAGGTTGCCACATTATGTTGTTATTATTGTTGTTTTTGTTGTGAAAACAGCAACAACACTTGTAACAGAAGTAGATATAACAGTCAGTAATATCAGTATCACTGTCTTTTTATAGAACGTCCTAAAAGATGGACATGGCATCTTTGAAGAAATATAACAGCAAAAACAATTTCTTTTTTTTTTCAATTAATTCCTTTTTCATATCAATAATGACATAATAGCCAAATATGGAAGTGGTCTTTAGGCATTTTGCAGCCGAGAGCATATTTTTAGAGATTTTCTTCTAAATAATGTTCTGTATGTAGCTAAGACTTGTTGTTTGCTGTTAACAATCACACTGTGGTTGTTAAAGGGGGAGGAAATAAAGACGAGGCAGGCTGAGAGGCAGAAAGGTTTGCAGGGTCCTTCAAGGTAGGAATTCCTATTCTTCTGCATGAGAGGCAAGCAAGCTTTAGGAATAGCTTCAGAGAGTAGACCAAGAGCAATGGAGTCAAAATGTGGTTTCTCTTGGTGAACATCTCCTGTATTAAACACAGGGGATATTGTTACTCTTTTCTTTTGGTTGAAGAATGTGTTTGATCTATAACCTCCAAGATTTTATTATAAATTGGCAATACCCTTCACCTGTTCCACAGATCTCTTTCTGTTACAATTGAAATAAATCATTTGAGTGCTTTTATGCATAAAATCAATGAATTTCAGTCCATAATTTTTAAAAATTTTCTGCCATATTTTGAAACCCTATTTTTGCTTTAATTGAATCAATTTCATTATAAAAAGGCTTACACTGTTAACTTGAACCTTCATAAACTTTCAACACTGTTCCTATCTATGATTGTCTTGAAAATCCGGCACAGTACAAAAGAAGTTGGTCTCATTCAGCCTAGGTTTTAGACAGAACTGTGACTCCTGATTCCTTTGAAATGGAGAATGAGAAAAAACATAAGCTCCACATCTGTCTCATACCTTTGCTTCTCTGCAGTGAGTGGAGATGTGCCCAGCCCGAAGAAATTGTGGCACTGCCCTGCAAACACCTAAAGGCTCACTGCAGCGACAGCCTCTTGAGGATGGAAGGATGCTGCTACTCATCCATTTACTCCAGGGTGTGTGTTTGAGCACAAAGTCAGGGAGAGTGGAAAGTCTATTTCAACTACTCAGACACAAACTCCTAAACTCTGAATGGGTGTCAGTAGCAGGCAGTAGGTTGGAGCAGAAGGTACATATAGAGGGTACATCATATATGTGCAGAGGCATAAACATTCAGTGTTATCAAAATTACATGTCCCCAAAATTGGACTACATATTCTCTGGTTACCAGCTGTCCTCAACCCCACACTGAGAAAATTTGCTCAGTATAAATTGTCAGAGGACAAAATGCAACAAGTACTGTTTCTTTCATTATTTGTTCACTGAAGAACACTTAGATGCAAAAGCCTAAAAGGGTTAAGGACTCAGTTTGAGAGCAAATCAGTGTTTTTCCTAGGGTTTGCAGTTTCAGACATTTGTTCATCAGAATTAAATAAACTCCTTACAGCCTGATTTGATAAGAAATTTGCCTATTTTAAAGGATCTGCTTTAAGTTTTGAGGCCAACTTTAATTATGCACCAAGTACTTTCTGTGCAATATTTTCAGATAAGCAATAAATCAGAAAGCACACCTAATGCTACTGAATGAAATGTAGGAAAATCATAAGTGTAAACTTAGGACAATAACAAAGTTGCATTCTGAAAAGAAGTCATTGTAATGTGCATCAATCCATGTCCATATCTATCATGTCCACACTCTTAATTAAAATATAATGCAATATAAAGTAAGCTCCAAAATCTACATATATTCACATTTTTCATTATATTTGTAGGCAATTGAAAGCAAAAGTGGTTTAGCTTTTTGTCTAGCTCGCATTGCTGTAATCCAGTTTAATTTAAGCACATAGAACCAGACTGATTTAAAAAAAAAAAATTGTTAAGGAATAATTTGATTCTGTATTGTGTGACTCATAATAAAACACCTTTTTATAATAAATTTTCTTAACACTTAAAAAAACCAAAAAACTCATGAGACCCATGAGCTCTCTCTTTTGGTAATAAAAGAAAATTAAATTGATAGAATTCTAGTTTAATTATTTCAGCTCATAATTGTTTGGTTCTTTTATAATTTTATTAGCTGTAATTCAAGAGTTAAAATAAATGGAGAAAAGGAAGGAAAGCTGCTTCTAACATCTTTCCTGATCACCACATTTTTGCAAAAACAGTTTTTTCACCTACCAGTTTACATATTGTTCCATACTGTGAGATCAAACAAAAAATTATGAGAAATAATCTTTTATATTCAAATACAGCAGTGAGGCCTCTTTCCTATAAATCATTTAAAAGTATGCTATGATGGGGCATATTGTACTTAAAGTCTTGAAAGGCAATTATAATATTCGTACTTTCTGAAAAGTAATAAATTCCCATAAGATATAAGTTCAGGTTACCCTCCTTACAAAACTGACTCTTCTGCTTTTTTAAGAATCTATTACTTTTCTTTTCCATCAAAAATATGAATCATGTAGGCATAATATTTATTATTTATGTTAAATAAAATTGTACAGCTACCACTAAGTAACATACTTAGCATTTAAGCATTAGCATGGTATTTTTTTATTTTTAGAATGTATAGCTTGATTTATATGTAATTCCTGTCTTTTCAATAATACTCTAGAGCTTTTATGGTTTCTACTAGCTGTACATGCCATTTCTCTTGCCACTAGAGACAATTATTTTATGTCAAGCATAGCCAACCTTTTACGGTTTTCTTTGTTTTATTGCTTTCATCTTATAACATCATTGCATTCTATCCTAATTTAAATTCAAAATTCATTTTTAGAAAACATGAGTAAAAAATATTCAAGTTTTCAAATGCCAGAGTGTGTAAATAATCACTACAGAAATTTAAGGGATTTTTTTGCTAGAGGAATGCATGCTCATTTCATTTGCTATTCTCTTTCATCCTTGTAGCTTTTGCTTTGAAAATCCATGTTTCCAGGCAATAACAAGGGCATAAAGTTATTTTCTGCAAATTGTGCAGTTCTAGCAATCTTTGTTTCTCTTAAGCATCTCTGCCAAAATGGTTGCATAAGCATTTTCCAATTACACCTCGAAATGTTAAGCAGTTCTAATACATGCAAAGGCCAGAATGCTGGGTACCCTTGTGCTAGGTATTCTCAATCAGCTTCTTTTTTGACCCACATCCTTGTATCATGGTAAGAAGTGCAAGGTGCCCTCTTAGTAGTAAACAGGTAGGTATAAAACAGAGGAAAAAAATATTGAAGCAAAAGGAAGCATTTTGATTTTTAAGTAAGACTTACAGCTGCTTATAGCAAGCCCACAGTTCTGCTCTCTGTTCAGTACAGCTCTCACAGCTGCTGGAGTAAAAGGCTACATTTGCCTCTCTCACTTTTCCTGCTTTCAAGCAGGCTTCCCACAATTCCCCTGAGCCTCAATGCCAAAAAAAGATGTGATCTCTATGTAAATGGACTTTTAATCTTTTTGAGAATTCCCCTTCCTTCTGCAGCCTCCATTTCTCATGTCCTCACAAAGACAACTTGGTATTTCAGTAATATCTGCAGGATAAATTGCATAAGGCTTTTGGGTTGCATTTCCTCTTCTGTTTGATCAGAGAGAGGTAAGGTGGTTGTGGGTCAGGTTTAGCTGTGACCAAAGCAGTTCCTTGAGAGGCAATTGCTGGAGCTTCTTGGAGCCAACCTGTAAAAAAATCAGCAGCCACTTCAGCTGTGCCCCAGGAACCATCTCACAATTTCCCATGCAGAAAGGATTTTACCTTTTTCTGGTGCAGCATGAATGGACAGAATAGCTGGTGTCTTCACTGCACAGCTGATGAATTAGAGTCATATTCCTGTAACTAGGCACACCAAAACAGTCTTCCAAAAGGGCAGGTGCAGCCAGATTGCAGGTTAAAACATGATATTATGTAAGTAGAATCAATGCAATGCATCAGTATGTAGACTATCCTACTCTCCCACTGTACTCACTTAGCAAATGGAAAACTTTTGTGAGAAAAATCAGTTAAAACATTTCTTAGTTTATACAACCCCAAGCAAGTTGTGTAATCACCTATTTAGAAACTACTGCTCTTAACCAATAAATTTTCTTTTCTGAAAATTAAGAAAGAAAAAGAAAAGAAGAAAAATGAATAGGTTGAGTTGTAGAAATATGTGATACTGGTGGCTTTGTTTTCACCCTTTAAATACGTATCTATAACTTCATATCTTAACTATAGCACTCTTGCACTTTTAAGCCTGCCTTTCATGTCCTTGGAGAAAATCTCATCACTCTCTCAGCTCACAAGAAAGTGTGCTGAAGCCAATGACAACCAGACTGATTTCCTTGCCAACCGATAAGCCTGTCAGCTTTACTAGATATTTCAGAATTTACAGCATAGATGCATCTTCCTAAATTGAGAATTCAAAAGTACATTTGTGTATTTTCAGATCAGCTGATGACCTTCCATTTTGTTTATCCTCAGTCTGTTGCAGGGAATACAGTCAGGGAAAACTGCTGAGTTGATATTCTTGATTTTAAGTTCTACATCTCTGCTAGTTTTTGCTAGGGTAGAGCTAAGGTTTTTTTGACAGTAGCTAGTACGCAGTGATGTTTTGGTTTTGTGCTGAAAACAGTTCTGATAATTTCTGTTATTTCTGAGCAGTGCTTCTGTTCCTCACCCTACCCCACCTGTGCCCGGGGGTGCACAGCAAGTTGGGAGTGGAAACAGCCAGGACAGCAGACCCCAACTGACCTAAGGGATATTCCAGTCCATGTGGTACCACACTGAGTATATAATGGGGAGGGGGGGTAGAAGAACGAAGGTGAGGAGGACATTTAGAGCCACGTCATTTGTCTTCCCAAGTCACCCTCATGTGGATGGAGCCCTGCCTCCCTGGAGATGGCTGAACACCCGACTGCCCATTGGAAGGGATAATTGAATTCCTTGTTTTCCTTTGCTTGTGTACACACTTTTGCCTTCCCTATCAGGCTGTCTTTATCTCAACCTATGAGTTTTCTCATTTTTCCCTTCTAATTCCTCCCCCCATCCCGTCGGGGGACTGAGCAAGTGGATCTGTGGTGCTCAGTTGCAGGCTGGGGTTAAACCAGGACAGCATAAATAAATTCACAGTGAAGGAAAAGATTTGCAGAGCAAATATTTGCAGAGTGAGTATTTCACAGCACACATACAAGATAAACAGAGCAGGCATAGAAATCAGAAAGTGACTTTCAGTCCAACAAGAAGAACAAGGTCCTGAGCCCATATCATTTTGTGAAAAACAGAAGTAGCTCATCAATATAATTTTGCAGATATAAATTTATCAGAGTCTGAGAAACAAGACAGTCCCAGTCACTTGAAGCACAATGCAAACACATTTCCTCATATGTAGCCAGACTAGACATATCCTCTTCCTTTTAAAATGTGGGGTTTTTCATTTAACTTGAACTATATTTTAATTGATAAAACAACATAATTTTAATCTTGGGTTTGCTATGGACTTATAACCATCATACATATCTAAATCCCAGTGATACAATGACATCAAGTTTAAATTAATTACTTTACCTGAAAAGTGGAATATTCTTTATAAATGCTGTATTTAATAATATCTTTATAATTGTTTAATGTTTTACATTTATTTGTATTGTGTATTACACAAAATTAGGACCTATAAGACAACTAATGTTATAAGAAAACGTTTCAAACAAAATATAACAGCAGCTAAAGGAATCTAATAAAGTATCATTTGATTTTACTCTTTCCTGTACTAGTTGTTTGTTTTCTCTTTTCCTCTTGACATTTATGTTTTCAGTATAGTGTTTTTGTGTTTCTTTAGCTACCTTTTTCTTCCCTCAGTCTTTTTTCTTATTTCTTCCTGCACTGTTCTGTCTTACTATTTTTAGTTAATTTGCTCCTGTGCCTTTTTCAACCACCATTTGGGCTCAGCAAGAGAGCAAAACTATTTCACACAAGGAAAGAGCTGCATGGAAAAGAACAATGTTTTTTCTCAGTCCTTCCTAATGATTCTATGGCTTTTTCAGTGAAAATACTTGAAGAAATTATTTGCTAAAATTCACTAGTTTAACAGGGAAAAGTTGCATCTATCTGCCATTTAAGTAGTAATGTGCTTTAAAAATAATTCGGTCAGGTAGCACAATTATTGTGGCCACACTGATGAAAGTGATACTGAAATGTCATTTATGGCAATCTGTGGTTTATAACTGGCAGACAGAGACTATCTCTGGCTTGCTAAAGATGTTTTTATTCTTTCTTGGGTGCATATTCTCATTGTTTCTCAGAGTTGTAAATTCCAAAGGACATACACATGAATTCAAAAAGTTAGTAAATTCTTCTTGATCACCACTTATGTGTTGGGCTAAACCAGTGACAATACATTGTTGTAGAAATACTACCTATAAAAAAGTGGGATGAAGTTTGAAGATATATTATATGTTATCATTAATTAATTACATGCCCTGATTATTATGTACTACGCAGTTTTAAATAAATTTTTTTTGGTATAGAAAAAGTTTTCTTAGACCAACTTAACCTCAAAAGAGAAGTTCAGAATGTTACAAGTGGAGAACTATGTCACTCCAGTTTGGATAATATTAAGAAAACAAAATCCCCTGTATCTACTCCAAAACTGTGCTTTGAACATAACCTTTCAGCTTCCTAAGAAAAAGTAATTCTGAGAAAATCAAGCAGCAAATATTTTCAAAATATTATTTTTCATAATTGTATTGTCTTTAATACCCGGTAGTTTGGAAAAATGTTGGAATCCCTTTTGCTTATGCACTGCATTATCAGACAGAAAAGAGTTTCTGCCCTCAGTGGAGGATAGAGCACTTGAAAAAAAAAAAGTCTCTGGACGGGAAATAAAGCCGGGAGAAGTACAGTATCTTTAGCATATCCTAATTTAACAGCTTCCAACTATCTTCAAGCAACATTGACAGTTACGTTTCTGAGTGTATAAACACTTATTGCTTATACAATTCAGTATCAGCACATGCTTGGAGAAATGTAAAATCATGCATTATTTTAAACAGGATCATTTTCCCATACCCTGGAAAAGGATATTAATTTCATGCTCTTTAACATGGCAAAGTAATTATCATTTTCAAGAGTTCTTAATGCTGGTATTTCGGTATTCAATAAGGTGTATGGGAGCCGTGGAATAACCATTTTACATATAAAGTTTCTCTGTGAAATTCAGAAATAATAAAAAAAAAAATCATTCCAAAGGAAATAAATGCAGGAAATATTTTCTGTTCTATTTCACCAAAGAAGCTATTTAAACCTTAAGACATTTATAAAATAATCAAATTCCACTTTTATCTCTGTATATTTCTGAGCTGAGTAGTGGGGTTGACACACCTGAGAAACAGGATGCCATCCAGAGGGACTTGGACAAGCATGAGAAGTGGGCATGTGGGAATCTCCTGAGGTTTAACAAGACCAAGTACAAGATGCTGCACCTGGGTTGGAGCACTCCCCAGTATCAACACAGGCTGGGGATGAACAGATCCAGAGCAGCCCTGCCCAGAAGGACTTGGGGGTGCTGTGAGAGGCTGGATATGACCCAGCCACGTGCACTCACACAAACGTGTTCTGGGCTGCATGCAAAGCAATGTGGGCAGCAGGGAGAAGGGGGGGATTCTGCCCCTCTGCTCTGTTTTGGTGAGACCCCAGCTGGAACCCCGCATCCAGCTCTGGGGTACCCAACCCAAGGAAGGATATTGACCTGTTGAAGCAAGTCCAGAGCAGGCCACAAAGACAATCAGAGGGATAGAGCACCTCTACTATGAGGAGAGCCTGACTGATTTGGGTTCGTTCAACCTGGAGAAGAGAAGGCTCTCTTACTGAGAGAGACCTTACTGAGGCCTTTCAGTACTTAAGGGGGCTTGTACAAAACAGACTTTTGAGTAGGCCTTATTGAGATAGGAGATGGGGTAATGGCTTTCAACTAAAAGCAGGTAGAATCAGACTGCAAGGGAGAAGTTGTTTTCTGTGAGTGTGTCGAGACACTGCTGCAGGATGCCCAGAGTGGTGGTAGATGCTCAATTAATGGAAGCATTCAAGGTCAGGGTGGACGGGACTCTTAACAACCTGATCTAATTCAAGATGTCTCTGCTCATTGCAAAGGGATTGGATTAGATGGCCTTTAAAGATCCCTTCCAACCCAAACCGCTCCATGATTTTAATAAACAACTCCAACATAAATGAAATAAAAGAGAAAATTGCTTATAATTGCATATGTTTAAATTCATAGTCCATTTCTAGACTTCTGAGAATCATTATCAAGTCCATTTCAGTGGTAATTTAATGGGATAATTTTAATTATGAACAATATGGTATACTTCTGTATGTTAGGTAACAGAGCCCAGAGTATTCAGAAACATACGTTTTATATTTCTCTCAATAAACAAGACCAAGCACCTCTATTCCCCTTGCTGGCTTACTTCACTATTTGATGAAGGCACATACTACCTGGTTAAGTTAAATGAGACCTCTGAATGCCAGTATATTCAAGTCATCAAAAATGCTAGAAAACAAAAAATCTGGAAAAATTTTTATCATAGGTCTGCTTAAAATCTTAACACACAAAGTAGTCTCCAGACATTTTTTGCTTCTGTGATCTACGGAGTAGCCAATTACAGCACATAGTATTCTAAACTCATGAGATCTGATTTCATGAAAGAGCTCCTGAGTTCTAAAATCAGCTCATATGAGCACATATGCTACAACCCAACCAGTTCAGAGCATCTGATAAAGTAAAACCCCTATTTTTTACATTACCATAACTAGTTGTTGTTCCTCTCAACATAGTTTAAGCAAATTTCAACTGCCTATCACATTTTTTTTCTCACAATGTAAAGTTTTCTAGCTTGATTTATCTCCAAGTAATGTCCCACTAAAACCTAAGTTTATTTTTTATGTAGCTAATTCTGGAAGAATCACATGAATCATCTTGGGCACTCTCAACTGCAGAAGTGTGGCCTTAGCTGTTTATGTTCAGTACTGGTTTTGCCATGACTGAGATGCAGTTGTAATTGGGACAGAACAGTTGTAAGTGAGCACAATTCATTGTCTAGCACATGGTCTTGGCCATGCTAAATCTGGTCCTTAACACAGGAGGAAGTTAGCACACACCTCCACATCTCCTTTCCTCTTTGATGAGCATATGTTTGACAAAGATAACTGCAGTAGTACTGTCATTTATTCAAACATCAAACAGCTATGCAGATTTGATTTGACATACCTGTTTTCCCAATATGTGAGGCCAATCAGCTTCAATAAAACAATTACAGACAACACTGTTAGTTCTGAAATAGCCTGTCAATAGTTGGTCAATCTTTCTTTAGGCAATAATGGCATTCTTTGATTTCACTATTTCTACTTCATCTGGGTATTGCAGTGATTCCCCTTCTCAGATGTCTCTGTGGGAGGGCTACAACTGGCATCTACACCACCAGCAATCATACTGCCTCTCTTTGACCAGAAGTCATAGCAACAGCCATCTAGAGAGCATCAAGAACACTGGTATGTGACCTAAAAGTGTGTATGGAATTTCTTCTTAAGAAGTTAGGTTTATGACCCTCAGGATAAAAAAAGAAAAAACAGGAAGGCAAAATTCAGACCTTGCACTCCTAGGAACTTGCCTATAACTTCAGTCACAGGAAAGTATACTGATACAGTATTTCGTTCCATATTGTTCAGATACTGAACAGTATTTTTTCCATAAAACCAAATTTTCATATTTAACCTCCAGGATGCATCTATTATTCAAGTTTAATTACTATTTAAAAAGCATCAATATGTTGATGCAGCCATATAGAAATGATAATCAGACATTTATTCTTTTGGTGTATATATAATGTTGGCTTCTCAAAAGACTAATCTTTCATTTTCCCACAGACACACATTGGAGGAAAGATTTTCCAGTTTTCAGAGTCTATTTATAGATGGAATTTGTATTTTCATTTTTCTCTTCTACAAAGAAAGGAGTATTATTCCAATTTTGGAACATTTGCAAAAATGCAAATTATCTATCTTTCATCAATAATAATTGAATAAGCAAAAGCTGAAAATCTAAAGTTGCTGCAATGGTGTCAGACTGGTCAACGCAAAAGCAAAGACTGTTTCTTTTGCTTATGCCATGATTTAAGCCCAAATGTAAACTAAGCACCATGCAGCCCTCACTCACCCCCCCATCAAGTGGAATAAGGAGGAGAACCAGAAGCAAAGTCTGTACGAAAAGAAAAGTTTAATAATTGCAACAAAGTAAAATACAATAACAATAGTAATAACAGTAATAGTAATAACAATAATAATAAATAAAACCCAAGAAAGAAAGTGATGCAAACTACAATCGCTAATCGCTCACTGACCAATGCCAAAGCTCATCCCTCTTTCAGGTAACTCCCCTGTTTATATACTGGGCATGATGTTGTATGTTATGGAATATCCCTTTTGCCAGTTCAGGTCACCTGTCCTCATTATGCTCCCCCTCCCCCTAGCATTTTCGTGGATGTCCTTAATGGCAGAACAAAATGACAGGAAAAAAATAATCCTTGGCTTTGGGCAAATACTACTTAGCCACAACCAAAACATCCGTGTGCTGTCAACATTATTCCCATAATGAATCCTAAACGCAGCACTGTACCAGCTACTGTGAAGAAATTAACTCTATCCCAGCCAAAACCAAGACAGCTTTCTTATAACTAATTAATGAATTAAAGCACCACAGTGTCTTCTTGCTTAATCTGTTTATTTTATTTATTCAGATAAGAGTTGCCAGTTTTAGTGGTGTATGCATCTTGAGTTAAATCTGAGCGCTACTTATTAGTCAAAGACTTTTCCCAGTTGACAGAACTGTGAAAAATGCAATTATACAAAGCTGATAGATTATTTCTTTTAAGAAGCAGAAACTGTCACATTTTTTCAACCTGCATGTGGAAGCTTGCTCACAATTATGTCAAAATGTGAAGATATTATGGACAACAATTGGAGGAAATATTTTCAGGTTTTTAGTATGTTCAGATTCTGCCTATATAAACAATATAGATTAGAAAGCACTACCAAAAAAAAAACATTCAAACAGAATATATTCACTTCTCTTCTTAAAAAGAGCTGTAATTAAGTTTCTCTCTTTACCTGATTGAGGTTACTTTTAAGTGTTATCTTTATGGTCTCGTCTCTCTCTTCTCTCAACAAAAAAGATGCTAACACATACACGGAGAAGACTAAAAAGGAAGAAGGGGGAAGATGGGATGACCCACATAAAAAAAATCTACTGAAGTTGATAAGAGCTTAAGTCTCTGCAAAATTTCTTCTTTTTTTCCCTTCTCCACTTCTGCCAGGTGCAACACAAAGGAGAGAGCATGACCTTTACAAACCAAGTGACCTCATAACTGCTAAAGCTCTTTAAAAAGATGTAAGTTCTCTCTTATAATGAAAGTGTCCCACAGAAAGACGAAACACTTGTCTACTCACAGGACAGAGTAGGGCTTCTTTCCAGCCACAGTGTAAACTGAACTTCCAGTCTCTGGGTTTGAAAACTTGGACCTGAAAATAGGAATGAACAGTCTCATAATGTCCCAGGAGAATATGACTTATTCTGCTGCCAGGTGACTCTCTCCTAATTTATCTCAAAAACCAGCTTCTATGCAATTAAAAGCTAAAGAAAAATCTCTCACTTATAATTTAATATAATAGAAGATGCTGTAATGATGGAATAATAAATTCATTTATACATGCATACATACAGGAAGAATATATTTGAATATAAACTAAAAAATTGACATTTAAGATGGAAAATACAACATACAGGTGCATTTTTTTCTGCAACTGAAGCCACGCTAAAGCCATGCTAAACTGCTAAAAGTAACATTATGCAAAATAACTTTTCATGATTCTGGATTTGCTTTGGACGTCCTAATCTTAGGTTAGATTTGCAGCCTGTAGGGTGGGAGTCAATGTTTGCTTGTTTTTCTTTTGAGAGGTAAATAAATTTGGAAATATGTAATTAATATGTAATTAATATTTGTACCAAAAAGCAAGACAAATATCGTTTAAAAGTCCAACTGCAGAAAGTTTAACCTGAAAACTCAAGACCTGAACCTGAATATTCTGCAGAGCTATTAGTGTAACATTCTGGCTAATATCCACACCAGTTAGATAGAAAAGTAGATATACTTAACATGTTGTTAACAGAGAGTCTTTAATTGCTGTCATAGAGAAGACCCCAGAGAGGAAAAAATTACACATTTTCCCTTTTTGATGGCTAAAACGTTTCAGTGGTTGCAGAATGATTCCACTGTCACAGGTGGGGATCATCTAAAACCCTATTAAGTGACCCAGTTTGCCCTTTAAATAGAAGTTTTAATGTGCCATGTAGACACATGCTGGCCAGATCCATGCACAGACATGTTCTTACAGTGACAGAAGCCTCACATGGAAGTTTCCTGAGCTACCAGATTAAAATTTTGATATAACTTGTCACTTTGGTAAGAGCCTACAACAATGAACAAACCCAAAAGATGAAGTTGCTTACTGGATATGAAGCCTTAGATTTTTTTTTTTCATCATTTATTTTTAAAAGCACAGAATACTTGGAGTAGCATGAGAATCCAAATGAAATTTAGCAAACTTCCATTAACTTCAACCAAGCAAGAGTTTCACACATTCATACTGACACCAGCTAACACACAAAACCATTGACAAAGGGTAAGCCTGCATAACCAGCTGCTTAAGACATGAAAGATGCCATAAATAACATCATCAGATGGGCAAAATTTGCCCAGTTTTCAATTCAGAAATTAAAATAACATTCCATCTATACCATTTTTTAGATGCCTGCAGAGCTTGGCACCAGAACTGAAGCATTAAAATCTACTTCAAAGCTGTTGCATGAGTATAGAGAGGATTCTCTTAAACAGCAAGATACCATCACAACTAGCATGGGAGTTGGAACAAGCGACATTCCTTCACAGAATTCAAAAATAGCCTCCAAAGAAGAGAGAGGTATTAGCTGTCAAGCTATCTATTGGCAGTGCTCTCCAGAGCAGCCAGAATCAGGTTCCCCATTTCATCCTGATTTTTTCCCAGGCTGGGCTCAAGACCTGACAGTTCTCTCAAAGTACACAAGACTTCCTCACAGCTCCCTCAGTGTGCTTCAGCTTTTCTAAGAAAGATGGCCACCATTTCTCTATCTCACCTCATCTCTGTCCCTAGTTCTGCCATATCAGTTCTTCTTGCCATCATCCAAATTTGTCTCATGAGGCTTTTCTTTGCCCTTGCCTGCCTCAGTTCCCTGAAGTTATGTCTATGTGAGAAAGTAGGAGATTCAGAAGGTGAATCAGACCTGAAAGCCCATGATTTTTTGCAAATTCCATATCTAGTTTCACTGCAGAGGCAAGTATGTGACTCCAAATTAAGTCAAGTACCTCCTAATGTGAAATCTGTAATCTTCTCTTCACTTGAGTTTTCTATACTGTAAAGCAATAATCTACCACAAAGTGCTTTCAGCTAGAGAGCACACCACTAGCAAGTTATGCTGAAATTACGTCCTATCGCATTCTTTTTGAAATGCATTTTACTATTTGTTCTATGAGGTTATTTCTTTGAAGCACAGTAAGATGTTTGCTACTCCCAAAGTTGAAAACAGCCTGAGAAAAACACCAGGTGTGACTATGACCTTTTTAATGTGGGAAACAGGTCTAAGGTAATAAACGCTTTAAATAAAAACAGTAAATGCTTTTAAAAATGACATACAGAGAAAATGCCATTGTATTTTCACACAGAATATTTACACACATAAAAAAGTAGGTCAGTATTAGCTCATGATTCCAGCTCTATTTAATTTTTAAATGTCTTCCACGGGTAACGTGTCTCCTTTTGTGTCCCTGTCAGACCTTTCCCATTTCTGCCTTATAAAAATAAAACCTATAAAAACCAACAAAAAAACAACAACAACAAAAAAACCACCTCATTTCCCACTCTTCAGATTAATCATTTTTTCCTCCCTGTCTCCTTCAATCTCCTTGCTCACTCTCTGGTAGCCTTCATATCTCCATTGCAACACTTCCTTTCTATGCAAGTTCCCAACAAAAGATTATGAAGGAAAATAAGTCCATTACAGATTAAGGTTGTTACCATGGTTATCTCTGACTGTTATGTTTAAGAAAATTTATAATAAGGAAAGCACAAATCTCACATGCCCACCTCCCTACATCATGGGAGAGATTCACGTGTAAAGTTTTGAGAAAGTCTGGATTGTAATTTTCATATCTCATTTGATAAGTGTATAATTTGAAACCTGATATGCTCCAACACCTGTAAGGCTTTGCATTTTATATTTCAAATAACACTACTGATTGTTTGAAATGTTTGGATTCTAAGCATAACGAGAGCGTGATAAGATTGATGCTGTATTTTGTTTACTAAGTGTACATTTTTCTCCTGAAAATAACATATCTGCAGAAGTACATGAATGGACCTATAAATGAATGATCTGTCTATTGTATCTTAAGATCTGCAGTGGTTATATACCTGTTACATTGCTCAAAAATCATTGTGTTTTCAAGAAGAAAACCTGAAAATTATACTAATTTTCTCCAACACAGGGCCTTTCCTAGTTTTTTTGAAGTTTGGAAGAGATGTTTATGTCAACTAGCAATACCTATAAAGAAGATGAGGCCCTTTCATCCTGTGTTGCAGAAATATAATTTTCAGCTAATGATTCTGCTAATTTTCACGGAAAATTATGAACATGCCTTATTTGTGCATTTATTTATATATTTTCCAGAGAATAAAAAAAATCCATTTCCTATTTTGAAATTCAGGCAACTTATCAATTCAAGTTTTTGAGAACCAAGTAAAATGAGTTCAAATGGGAAAAACAAACAAACACCACCACCTCAAAAAAAACAAAAACAACAAAACAAACAAAAAAAACCCCTAAAACTAGATGCAGCTATCTAAGCATTCGACCTGTTTTTCCATTACAGATTGTTGAGGAAAGGAAAGGTGAAAAGGATATTGGGTGAGAGCTTAGAGTGCAAATCCCTGTTTTTTCTCTAAATTTTGGTGATAAAATATGTTACTCAGACCTCCAGAAGATTTTGAAAGGGGGTGTTCCACTGCTGCTCAATTACTCTGTACTTTCTATATGTACATCTACGTATTCACATGAACACATACACACACTCACACCTTTATTCCTGCCTTTCTCCCACACACTTAAAACAACCCCACACTGCAAATCCACTGAGAAGAATTTAAGATAACTTCAAAGCTATATGGTTACACATTCAAGACTCAGGAGGCAGAGCAAAGTACAAGCTAAACTTTTAGATTTATAGCAGTGGCAATCTCTGCATTGCTCTTTGTGGTCCCATACAGATACAACAGAACTTATAACTTCCAGTACTTCAGAGTCAAAGGAATAATTAATTATTTCTAAATCTACTTCAATTTTAAATCCTATAATAATAAAACTGAGATAATTAACAGTTTGCCAAGAAATTCCAGATCAGTGCTATCCAAGGTACCTAAATGAACTGCATGGGGAAAAAAAGATGGGAAAAAAGGTTTTTGTTCTTTCACAAATAATAATTCTATATAAATTGACTGTGATGAATGCTGGTACTGAAGTGAGTGAGATTTAAATGCTACTCTCAGCAATTAAACTAAAAACAGTTAAATAGCTGTTCTAAAGTTACTGAAGCATAACTCAAGTAAGTAATTAAGCTAGGCATAAAAATGCTATTTCAAATTTATTGTATACACAGCTCACATCTAAAGGAATATGTTCTTTTGGGATCTTTTTTTCCCAGTTCTGTATCTTGGACAAGGATAAACATAAGACAAATTAATTATATTTTGCTTCTTTCTTCCACAGTTATAAACCAGACTGTCAACAGCATATTGCATCATTTGTTCAGGAATCTGCAGGATTTGGGGTACTAACCCTGCCTTTCTTTCCATCCCATCTGCTGTGGAAGTGAATGTAGAAGGTTGATGTCAATACTTTAGAAGACTGTTTTAAGAAGGCAGGTGTCATTTTAATGGAGGAGATGGGATGGCTTTTTATGGGTTAAGTTTTCTCCTGACTCAACTGCATCTCATTTTTTCCTGTTTTTATGTTAGTTAAAGTATCTTCGACACAATCGGGTTAGAAATTCTGAATATTTATGCCTATAAGCTGTAGGCATAAAAAAAGAGGCATGGGCTATTAAAATCAAAATGCTCTACAGACAGTTCAAGATTTTCCAGCTTTGTTATTGATTTAATCAGCAATATGGTCTCCAAAGGAGTAAGAATACAGAAGATCACAGTAGGAAACATACAGTAAAGCTGAAGCCATGGCATAACATATTGCCATACACTCATTGGTATGAACACTACCATAAGTGCATTCAAAACATTTATCTCCTCCTGCAGTAGCTGCCTGCAGCTATACTAACCTGGTGCCTCAACAGCTTGGGCACATCAAATGGAGAGAATCAAAAGAGACTGGAAGGTCTCCTTTGGATGATCTCCAAAGCCCAGGGTATGGCCGGGAAGTAATTTATTAAGCATACTTATTTGGCCTGAAGATTTATTACAATTTATTGTTTCCTCTGGGAAATACAAAACCAAATATAAGTACTGACAGGTGTTATCTTCAAATTCATTCTTTATGAAACCTCAGTGGTCTTCAGTTACTCAACAACTATTTTCTAGAGGCAAAAGGCCTTTACTGGCAACAGAAGTAATTCAGAAGAAAACTGGTGAAAACAGGAGTTGCCAAAACAACTTTAATAAAGGTATATAAATCAAGAACAATCATAAGAAAAAATTAATTATATTTCTTAAGCTTCAGAAGAAAGGGCAGAGCACATTTTATTTGGAGCAAAAAGGGATAAAAGGTACTCAGAACTGTGAAACAAAGGAAACTGAAACTGTGTAACATACTAGACATTCAGACTACTTTGATATAACAGTGCCAGACAGTCTAAGAGCAATGGACATGTTATTTTCTGTAGCTTTCAAAGCCAAAGCCTACCTTGAGATTCTTGGAAGAGAAGTGCTAAGATGAAAATGAACTGCTATTAAATATGATTTGGAGTTGTTATGCTGCTTTATGATTACTTTTGTTGACAATATTTTCCACCTGCCACCTCTGTAATCAAAGATTTTTTTCATTTTGTTAGAAACTTGCTGAATTGTAACATTAGTCTTGCCTAGTTTTAAAAGTGGCTCCAGATAAAGCTAACTAATAAGAACAGAGAGGATTTCTTTTTTATAACTTTGTAAATTTTATTAAACTGTGTGTACATGAACCTGAGACAGATTTGAAAGACCAAGGTATTGGGGTAAGCTTCTTTTAAATTTCAAATTTCAACATCAAGCAATAGATTTTGAGGAAAAGCCCTTCCTATGTGGCAGGCACAGACAAGCAACTCTGGCGAGAAGCAGATGGCAGACATACAGCTGAATGCGCTGAATATTTTACCAGGATCATCACTCAAATCAAAAAGGGAAGAACAGAATAGACAGACGAAGGAATGGAAGTAACTCTTAATGCTCAGATTTGCCTCAAGACACAAATTTAAAAAACTGAAGTGGAGAAAACCACTACCTCTTCACAAATTGCTTCAAAATTGTCTTGCTTCTGTCACAGAAGCAAGTTTACCTACTCTGGAAATGTGGCAACTATGAAAAATAAAGTCTCACTTCTTAGCTCTGTTGTTGGGACAGGTAGGATTAATCACTCAAATCTTTAAAAACTGATCAAGGAGAAAGACTAACTAGGATTAAGAGATACTGGGAAGAAAATAATTAATCCAAAAGGAAATTTCTAACTTTATTTTGAGTTTAAAAGCAAGTCAAACTAATACCATTTCACACTGAAAGAGGGAGATATGGGGATATCCTGGCCTACATAATTTTACTATTCAAGCAGATTATCTTTCTTCCTTCATATTTCTAAACTGAATATGTATATAGATCAGCCCTAAGAAACTCTTAAATATAACTCAGTTTTCAGTTCTGAAGGCTTTATTTAAACAGGCAGAGATAGGAAACAGAATCTTAGTCATACAACAATAATAACACAATGGCAGTGTCGATCTATTTCCCCAGGGTGACAGAACTGGGATTTGCATAGCACTTGGACTGAGTATATCCCATTTTAAACGGTTGCAGTTATAGATTGCATATGTTATTTTAGTTATGACTGGTCAATTTACAGGCAATTTTATCAGCTGTGATAAAATCCAAGCATACAATATTCTCCCATATTGCTCTGGGGTCTTGATTTTATTCTTATTTTGAGAGGTACTTTTGGCACCTTCAAGAGTTACCTGTAATACGCATTTAGAAATCGGAGAATTTGTGATTCAACAAAAATGCAGCTGTCATATTATTCACTTTGGTGTCAACAAAACCAGTTGCTGAATGCCCAAAACAATGCACAAACTTGATAAAAAAGCAATAATGCGGTTCAGCTTTCCTGGTGTGTTTGTGAAAAAACACATTGAATTCTTATCCAGTGGACAAAACAACCAGGACAGCTTTATATTATTTTACTTTTAATTTGTTAATGACGGGCTTAGAAATTTTTCATATGGAAACTTCTTTCTAAATCTAAGAATATTTTTTTATTTAATTTCTCAGACAAAAATAATTTTCTTGAGCGGAAAACTTCAGTTCAAGTGTAAAGTTTCTTTCTAGCAATGAAGAATATTAGATTCCAAGAAAAAGACCCCTGGACAATAGAACAGCAAAAACTCTCAGCAACAACATCCTAAGAAGTAGAAACACTTAGAGAAACAACTGAACACTGAGACTGATTGCCCAGAGAGGATATGCAATTTGTGTCCTTGGATATATTCAAAACTCAGTGAACAAACTGAGATGATTGGGCCAGCTTTAAGCAGGGTGTGGGAATAAGAGAGCTTCAGAGGCCCCTTGCAACCTCTAACATTCTGCACTTGCATGATTCTATTTTTGCTAACTCTGTGCAAGTAATTTTCTCCAAATCACTCTATTAAGAAGATAGACAAAATAATTGAAGAATTGAGAAGAGAAGCACAGGAGGAATGAACTGGTTGCTCAGAGGTAATTGCTGAATTATTATCAGAACCAGAACCACCAGATAAGAAGTGCTGACAGTAAATTGGGCTGTTTATTCATTAGTATTTCTAGTGAGCACTTACTACTATGTTCTTGTTAGAATTGAGTCTAAAGCCAGTTTGAAAGGGAAATAATGAAATTCACAGAAGCAAAGCAAGAAGTACTGAAAGGGAATAAATACAGGGAGAGACATATGGAGTAATTAAGATTCAAAGTTCTCAGATTATAGGAAATCATGGTGTCTTTTGTATTAAGAGAGACAAGCAGAGAGAACAAAGCTAGTGGAAAGAGCCTGAAGTCAAATTGAGAGAGGAAGCAGTATGGTACTGGTGGAAGAAGGAAACCTACAGTGAGTGCCTGGGGTGCATATGTGATGGAAGAATAAATTTATTGGAGATGGCAGTGTGTAGTGACAGACTGCAAAAGAGATAAAACCAACAAAGACCTCCTTATGCACATCAGTTTTGCTGCTACAGTAGATCATATTCATTGAATCAATATGCCAAAGGGATACTAAAGAATAAATAAAATCCGTTAGAGTTGAGAGGATACAGTTTGCACCAGTTAAGAAAACATTTACTTAACTGAATAGGTTATAGTATGTTATTATAGCTGTATAATAAAATTGTTTCTCTGCATCTTGGAGTACCTGGATACTTGTTTTGTGAATGAAGCATTTTCTGCACACTTTAGAGATAATGACTCAGCTGGCTACAAAATTTCTTCTAGCCATCCTGTACCTTCCAGCACCCTCTAGTAGAATTAAATGCCTATCAATTGACAGGAGAATTCGAAAAAGTTTTAGAGAATGAGGCAGGCCATTATTAAAAAAATGATAATTTATATTTTTGAGCAATTGACAATGATCTAGGTGATATGTTGTGTGTGCATGTTTTGGATGACAGAAATCAGATGTGTGGTATCAGCGCTTATGGCAGCCTCTGTCTAGTCTCCTTATAATCATGAGGTATGTTTCATCAACATAATCACTCCTAGCAATAATAGGATTTGATTAGTGAAATTATCTGTTCTCTCATCAGGCTCCTATAGCCTGAAGTAATTTTCTGAGTTCGTTAGTGCTACATGTGACTTTGAATGAATCCCACGTGTTGTATATTAGACCCTTTACTAAGTATGTTTCTGCTGTCTTTACATTCTTTAAAAATGTTTATCCAGAGCCCTCAAAAAAATGCAAATACTTAATTTTGCTATCTTTAGCAACAACCAAGTGTCTGTGCTGGAAAAAATTCAGACAACATTCCAGCAGAAAAAATAGTTCTAGGAAGCTGAAGAAAATATAGCTGTGGGACATATTAATTAGTACCAGCTCTGTCGTATACATTATAGACCAAGGACAGATTTGTGCTTATTCCAGATTCCGTCAGGAGCCCACCAATAATTGATGTCACGGAAAACATGGAGAAAAATAAATTATGCTTTGGTCAGAACCATACTTACTACCCAAAAGTATGCTAACACTTTCTATTTTTCTTGTTTTCTGCCTTGTAATGATAGAAGAACTTGAAACATTTATACCAGTTACAGCCAGCATCTTTGTATTTGACATGTAGTGTGGAACCATTTGATACCTTTCTAACCTACACCAAGGATGCATAACCAATATTGTAATAGTCCTCTGGCCATTCTTTATAATGTGTTCCTGGACCTATAGACACCAACCATGAGCAATCCTGTTGGCTTCAACACAAGAAAATGAACTAAGTGCATGATAACAGGCATATACACAGCACTTTTAAATGCATGAGTTGTTTTTTTGGTTTTTTTTTAAGTAAGTACAAGTCTGGGCCTTCAAGGGTTTTCACAACTGTAACACATTACTAATATGCATGAACATCCTCCCCATCCCCTCACACTCCTTGCTTCTGCATCCTTAGCATCTCATAGAAGGTCACTCAAGATTTTCCATACAGCCTTTTTTTGCAAATTTAGTGTGGACTCTTCAATACACAAATTTGAATTTTGGAATGACAAACCTCATCTGATTTACTACATCACAGTTCTGTCCCCTTAAAAGGAGTAGATGCATCAGTCATATATCATCCAGGTGTCTCATTTCCTGAGAATGCAGGCAGCTATTTTCTTTTCATTACCTAGTTTTCAGTCAGCAGTAAGAATATGACAGTCAAAATTTAGGATCATCTCAGCCACAGGTACTGTACAGATATGTTAATAAAAAATGCCATTTTTTCTTTTTTCATTCATGTCAACCTGAATAGGTATGCAACACAGTCTTTGGAGGGGCAGAAATTAGGGGATTAGTTTTGTAACCCTTTGTAGAATATTGTTGCTGAGCAGCTTCTTTGTGAATCAGGAAGGTGACCCTGCAATCATCACAGCTCATCAAATTTCGCTTAATAAGAACTCAAGAGGGCACTGGTGAGAAATACAGTGTAGAGGGATAACTGGAACGAATTTGATGATACTGCTTCACAAATTGTACCTAGTACTATTAAATTAGTTTGATGCGTTGAAATCTCAGTGGAAAAACTAAACAAGGCAAGATTTATAGGAAAAAAGAGATTTCTCTCAACTAATATTGCTCAATACAAAAAACAAACTTCCAGTTTAAAAGAATTATGTCAGATAGCTTCCTCCTTTCAAAACCACATCAGCTGGTCTCACAATCTTTTCCCAAAAGCCAGTGCTTTACCCACACATCACGACAGCCACAGCATTGCTATAGCAACTGGAGGGAGAGTTGCTAAAAATGTATACAATTCAATCATTCAGCAAGACTAATTTGCAAAAAGTAGCCAATAAAAAAAAGCGAAGAGATGCCACTGCTACACACCTCTCCACATCCTCCCACCAGAGAGAGAGCACACACAGACTCTCACTCACCTGGCACTCTTCACCATCATTAAAAATGAGAAGTTTTACTGATGTAATTGAAAAAGACATTCATTTATTGGAAACTATGTGGTGTCAATACATGTCGGAATTATTGTTTTCTACCTCTCAATATTTGCCACTACACCTATTCCACTCACGTTTAACAAAGTATGTAAAACAAACACATTTTTGGCATTGCAATTAGTTTTTAAAAATGTTTTTCTCAAGCCCAGGAGACCATTAAACTCTAGTCTTCAGAATGCTGCACGTGACACACGACACAAATTTATATATCTCAGAAGTCAGTCCTGTTAGTTCCATCAAAACAGTGGAGGAAAATATGGTTAGAAAGGTTCAGCACCCCTTAGAAGAGGGGTTTACTGGAGATCAGGTTTTTGCACAGTAACACATGATCTCATTCAGTTCAGAAAGTTCATGGGAACTTTCCCAATTGAAAAAAAAAAATTTAACTGGAAATTACTTTTAAAATAATTTAATTTCTTGTACTAAATACTATGGTTTTTGCAACATACACACTTTCAAAATATTTTTTCTACTACTGAATGTACTTATATGAGGGAAAAGCTCAGATTAGGTTTTATTCCTCTAACTTCAGACACATTAATAATCCCACCCAGAAGTTACCATATTTTATGTCTCATCTATTAGACATAGAAGTTAAAGTGTCTGAGTCTTCCTAACTTGACTCCTCAAAATAAAATTTGACTTCTTTGTTCATATACTAGAACTTAGGTGTCATGGTTTCAACGCTATGTGATCAATAAACATCACTTCCATCTACATACTCAAACACCAACTTTGGTTTCAAAGGCATAATTAGCTGGAGTTTAAAAACTTAAAACAGTCAAATTAATTTTTTGTAGCTTGGTTTCCATGTGAGACCTCAAATACTGAATTATATTGCATCAAGTACAATATTCCATCAACTTTTTGTTATTTTTCTTTCCTCTACTACAAATATAGAAATAGATTTTTTTTCTTGCCCCCAAATGCCCAGTGTTACTGTCTAAATACTTATCAAGCCTAGTAGGTGGACTGAACTTTTAGTCGGAAATGCTTTTAGTCCTTTTGGTACAAGGGTGGCTTTCTGCAGCCATCAGCTGAAGTTCTGAAAGCACTTGAAAGGTGTTGTTCTCTTTTGATAGCAGCTTGTGTGATAAATATGCCCACTGATAGCAGAAACCTGCAAGCAAACCTTCCAGCTGATGCCACGCATAACCCATAATTGTTTATTAGCACTTCAGCTCATTTCAGATAAGAGTGTCTCCAGCGTTTTCCCCCCAGTCTCAAGAAGTTTGTAGTGCAGACAATGTTTTGGGTTGAGCAGACAGACTGGAGAGCCACAAGTGCCCTCTTCTGGATATCCGATGCTACTCCAATTTATCCATGGACCAGCACGGAGGACTGATTCGTGATCAGATATCTCAAACGTTCTCTGCTGAAGTATTTTGTATTCTGCATCCCTTGTCTGTAAATGAAAAGATTTCTTGAATTGTAAGCTTTTAAATACAAGCTACACAGGCTAAAGAGCACCAGCCAAATAGCTTAATAAGAAAATACCTAGGTGTGTAATTTCGGAAAGATTATTTCCCCATCATTTATGGACAATGTCTCTGTCAATATGTTTCTTAACTGAATACAGAAAATGGACCTTTAATCCTATCATTTTCAAGAATCATTTATATTAAGAATAGTCCTCCTTCTTTTTCCTCTAACTTATTTTTCCTTTTTTTTTTTTTGTTTTATAATATCAATAAAGATAATCTATATATGAAGGCAAACATTAGAATGTCAAAACTCAAATATTAGTGTATCTTATACCTAGCTACAAATCCTCAGTGAGGTAGATAAGGTTTCTCAATTCCCATCTGTGCTGGGAATGTTCACAGTTCTGAAATGCACCAAACCACATCCATAAATCAGTATATGGCTAAATACAGAATTAATATATTTCCTATAGGTTTAGATATCTGCATTTGACAATCCAGGCATATGCATTCTCATACATTTAAATGAATGTTGTGAATGACAACACAATTTACACATTAAATGTTGAAAGAAACGCTATAGACATGGGTTTACAACCAGCAGCATTTGGAAAGTTATGAACAAAACTGAAACAAAATCGAGAAATTTTTAATTAAAGGATTGATTTTATTTCACTTCAGGTTATCATTTTGACATACAATAACAACCAGGAGGGTCACGTAAGCTGTGTCCAAGTTCCTCTCATACTCCATCTGACTTCTGTCTAAAGGATATGGGGAAAAACAGCTTATGAGACCCAGTAATTCTATGTTATATTTTGTTCAGCATAAGTTCATATTACTGACACCCAGCACATACAGGGCAGCAACCCGTCTGAGATCCATTCATGTGAGAAAAACCTGTCATGTTTCCGATGCATAGAATAAAGGCAAACTTTAACCTTCTCAGCTTAGGCATGGAAAATCCAAAGTCAAAAAGAAAGAGTGGAAATCCAATGTTTAATTTGCAAGCACTCTAGACAAGTGGAGTGTTGTCATCAATTATTGTCATCAATTGTTTTGCAATTTTTCTTCTTAGCTAATATCATCATGTCATTCTTCAAGGTGAGTCTGGAAATCAACAAACAGAAAAGTTCTTTCCATCATGACTACTTGACTACTAAGCGATGTGGGGAATCCACCCAGCTCAACTGTGCTCAGAATCATAGTTCACTGCCTTGAGATATATATATATATATGTATATTTAGTACCTCCACCTATATTTTATTTCCTCAGTTTCTGTGTAGCAGCTTCTGTAGCTCCCAGATCCACTGCTAATCCAATTCACTATGGGTTCATAGGTGGGAAACTAAGTCAGGAGAAAAGGAAAGACCCAGTCAGCCAAAAGATAACTTTCAGTTTGCATTGCAAATTTTTCTAGAAAATCCCGGCCCCCTCAGCACAAAACATGGCATTAAGTAGTCATGCTATGCAAAAAAAACCCCAAAAGTTGCAACAGAAGTCACATGAAAGACATACTGGTCATTTGTTGCAGGCTGGACTTGGAACATTAATCAAAATTAATTAGATGACCTGAGAACCAAAGGAACCAAAGGAACTAAATATTAAAGCAAAAATTTCAAAGCAGCATTCAAACTCTACATCCCAGATATGCATTCCAATTTTCTTCTTCCCCATGAAAAATTGCTGATAAATGTGAATTTCTGATTTATTCCTTGGAGAAGTATTTCCTGTCTGAGCCAGAAAATCCATGTAAATGAACTCAAGTAACAGATCATTTTTTTATTTTATTTTGCTCTGCTCATATTGGTTATACCAATTTTTGTTGCTGTCTGTAGGTGATTGGAAAATACAATGTATAGATGATGCCAGATAGCAAAGGAGAACTAGCCATTGTAGATGTGGTAGCAGCTGTGGAAATGCCAACCTACTTCATGTGTAAACACTAAAGAGGGGAAACCAAGGCAATTCCCATCTTCCTCTTGCCTGGCACATAGATCTATTTGTGGATGTATGGCACCTATTGGTCGGGATTTGCACACAGTAACTTTCTTGTTATCCCAACGATAGGTGTGCTGATTAAAAAAAAAAAAAAAGAAAAAAGAAAAAAAGCCCTCAATTATCTATGTCTTAAAGATTTTTCACAACATCTTCAATTCTGTGGTGTCTTGGATCAAATAGCCTCCTCATATTTTTAACCTCTCTAGATCTCTGAACTAACTTCATTGGTCTGTGCTGCTTTTTAGCACATCTTTATCTGACGAAACTCATTAACATGCTGGCTATATCATTTGCTAATCACTAATGAAAATGTTAAATTAGATCAGACATAAAATTGATCTCTGTGACATCTCACTACATACTTCTTGCCCTTCACGTCCCAGCTCAATATACTCTTGCTTATCATTGTCTTTATTTACATTCAGTCTTTTAGACAGTTTTCAGCCTCTCTGTTATTCAAGACAATTTCCATTAATTTTTCAATGAGACTTTGCAAATCACTATGTTATTAATTTTTATTATCAAAAATATTTAATTAGATTTTACGTATACTAAGCTTCCTGTACCCCTATTTTTCCTCTGTTATTTAGTAGATGATTTAGAAGTGACTTGTGCCTGATATTCTTCGTTCTTTCCTTATTCTATTACTCAGTAAGTTTTGAGAGCTTGCAAAAGCAGCATCTGTTTCCATATACTACCAAGACCTAAAGTTAGGAGTCTGGCACCATGCTGTAATTCTTAGGATCATGCTTTCTATCAGCAATATATTTATCCCATCTCAGTGGCAGCTTCTCAGTTCTCCATGACCTTCATAAGTCATTGTAGGTGGTATGGTCACCACCCTATAGAGCCTGGGATGCATATGCTCAGAATAGCTAATCTATGCTTTTCCTCCCAACCTTCTGGCCCTATCCCCATAATATTTTTTTAAACAGTTCTGATTTTCTTCCTTGCTACAAACTTCCTTAGACAAAAAGGCAATAGCCTTTACTTATATACTAAGCCCTTTCATTTCTGCTTTTTTTTTCTTTCAGTGTTTTAATGCTGCAGTTAATAGGAATGTTAATACACTTCCTTGCTACAGAGAAAAAAAAAACCCAAAAAAATATAGTGGATTTATATATGGGTGTTAAAACACCATTTTAAAATCCACTGATATCCAGCACAAATCATGTGGCACAATTCTGAAGAGAAGGCTTTTTTCTGGTCCATTTTTAAAACAAGAGCTATCAACACTTCCAAAAACTTTTCTGATTAACTAGAGGTTTTTTATAAATATTTTAAGAAGTCTTAATTAAACATCTGAGGAGAGAGATATTGCTCTTATTTAACTATCAAATAATCATCAAATAGATAACCAATACTTTGATACCAAGCTTACATTATTTGTTATTTTGGAATTGGTCAGAATGCTTAAATTTTTGGTGTGTGGGAAAAGCAATTTTTGTGCAACAAAGGTCATATACATCCTTAAATAAAAATTAATTATATCTAGGTCTAATTTTATTTATGAGCTTGCAGGGAATAGTATTAAGTTCCTGACACCATAGAACTGATTCATGATAATATGCAAGAAAATATGTAGTAAGTACGCCTTTGGAAGGCAAAAGTCAGGAAAGAAATATGTCTTTTATATATGTAGGTATGCAGCACACATCACATCAAAAAGAACTTGGATCTTTTCATTGATTATAATTTAGTAATTCATAAAATGCTACTAACTGTAGGGTTTAAAACACATCCAAGCAAAAAAATTCATTGATTATACATATTGTAACTACACAAGACAAAAATCACAAAGATATTTTGTTTCCTGTATACAGCAAAAATCACCAAAACAAAGAAGAAAAAAGCCTGAAACTACAAGAATTATTTTCAAAATAATGTTATATGGCTAACTTTCTGGTCCAGAGAAATTAATTCTTAGCTCTCTGGTGGAGAGAGAATTATGGCAGGTGCCCAAATGCAAGCTGCCTTTTCAGCTCTTTGTAAAAAGCTGTCACACATGACAGGGGACACCAGAAAAGTCTGCACCCTCCTGTACAGAGCCATGCTAGGATCTCCAGGACATGAGAATGGCAATAGAACTTTATGTATTAGAAGCAGATAGCAGAGGGTGAGATCAAACTAGATGCCTTTGCTTTAGATGGCTACAGACAGGTGAAAGTAATTTAATTCCATGTATATTACTTCATATAAGCAAAACAGAAGAGGAATTTAACATAAGTTTGAAGACAAATACAGAAATAGTGGGAATGTAATTTTCAATGTGAAGGTCTATGGCAACTTGCATAAAGTGTAGGGTATTGTGGTATGGAAGTCTGTTTTTAGGTTGCTTAAAAGCAGGTTAAAAACCACCCTTTGACAACACGCTTCAAAGTACTGAAATAGAGCAAACTATCCTGGATAAAAGTCTGATCCAAGTCTAGCAGTTTCCTCCAGCCCTTTGAGGCCAGTTTAGATTTAGAAATTTAGCTTGAATTTAGTGATAATTTTAAACTATTAAAAGAAAATTATCTCTTTGAATGCATATTTTTATTAAAGAACTTTTTCTCTGGAGGGAAGCTTACACATGAGTAGAGAAGTTACCATTAGATTGATGGAATATAAATTTTATCTATTTAAATTTCCAAATTCCTTTTCCTTATGTTTTTATTAAGTTCTTTTTCCCCATGTTTTGCTTTCCTTATGATCACAATTTGACACGGAGCTGATTTTAATTTTAAGCTGTTTGTAGTATACCCCTAACTTTCATCTCTTATTTGCACTTCCTGTGATCTCTTTGGAGAAAGAAACAAGTATTCCCATCTTTACAAGCAGCACCAGGAGTATTGTGGGAGCTACCAAAGTATGCACTAATAATGACAAGAGTAATAATTTTGACTGTTTTTTCTTATCTGCTCTATCAGAATCAATTCACCCATACAACAGTAGCACTTCACTATCATCCACCGATGATCTGCCAAAATATTTAACTTAAGAAATGACAAACATATCTTGGCTGCACACACACTGAAGTATTAAAATACTGGAAAGCAAGCTGTATGCTGCCCACGGTGGTTTTATTTATACACAGACACGGAGCCTCATTATGAGCATCAGCAGCAGCCTAAAAGCATTTCTCACACTCAATAAGGTTTTGGGTAGGAAAATCAGTATCACATAAAAGCAGTCACCTGTATTTGCAGACGCAAGATTTCAAACAAAAGACTGCATCAAAAGACCTAAAACTTGTAGTCAAAAACAAGCTAAGGAATTCTGTGAAACCAAGCATGCTAAAAAAAACAGATGAATTTTCAAGTTCCTGAATGCATAGAAACAATAATCTAAAACCTGTATCAAAAGTCCAGAACTGAAAGTGACAACATAAGGAACACTTCCTAGAGTCATTGTTGATGTTTCTCTGATTTCACCAGCTCAACATACAGCAGGACTCCCAGTAAAACAACTTTTCTTCATGAAAGGAATTAAAAATAAATCAGAAGATTACCATTATAAACCACCCCACCCCCCAAAAAATCCCACTACCTTAACAGCATCTTATCCAGAGCAGCACATGCAACTCCACATCTCAGCTGAGCTAGATTCCAAAGTAGAGGGGACTCAATGAAGTACAGACAAGGGCAACTACAAAGATTAAAGGCTTGCAACAGCTGCCCTACAATGACAGGTTAAGAAGACTGAGACTCCTTAATTTGGAGAGAACAAAGGAACATTACGCTTCAAAATTTTCCGAATGTAGTGAATGACTGCAAAGCTATTACTCACTAAATGAATAATGCTAGAACTAAGAACCACTCAACAAAGCTAGGAAGAGACTACATTAAAGCAGACAAAATACCATAAAGAGACAACAGTGCTCTTTATAACTTATTGATGTATCTCAAGATTGTGGAGGTAAACAGTACCAGTAAATAAAAAAAAATACACTACAGAAACAAACAAACAAGCAAAACAACCCCAAAAGAAGCCACATCAAATCTAAACAAAACAAAACAACTCCCCCAAAATATAAAAAACAAAAACAAAAAAAAAAAAACAAAACAAAAAAAAAATCACAGGGCTCACAGAAAGAGAAGTTAAAATACAAGAAAGATCTTTACTACCAATGTCCCTGAAAATGCAGTTCTAGGACACAAAAAAAACCAAAAACAACCCCAAGACAAACAAGAAAACACACACACGCACACACACACGCACACACACACACGCACACGCACACGCACGCGCACACACAAAAAAAAGCTATTCCCCAAATAGCACTTCTTATTCTCAGCTGGAGATTATTAAGTTGGATGGCCAGTTACTGTGACTCAGCTGGACCTTCTTATGCTGTAATTTGCTTTACCTTTTATCCTAAGAAATTCTATTTTTTTGTTACAAGTATGAAAATGCAATTATTAATAAAGCAAACCCATATTTATTGGACAGCCTGTTGACTAAGATAATATACAGTACTTCAAAATAAAATGTCAGAATTTATTTACTACAAGGAATAAAAACCTAACAGAAAACAACCCACCTGCCAAAGACTTTTTCACTGAATAACCTAGAAGGATTGAAGGAACGAGTGGACCCTACATGACTATACACCTAAAAAGTCAGTCACAACTACTCCTGACATTTAGGGACATCATATTAAGGACAATGAAGTAACTGAAGCTGGTGAGGTTTTTCTTTTAAAAGTAAGAAAATCAGTGTCTATACTTGTGATATTGAACTGCAGTGTTTTCTTAGAAATATGTATTATCAAAAGGATAACAACTGCCAACCTAGTGAAGAGCAATATAGAAAAATTATATTCAGATAAAAATTCTGGTCTTTTATCTGGGGTAAAAAAATCACAAACAATCAAATTTTGTCCAAGCCATCAATACACACTAGTTTTTCAGGTCACAAATATGTCCTTTATTGTTTTCTGCACTCACCTCTTCCTCAGGGTATTCTCTTTTGGTTCTTCTGTTAAAACCAAACAAACAAAAAATAGAATAACAACACCAAGGTTCTATTAAAGAATTAAGTATTTGATGGTAAACTTTTGACTTCTTATCTATGTTGTTCAATCTCTTAGAAAGTATTTTTGCTTATAGCCACTAGGTTGAATCCACTTCAGCTCCAGTGGCTTTTCACTGTAGGAACTACAGAGTACACAACCACTCACTATTTGTTTGCATCTGAAGTCATTAAAAGTGCAAAACAGTAAACTCTGTGTCAGCACCCAACTCCTGTAGATTGCTGGCTGATATGGTGTTCTCTACTGCAAAGTTTTATTCACTTTACTGGGACCTATACATATTTAAACTCATTAAACTATTTTACTTCTAAGTACTAAACCTAGCAGAAGTTTCAGATTCAGATGTCAGGCAGAAATACTCAAGCTCAAGTGCTCCTTTAGAGCTGGTGAAATGAAACCCTGGCAGTCAGACCCTTGGAAAGTCAGAGTACACAAACAAGGAGTGCAAAAGTCAAAAAAGCCATGTGATGTTATGTCTTCTGAAAAGAAGCCTATAAGGACAAACCTCAAATGTTGTGGTTTGATATGAAATTAAAGCTAAGAAAGGTCCATTAAATATTCATCGATTCATAAGTGAAGGTGGGATCTTAAATTGACTCATTCTAGCTGTGCATGCATAGATTTTACTTCAATCATTCAGATATCCTGACAAATTCTGTAGGTCATGAATTCTAACGTGCAGTAATTGCACTATGTCAGAGACATAAAACCACATATTAAAAACTAATTGAAATTAGTAATTAGGTTGAGCCAGAAAATTTCTAGAAAAACAGGTTCTGTCACTGAGCTTAACATTGAAAATTGCACTTTTTCACACCAGTATACCACACTAAGGAAATTGTTCTTTAGCTTTATTTTTGATTTAAATAAGATCCAGATAGCACACAATACAGACAAAAACTGTGATTATACTATTTGATTCTGGAATTTCTAAATTTCCAATGAAAAATTAAAAGAACAAGCCATTTGAGAATCCTTTCTTTAATAAGCAGTCCTATGCCACTGGTTACAATTTGGCACTTATATTATCAGAAATCACTGAGCCAGCATATAATTAGGATGAAAATGAAACTATGCATAATGCCCATAATTAGACCTTTGAAAGCTGAAACAAGTAAAACCATTAAATCAGTCAATGTTTAAATCAGATGGTCAGTGCAGCTACTCCCTAAGTTGTTCGCACATGGTTGCTGAGGTCCATAGGTGAACTGCAGCTCATACACACTGTGGAGGCATTTTGCAGGAAGCCATGCTTTGTTACCTCCTACACTGACTCAGGATTATCACCTACCATGTTCCAAGAACTGCAGCAGTGCACTGCAAAGAGAGCACAGCACACTGACCAGACCAGCAGCCTTTTGAACACACTAGAGAATAGATAACCCCAGTTTACAAAAATACAGCCAATTAGTGCATATGATCTATGTTTTTAGTGTTCTGAGTGAATGTCCTGTTTGTTGCAGTTAATTGACTTGTATATCCTTAGCAATTATTTATTTTATTTCCATGTTCCAATTTATTTTGTGTGCTTCCTTGCTTCAGTAATAATTTTTAAATTCAATGATCAAAAAAGCTCACCTGTGCAATTGCCCTTTCACAACAAACACAAGACACTATCTCCCATGCAGTTGGACAATTTCATTAGAGAAGATCTGGAGAGTTTTGTCTGAAGCTTTTCTACATGCAACACACAAAAAGAAATTCTCTAAAGGTACCAATTTGTGTCAAAAAACACTTCTAAATTCTGGCAAAATTTAAAAAAAAGAAGTTATTCACAACACATTAAGGGCTTTATTCTGCTATTTCTGCCATGGGGAAACCTGATTACTCAGCAGACTTGTGATATTTAAACACAGAGATTTGCAGAAGAGTGTCCTATATACTGAAGAGTGCATAGTCCTGGGACTCTGAATTCTGACATTAACTATATTCTTACCTACGTTTTCCTCAAAAACAATACCAGAAAAAGAAGTTATAAGTACGTGGACTGAGTAACACAAACTGAGAAACAACAACAACACCCAAAGCCAATCTAATCAGATATATAAAAAAAGCTTTTTCACTGTGAGGACAGTCTCTACCTGTTGCATTTCCATCCAAACTTCAATATAAAGTTAATATATTTATTTTTCTAGCCCTTCTGGGAGTGAAGGGAAACACTGTTTACAGCTCAGCCACAGGTATCATCAATGTAGATACTAGATTATGCAACACATTCCACAGTTCCTGTGTTGTCCCAACAAAATTAGACCAATTCCTTTGGAGGAAATCTGTTTATCTGCTTTATGCCAAAAATCAGGAGGCAGACTGTAATACTGAAATTAAACTAGCAGGAACATAGAGTCCTTCTGACATGGTAAAAAAGCATAGGAATTATGCCTGTGGCTATCCATCCAGTATTTAATCCAAGTAATCTAAATTGATTGTTCTTCCACAGTTTCTGTAAATCTACTTCTATATGTCCCTAAAAAAAAATCTTAATGCAGCACCCACTGGACACAGACAGACAGTATTTCATTAATTTCAATGTGTTTAATGTGTTTTAACATGTTAGCTCTGCAGCAATGGTATTCAGTTAGGAAAGATTCACTCATGTAATGCCTTACATATTTTCTCAGCTCATAAGGAGCTGCACAGTACTGCAGGGAGCATACTGTAGGGTTATTAAATGCTATTATTAAATATGTCATATTATTGCTGAAATCTGTACAAGGCAAGAAAACAGAGAACCCTCAGTATTTGAACTTTAAATATTATATAGTATTTCAGTAGCTGCATTTTCACTACATGATTCCAAAAGGTCTCCATAGCTGGAATACAATCACAACCCAAGCTGAATATATTACAGTAAATGTGACACGTTAGATGATAACTGTGGTGTTATGGTTTAAGGATTTACAGTCATGATGTGAATGCATTATGCACAGTGATAGTTTTCATAATTTATTCATAATTTTAGGAATCCTATGAAAAATATAGAGGCACTTTAAAAATCAGATCAATGATACGTGCATCACTGAGTAGTTGAAACTCATATTTATTGTGTGTTCCCATGTGCTTTTGTGCATTATTTTGCTGAGGGCCAGATTCCAAAATAGTAGCAGTTTTTTTGCTGCTTTTGCCATTTTACTGAAGCAAACATAAAAGTTTGGATTCTCTAAGATCTTTTGTACCATCTTCCAGTAACAATCCACGATTTACTGAGATTATGGATTAAGAAGCTCCCCACGGAATTAAAAACTGAAAAAAACCATAGGTGTATATTAATTATTAGAGAAGTCAAGTCATTGGTACTTTGCATCCTCCCTGTTGTCAAAGCTTGGTACCACACTAGAAGATGCCATGTCAGCCTCCTGGCCTACATGACCGAGGAAATAAATGGTGCCCAGTGATAAATGGTGCACATTGTACCACACAGCTGCAGTGTGACACCTCCAGAGCTGTCATCCTGGGTGCTACAAGGGACAGAGCCCCTATGGACTGTGTGAACTTAACTAATACAGAACTCACAAAGGAATACTAGGAATAAAGATACAAATTAAATACAGACTAAACAGAGAAAAGAATGGACTTGTGCTCTGGCCAACAGTGAAAATATGCTCAGAAAGTCAAGTTATACATGAAATACTAACACAGAAAGGACTAATAAAATCTTTGACTGGACAAAAAGCACACCTACACACACACACACACATATATATATATATTTTTTAATTTTTTTTTAAAATCCTATTAATATATACTCTGAGGTAGACCTTGCAGTGTATCTTTGCAGCTCATCAGAGAGATCTCAATAATTGAGTACTCCTTTCTCAAAATGGATTCTGAAGGATTAGGAAATATGTTGAAAGAAAAACACAAATAAAATTTGAGTATCTAAGAATCTATTTTACAATTAAAGATTTAAAGAGCTCAAGCTGTTTCTTTCAGCAAAAAGTACAAGGAATAACTTGATTACTCTATGAAAGTATCTTTACAGAGTGAAAAAGCTAGGTAGTAAAGAACTCTTTAATCTAGCTGAGAAAATGAAACAAGAAGCAAAGGTTAGAAGCTAAAGTGACACATATTACAATTAGAAATTAGGCACTCATTTTACCACAACCAATTAACGAGTACATTTGTAAATTCTTTTCCTATTGAAGCCTTTTGAAGAGCTCTTTTGTAATCTGAAAAGAAAATTTTATGTGAAGTTTTGATCACACTTCCTGCTGCTTCTCTTCAGATTAAAATGTAACAACTGATTACATAAAATGAATTGCCAGCAAGGATAAAAGGGACAGGGAGGAGAAATGCCCTTTTTTCCTGCCTGTGAAGAAGAACTAGAACTTGCTAAAATACAAACTTACATAAGTTTCACCACACATACTATAGCTGAAAGGAGTCAACTAATTTATCAGCATGGTTCCCATAGAAAGAAGTTCACTGAGAACAAGTTAAAGCTTTAAATGTTGAGTGCCTTAGGACTTGGGGTATTGCAGTCATAGAATTTTTAGTTCTAAGTGAACGTCCAGTAAGTTTTTTGATACTTTTGGGCCCACTTTCAAAAACACAAGAACAAGCTCTTAACATCTTCTATAAAAAAGTTCTGCCATTTCGTGTCAGTCATTTTTAGTTCTGAATCTAACAAAAGACACCATAATGAAATGTCTCACCAATGACTGAACAAACTGAAAAAACCACAGTCAATCTTTCAGTAACATTAGGCAGGCAACATTAACAGATTATATTCTATGCTGAAAATTGTAATAAGAATAATAATTGAAGTCAATTGCCAAATCAACATTAATGTAAAACATGCAAGTAAGTCTAGCTAAAAGGTTTCTAGTCATTTTTCCAAGTACACTTACAGGCGTGAAATAAGCTGATGAACTAAAAGCATTTCCTTTAAAGAACAGGAGAGTAGATGATTTTGATTAACTGGCCATTTAATATATGCTAAGCATGAAAATATGGATACTAAGGAATTCACACTATTCTGCAGCTTCCTAATTTTATTTTATCATTGAAGAGTCTAATGCAGAGAAAGCTAGTTGAATCATTTCATTTGTTGCAAATTTTTTTGCTAACTGTAATGCAAATACCATTGACTAAATTTTTCTTCTGGATAAGATAATCTTATTCTACCACCAGTAGTGGGAAAAACAGCCTTTTTGATCTCCTTCCACAAGAAACATTATGTATGTATTTCAACTGATTTAATTTTATCTCTTTTCTTATGTCTTTTTCATTATACATGATATAATTAATATTTACATAATTATACATTAGATTAATTAATATTTGACTATACAACTAAACAAAAGCTAAATTTTTTTTCTAAGTTTGGCAAAATAAATTTCTTCAAGTGCATTGTGTAGAGTAATCCCTAGAAGTGATTCTATTTCTGGAAGTTATTTTAACTCTAAACTTTGCTGTCTTTTCACATTTATTCCAATATATGTGAATTTTGCACTTTTACAAAGTTTTGACTCCATGGCTATTCAGGCATATATTCCACTCGCTTTCTTGAGTTATAAATTCAATGAACTGTTTGACACTAAAGTCAAACTGTTCACTGTTGCTCAAGTGTGCCTGCCCTGCAGCTGCCTGGTCTTGTGGAGCTTCTACTGCTCCAGATATACCAATGAGCCAAGAGTGAAGGTCAGTCAACAGCTCTGCCTTAGCAAAAAAGTGTATATATTCTTCCACAGAGAAAAATAACTTCAAAAGTGTAGCTCTTTCAATATGTCTTTCTCAATGACCAGTTTAGGGTCTAAAAATGGGGAAAACAGCAAAATAGAAAATAGCAAGAGAAGGAAGGAGCACCATTTGTGATCTTTGTCATTTGTCTAGTGTTACTGAATTAGATGAAAATACTCAAGAAGAAACACAAAAATATGGTAAACTGTGAGAATAATTTCAAAAACTTTGACATAGGTTCATGGTGAGAAACGCGTGTGTTGCACGTGAGGAATAACACTTGGGTTTTAAAAATCCTTGGTGGAAGAATGTAGTGCACTCTAGAGTTTGCTTTGTTTTGATTCATCTTGTTCCAAAATCTCACCAGAAACAGCAACATTATCAAACATTCCGATTTTTAAATTGTTTCAATAAAGAATTTATCACAATTTTATCTGGCAAAATTGTATCTTGCAGGTTATTTTTGAATCTACAACTGAATGATATAGATTGAACAGAGTGAAACAAAGGCTCGTTATCTCTTTAAGAGAGTTGTTCTATTGATTGGTGCGACAGTCAGTACTGATGCCTCAATCAAACTCAGCAAATTCATGGGTTTGGGGTGTGGGGGGACACCTGCACACCAGGTGCTCATCAAAGCTGCTCTATCACTCCCCTCCACAGCTGGACAGGGGACAGGATATAGTGAAAGGCTCATGGGTCAGGATAAATGCAGGGAGAGATCACTCAGCAGCTACCATCATGGGCAAAACAGACTTAGGGAAATTAGATTAATTTATCATGAACCAAATAAAAGTAGGGTAATGAGAAATAAAAACTTAATTTTAAAACAGCTTTCCCTCACCCCTTCCTCCTTTCTGGGCTTAACTTCACACCCAAATCTTCTACCTCGTTCCCCACTGCAGGGCAGAGGGATGGGGAATGGGATCTACAGTCAGTCCATCACACGTGCCTGTTGCTCCTTCCTCCTCCTCACCCTCCCCCTTCTCCAGCATGTCTGTCCCACAGGAGACAGTCCTCCACAAACTGCTCCACAGGCTTCAATCTTTCAGGCATTGACTACCCTAACCTGGGTCCTCTGTGAGGTCACAAGTCCTGACAGCAAACCTGTTCCTGCACAGACTTTCCAAGGGCTCACAGCCTCCTTCAGGCAATCACCAAAATCCAGCTGGGCTCCTCCATGGGCTGCACATGGATCTCTGTTCCACTGTGCCCTCCATGAGCTGCAGGGACCAGCTGCCTCTCCATGGTCTGCTCCAGAGGCTGCAGGGGAATCTCTGCTCCTGCAGCACCTCCTGCTCCTCCTTCTGCACTGACCCTGCTGTCTGCACAGCTGCTGCTGTCCCATGATCTCACTCCCCCTCTGCCTCCTGTTGCTGTTGTACAGCTTTCCCCCCCTTCTTAAATGCATTACCCCAGAAGGGCTACTGCTGTGACTGCTGGACTTGGTCTTGGCCAGCAGTGAGTCTATCTTGGAGCCAGCTGCAATTGGCTCCACCAGATACTGAGAACGTTTCTACCAGCATCTCATAGAAGCCACCCCTGTAGATCCCCTGCTACCAAAACCTTGTCACACAAAGCCAATACATGGGGCCAGGAGCCAGGGTGATGCTTTGTCTCAGACAAGCTTGGAGATAAAATTATAAAAAGATTATAAACCAAGAGCTGTAAGTTATTTTCCAGTAGAGGAGAAAAATATTTTTTATGGGCTGGGAATTGGGTATTTTTTGAACTTGGGTACATGCCCCAAATATCTAATTCAGTATCTGTGACTATGGAAAGTATGCCAGTCTGTTTAAAAAAAAAAAAAAAGTTTTAAAAAGTCCAACAACATAAAACCAAATAAATTTCTAGCAGATGATCAAGTTTTCAACCAGCTGTCAAATTACACTTAGGTAGTGAAAGGGGAAAGATTGTTTGTGATAATGGGCTTGCTGATAAGTTCCCCTTTACAGAAAGAATGTAGTAAGTAAAGCTTGATGCTCTATCAGAAATATTCTCCAATCTCTCTTTCTGTATGTCTGAAATGGAAGTCCAATATTTATTACCAGTTAAAGCAGTCTCCAAAGTCAAAGAAAGGTATGTCCATGATAACATTATCTTCTTCTGTACTAGGAAAAAATATATTTGGAACAACATTGACCCAATGTGCTGCTGACAACTACTGTGGAATGAATAACCTCATGGACAGAGTAAGATATACAAAGCTGTCATAAAGAAATGTGCTCCAGGCTCATGACTCACAGCAATGGTTCTTACAGCACCAGGCCTTCTGTCTTCCTCACTTATAATTATCCATTTTTCATCCATCTGTGGAAAACAGAGGCCATGAATGAGAAATTCAGTCTTGTGGAATATTTTTACTCATGACGTCCATAAAAAAGGAACTGTGTTATAAAAAGGTTCCTCTCCCTTTCTTTCCTTGATACCATACTCCCACTGCCTAGGGAAGCAAAACATTTTTGTTTTTGTTGCTAAAGACATTAAGCATGTGTGATATAATGCAGAAGTCCTACTCTACATCAGCAGCCCTGTGACCCATTTTTTTTCATTACTCCTCTCCACCTTTTCTTCCAGAAATGTGTTTCTAAAACTCATGTTCTGTATAGGCTTATTGGATAAATATATTTCCTCTGCCTAGAGATTTATCATAGCTGAGTAGAAGTTCTACCTAGGACAAAATATGTGAAGAGCAAGCATGGAAGATGCTGAGATGCATGAAAGGCAGTTTTTGGACTTAGTTCTAGGACCTCCTTTCCTAGCACATGGGGACACAGATGGTGTACAAAATAGGGAAAATGTGAGCAGGGTGTGGCTTTGAATGGCAGGCACAGAACTGGGCTGCAATTTCTCCTTCTGAAGATGTTGGGGTGCAGTGTAAGGAAAGAAGAACTACAATGACTTTGAGAGAACAGAGTAAGTTAAAGAACCAGAGAAGGTTATTTAGATGCCAGTACTGAATCAGAGAGGTTGACAAATGGAAATTCCTTTCATTTGTTTCATTTCTCTAGAATTTTCCCAACAGAAAATTATAGGCAATCTAAAATCTAAGCACTATTTGAGTCAATGGTAGTAAAGCATACGAAAATTTAATTTCCTAAGGTAATCTTGCAAAAGAAACAGTTTTCTTTCTAAAATGGCAAAAAAAAAAAAACCCTAAGAAGGTTAAAAACATGGCCAATGAAGAATAAAATGTAGAAATAATGCAGTCTGAAAGGCACTGTAAGATTAGAAATCTTTCCCTATGTTCAGTGTTTCAATTTTACGCCACTTCTTTCGAAGGCCATTCAGCTTCACTTTATGCTTTCAAGACATTTTGACTAGAAACATAAATCAGATGACAGAAACAAAATCAAGTGAGCTGAGACTTGGATTTTATAGCAATATTGATAAAAGCTAGTGGGCATTCCTGCCGGAACATTGGTATTCGGCCTGACAGAGTATTTGGAGTGATTTTTCAGATTCTTGATGCACCTAAAGACATATTGTTGTGCAGCAAGTAATAAATGAAGCAAGGACGAGGGGCGGGGGAGAAGGGTTCTCTCTGTGGAAACAACAAAATAACAATTTTTCTAACAAGATTCAAGGATGTAACTTACTGAAGACTGGGTAAGTTTCAGAGCCTGGGTAAGTTTTAAGCAGAGATGCATGGAAAAAATAAATTAATACTTTTAGAGATACCTTTGGTTACTTTCTATCATGCAGAAGGGAATGTGTAGGAAAAACGTGCAGTAACTTTTTATGCAGTTTAACTGGCAAAGCATAAGCTGAATTAGAGTAAAAGGTAAAGCTATTCAAGGAGAGTTATAATTAAAAAAATAAATTAAAACATCCTAAACTAAAAAACATGTAAATAATTCACAGTATAAGGTTTTCTTTGTTTGTTTTATGTAATTCCATGCTGGAATACCCACATTTACTAACCAAGCAAAATTGAACTGGAAGTATATCTCATAGGATCTTTGTCCGTTTCTTCCTCCTAAGTCAGAATCAACTGTGCCAAAATCACCCTCACAGGCTTTTGTGCAGGCCATTCAATAAAAACATCTATTGTTGAATACTCCACAACAGCTCTCTTCACTCTGCCCCAGAACTTTGAAAATAATGTCTGTAAATCACTTGTTCCAACGCTAGCTCATTCCTCCATGTCAGATTATTTCCTTCCTCCTCAGGTCATGTTTTCCGGACTTGATCATTCACAATGCTTTTCTCTGTAACCTCTTTAGCTGGTCAGTGTTTCATTTAAAGTGCAGTAGCCAAACTAGGATACCAGGTGCTGGGTTTGGTTGGGTTTTTTCCCGCTTACAACAACATGAATTTGGTAGTTACTGTTGCCTTCAATAAAATATCTCAATTTTTTTGCACTTTTTGGCTTGCTAGGCAGTTTCTATCTTTCATTGCTCAGCTGATTATTTTTACTGAAGTGTGATAATTTCCATTTGCCCTGCTTGAACTGCATCCTGCTTTACACACCAAATCACCAATTAACAAGATTATTTTAGATCTTAAACATCTCCTCCAAAGTGCTTGCAGACGTACCTCCCTCCATTTTCACTTGATAAAAAAGAATACATCATCTTAAATAATTTTGAGATTATTCTCCCTGGCTTCCCATTGTTTAATTAGAATTATGCAAGAATTTTTCACTTGAACACACTAAGGTATTAGTTTCCACCACAGCTTTGCATTTTGAAGGAGCTTAATGCAGGTGACATTGCAATTATTTTGTGTGTTTTGGCAGCTACGGTAAGCAACAACATCAAACCTTCGATTGATAAGTATTAGCTGTTCCGTTAGAAAAATCCAAAATAGATAGAAATTCCTATTTGAAAGTAATAACACTTGCTTAAAACTTACAGCCAAAATAAAACTTAGGTTTTGCTCATATCAATTACTACATACATCTGGATTTCCAAGCAGCAAAGTTACAGTGCAGAAACAAAAAATGTAAAAGACAAAATTCACTGAATAATAAATCAGGTATATATTGAAAGAGAAAGAGAACAAGAGCACAACAAAGCCTTGTTCTAATTGACTAATACAAACATTTACATTTTTCATAAGGATTAATGGATTAAACTGTTTTATCGTGAAGGGAAAAAATTGCTGTTTATGACCTAGTGTTAGACAACAATAAATGGCTTAATCTGGTTTTCTCTGAAGGTAAAGCTGTATGTAGTAATGGATTTAAGAGATATGTACATAAGTTTCTTATTTAATTTGACAAGCACGCAAACCATAAAAAGTTTTGGTACCCATGTACCTTTTACAACCAGCATTTCTATTCCAGTATTGCATGGGCTTACTTTTTTTTTTTCAAGGAAAGGAAAGTATTCTGTGCCAACCAAAAGTATGGTGAGATAATCTTCCTAAAATTGTGCTTGAATGGAGTAACTGGATTCCTAATGGCAAAGTGATGATATGAGAACACCAATCAATATGAATTATTGAATATCAATATGAATCAATGTGAATTAGCAAACCCATGCTGAGAAAAACCAAAGTGCTTAGAGGCCATAACCATACACTGGGCTCCAGGCTATCTTCTCTCTCTATCATATTACTTCTTTGTGAGACAGCACTCAGCAAATAAAAAGGCAATACAATTTCTGCGTTGGGTTCAACTGAAAAATTAGAAATACTATGTAATACTCTAGATATATTCTGTGGACTAAAAGAGAATTATTAACATATAAAAGCTCAGAATTTTATGATAAATAAGTAAGTTTTGTCAGCAGAGTGGAAGACTGAGTTTACCTTTGAGTTTTGTCTACATAATCCTTACATTTTATGCTGCATTTGTTGAATAAAATGCCATGCCATGAGCTAAACAATCTGGAAGAATTAGTTTCAAACATGAATTGGTTTCAGATAGACAAAATCAAAATCAGAACTCAGCCAAATACACAACATTATTTATTTTGTTATATTATAAAAGTAATGATCTTTTTTTTGTAGCATAGACCAATGAAGTGGTAGTATAAAGTAAAAAAACATTACCCATGGTACAACAAAAACATATAGTAAAATGAGCAGAAATTTTTGCAATACAAATAATGCGATTTTCCAAAAGAAAGAGGTCTGAGAGCATATACGTGCTTGATGGTTTTTTTTAATTCTAGTAAAGCAGGTTCAGCATCTGGAAATCTAGAAAAGGAAAGGTGACCACTCAGTTGTCACCGCAGCATTGCTCAGTTCTAGGGTTTAGGCTTTAGTTTTCCAAACCATTTGTCCTGAATCTCCAGTGCTACTCTGTACATATTTACTAAGAGACTAAAAGTGGACTGTTTATTTTACTATGTAAAGTGATTTTTTAGTTTTTGATTTCAAGGTTTTGGAGAGCAAGGGTAGGAAAGATTTAAAATATGTGTAGTCAAAAAGCCACAAAAATTCAAAACCCATGATCTGGTTAAAGGCTGAAAAATGTAAAACAGGTCTAATAAAATTTAGAAGAAATAAACCCTTGCTCTTTACAGTTTAGTGTTATTGAAATATAGATAGCATCTGAAAGTTCAGAAGAGCAGAAACAGCAGCATTGGTAGGCATAGATGCTTAAAGAAAGAACTGACCAACACCATTAATCATACATAATACAATTGAAAATGAGGACAAATTGTTACAAAGTATATAATGGATTTTAAATACTATATATTCTATACTGTATAGTATTCACCAGTGTGTTCTGTCATTTAGAAGACTGTGTCAAATTCATGACTTTGGGACTGAATTGAGGACCTGCAGACTCCATCTGGGTCTACTGCTCCACAGCCAAATCTCAGCAGCCTGAATGTGCAACATCTTGACTCCACTTGTCACTGATACGGACAAAAACTTATATGTGAGCTAAAAGCCTATACTTGTAAGCTTGGTGCAACAAGAAAATAACTAGAGAGCAACTGATTCCTATTTTTCAGCTTTATGTCTTCCAATTTCTTTTAAATGATTGAAAATTAGCTTTAGTCTCACAGCTAAGGATTGTTAAATTTTATACATTATTTTCCAATCTCCAATTTTTTTTTTTTGCTTCTCAATCTCCTATTTATTCACATTTATGAAATATTACCCATATACCACAAAATATAAAGGTCACAAAAGTAATCCAAAATGTTCCTTCAGACAAGAAATATAACCTTTATTTATCTAAAGTCTAACAATAATTGTGTAGCAAGTTATGAGAAGTCCTTATTTTTCACACAAAAAATATTCTCCCTTTTGCTGGAAAAATAGAAAGGTAACCTCTTGTGCCCTTGAGAATGCTGTTTTTCTTCAGATTAGTTCAATGGTCCAGATAATAAATTAATAATAAAATCACTACTGTGCATGATATTTTTAATTAGGGAATATATTACAACTCCTATATTATAGTCTCAGGCAGCAAATATAATGCTCTGGAATTCTGCCTAGAATACCCTTACCATTTGAAAATACTTTCTGGTAGATTCTAGAAGGATAGGAGGGTTGATTTTCCAAAGAAAAGATGATACTAAGCCTTTTTGACTCAGTAATAGCCTACAAATCTATTTTTTACATCTTTCTACAGCTAAATCTTCTGAAAAAGTCAGGCAGAAGGTGATCCTCACAAGAAATGCAATCAAATTCCAGCCAAGACTGCCATACATACACACCTCTCAAAGGTGCTATAGCACATACATGCAGCTCCTCTTGGCCTGGCTACACTACCTTCAGAAATGCATTATATCTTTTCCACAAAACTGGGGTCAAAATAAAAAGTGAGAAAATTAAGCTCTGCATGTCCATACGAAAAACTCCACAGCCCATCTGAAAATGTGCTTATGGCACTTGCAAACATTACTTCATTTTGTTAATGATTTAGTCAGAGACTTTGAGATTACTCCATTTTTCCAGATATTGTCTTAAGGAACAATTGGATTAGTCTCAATGTCACAGGTTTATTTCACCCATTTACCTTATTTACTCACATTAGCTGGTAACATAAATTAGACTAAAGCATAATTTATGACTGCCTTAGGCACATCATCTTGAAAGGCATTCAGTCTCAACCTGTAAACATCAACAGACTGACAATTCATCTCTTTCCTGGTAAATTTACTCCAGCAGCTAATCATGCTCCCTTTTATAAATTTGTTTCCTGATGGGGATATGCATATGCCCTGTGCACCTATTATGCCCTTCTCCACTACAACAAAGTCCTTTAATACGCTGAAGTTGTCCTGCATTCTATCAAGTCAAGTCTCACTTGTTTGTCTGTTTGTTTGTTTATTAAATTAAACAGGCCAAGCTTATTCAGATTTTCGGGGGGGGGGAGGTGGGGGGGGGGTATTTTTCATTATGTTACTGTTTCAAGATACTCATGCGAGCATTAGAAGCAATGTTGTTTATTTATGACCACAAGAACAGCTGCAGCAGATCAGACAAATAATGGGTCATTGTAGAAGGATACTTGGAGACACCATATAAAGACAGGATAAGTATTTAGGGATATTTCCATCAGTTTCCATTCCTGGAAAAGAATATACATCCTCTCTTTTATTCAGTTACTGCTTATGAGAGGATTTTTATGCTTAAAGGTTTTAAGAACCTTTGCTAAAGGACCTCATTAAAAGTATTTCAAATGGGCATGAGATCTTTGAGAGCTGCCTCTGGCCACCTCAGGGCTTACCCAGCACTGTGCCTCTCCAGACAAACAGACATTGAACAGCAATCCTCCCCATGTTGAGGCTCTCCTCCAGACCACCCTGTGGTCCAGCACTCCTGCAAATGTGGGACATTGTACAGCAAACAGTGTCTTCTCTCCTACACCAACACAGGATCACCTAACCTAAGCATGGAGCTGCTTGGCTGGGGAGGCACTTCAAGTAAAGATAATTTCTCTTGAAATACATAGAAGGTGAAAACACTGTGATAAATTACAATGGAAAAAAAGATTAATTTGCATGTGGTTAGAAATACTTATGTAGGTTACTAATGATACTGCTGTCATCCAATAGTATGGCTATTACAGAGCTGCTCAAAAACTTTCCTAGAATATTCCAGCACAATTATCTGAACAAGGGTGCATTACAATGCACAAATGATCTTTTTACACGTGAATAAAGACTTAGAGCTAGATAGATTATTTGGTTCCAATGTGGTTAAAATATAATTATTTCACTCACAGAAAGATTCCTATCGTGTTTCCCATAACGATGTGATACATTCTTAATACCCTATTGTGGCATCTGCATGCAGAGCACTTCTAAACAGTAATTATTGGTATAATTCTCACACACAGCCTGTATGTGTATCACAAGCATGAGTGGATTCACTTGCTGAACCAGAGCACTTGTTTTCCTTGCTGGAAACTGATGGGGGGAAAGGAAACACAACATTGCTTTTCAGTGTATTACAGACTGCAAGTGGCTCAGTCCAAAAAAGGAAAGAATATTTTTGATTACATCGCTGCAAAACCTGTAACACTGCCCCTTATTTTGATGACTAGCCTACATTTTCTTCCATCCACTATAACTACTTACGAGGTGTAAAATATATGCCTGGGCTTGATTTTCTGAGTTGAAGCTGAGCTGAAGCTTAGTCTTCTGAGAAGGAAAATGCTTTGTGGGACTCAAGCCAAATGAAACACAGCAACAGGGACTACCTTTCTTTACAGATATCATAAAGGAAACTAATATGGCCTGAGATCTCACTGTCTTTTCAGCAGAGCTACTTTTACAAGGTAGAAGGCAGGAGTGTCCCAGCACAGCCAGCTGAAGAAACACCAGCACTGCAGCACAGGGAGAGGTGGCTGCAGCAGAGCCAGGACTGGCCTCCAACACCTCCCCTGTCTGTCTCTGGCATGCTGCAGAGCAGGAGGTGGGTTGGTAGCCAAACCCCCTGCCTCTTCAGGAAGATACTGGCTTAGAAAAGATTAAATCAAAATATGCGTACTGTGATTATTGGGCTATGGCAGTTACTAAAAACTGAGGTGCCCTTGCCCATTATTTTCAAGACCTTTCAATTTTGATGCCTACTATCTTTGTTGTTTTCCTCTCAGCTACAAGATGCCCATTGTCACATACACACACGGTGCTGCAGTAATTAGACCCACACACTGCCCTGGTTCTATGAGTTGACTGAATTTCTGCTGCCATCAATGAGGGACTATGTAAGAAAGCCCCTAGATAGCAATAACGTCCATGAGCATAAATCTAGTACCAATCTCACTGATCATGATATAAGAAAATTTTTCCCACCTGTTTCTGTTACTATTTCTTCCATTAAAAACACATCACAATACAGGCCATGTCTTTTTAAGTCTTGAAAATCTCAGCAAATATTTCCTCTTTTTACTGAAATTAATGGGTGTTCTGGTAAGCGCTTATGAAAACAGATGCAAACCAAGAGAATCTGTAACTACAATAGCACACCTCTTATAGCACTGTTGACAAAATGTTTTAAAACTTCAAATGAGAGAAAATGAAAATTACAATCCTATAAAAGCTGTACACACATATGCCCTATATGTACATATAGACACTTTTTAATACATACACTATTTAGAAGAGGATTGAATTATTATACTTAGAGGAAAGCAGAATTCAAAGAGAACAATGGCTTTGGTTCAGCTAATATAGTACATTAAATCAGCAGACTGCCCAGCAAAAAATCTTTTATTTAGGGAAGTTTTTCAGAAAACTACTGAAGGGCCACAAAGCTAAAACAGAAGAGATAAGGTAAAAAAAAGCAAAGGAAAATAAAAATAAACAGAATCAAAACCCTGTAGTATACAAATTAGGCTTTGTCCTCTTTATCCATATCAACTGCAAGCTATTGAAGATAAGTATTTTCCCGCTTATGTAGCTGGAAAACAGAACATGCTATTCCCTTTAATTGTGCAGATAAAGCAAATGTCTCAAGCAGATCTTGCCTTTTTAGACAAGAGAGGAAACAAAAGTCTTTCCCAGAAACAAATTTTAAATTTCTTAAAAACATGATGCAATATATTAATTTTAACATCAATTTCTGTACCAGAGAAACCTCAGTGGTGGAGGGACTTAAGAAGAAAGCAGGCAAGGCAGTCCCTGATGGTCTACCTGATGATCACTTCAGATGGGTCTGCCTATCCCATACTGCTTCTTCAGGAAGTGACACGGGTGTGTGTACATGTATCCCATAGATGAAAGAACTGGAGGAAGACCTAATACAGGCATCTCATGGATTTGAACTGGCCATGTGCGCTCCCAGACCAGAGCACCAACAGTATCCTGGGCTGCATCAGAAGCAGCATGGCCAGCAGGGCCTTTCCTCCTCTCTCATGAGACCCTGCCAGGAGTGCTGCATCCAGATCTGCCGTCCTTGGCACAAGAAGGACACAGGCATGTTGGAGCGGGTCACGGAAATGATCAAAGGGCTGGAGCACCTCTCCCATGAGGACAGGCTGAGACAGCTGGGTTTGCTCAGCCTGGAGAAGAGAAGGCTCTGCAGAAGACTTAAGATGATCTTTCAGTATCCAAAGGGGGCATATAGGAAGGATGGATGGCTGATAGAGATCCAGACTAGGTATGTGGAAAAAGTCTTTTACAAAGAGGATGGTGAAACACTGGGATGGATTGCCCAGAGAGGTGGTAGTTGCCCCATCCCTGGAAACAGCCAAGGTCATTTCAATGGGGCCCAGAACAGCCTAGTCCAGTTGAAGATGTTCTTGTTCTTTGCAGATGGCTTTTAAAGGTCCTTTTAAAATCCAAACTATTCTATGATTCTTTGACGTGGTTTTTTGCCACCAACTATTTTTTCACTGGTATTTTGCTGCAGTATTAATTATTTGGCCTAGCTAGTGACAACTTTTCAAAACAACTGTTCAGAAAAGTTTAGAGACCAATGCCCTTCATAAAAGTGTAATTTCCCTGTATTCATTAGGTTCTAAATCACACCTAAAAACTGGTTTGCTGTATTTCTTTCCAGGAGTCAATGGGCAACTATACTATCATCCATAGATCATATCCTTCCATGTGACTTAAAAGAACAAGTTATTTTCTTTCTGAGGTTGACAATCAAAATAGATGTCTAGGAGATAATACTTTTTGTAATTTACCCTGTGATCATGAACAGATCCTTTCCTACCAGCCTATGTGAATATTTACATAACAAACCAAATGAGAGCATATTCAAAGCACAAGGTATAACAAAGAGTGTCAAGTGAAAATGAATTCCTACCTGCACCATGAAACACAAAAATACACCTGGAGCTCTTCCATAGATTTTTTTTGTCCTTGACAATACAGCCTTGCCAAAATTGTTGGCATTTGGTCAGAATCAGAAACATCCATTTAGTCATGATCCAGGATAGTGTTCCCAAAAGCACTGAGATAGCTTTACTGACATCTCAGTATTTTGATTTCCACTGTGCCTTGAGCCGCTTAAAATGCTACAGGCTATCAGTTCTGATGCTGCAAAACATAAAAATGGGAAATGGGCCCACCTTCTAACCTCTCAGACCACAGTCAATGGACATTGGCTGAGCTGACGTTTACACTTCCAGATCATCAACATCCCCTTATCCCCAGACAAACAGTCTGGTGAGAAAGATATTTTTACAGTAGGACAGAAAGCACAGAATTTTGAGTAGAAGGCTCTTTCTCAGTGTCCTGTACTTCCCCTGGAAACTCTCTCTTTCTCTACCCAAAAACCACCAACAAGCAGACCCATACCCTTCAAAGTAATGTACCTGTGCCTGCGTTCCTGAATAAGCAAACAAAAGACTTCAAGATGTCACAGGCTGGAAAGAAAACACTAGCTTCTAATGTATGCAAACTGCATCCCTCAATGCATATTTTCAGGTGTATACTGATTGACTTGTCTCAGTGTTCAAAATTAAGTTGACTTTAGGCAGCCAGGTCTTTTTCAAGAGCTACTAATGATGATATTATTAACATTTGTTATTGAAATTTTGTTAGTAGCACCTGATTCATCCCAGTAAACAGCACTACAATTTCACCCTTAGCCCTGGACTGTGAAAGTTTACAGCTTTGAGGTTTGCATTTCTTTTGTTTTTTCAGACGGTGCCAATAGAAGCAAACTGATACAGATACAGACTGTTGCATCAGAGATGCATTACTACTTTACCCTTCTTCTAAAAGGTATGTTTTTTAAAGGTAGATTTTTAAAAAAAATTAGTTCTTTTAATTGGCTCTACGTTCAAAAAGAAAAAATTCAGCAGACAAATAATTATTCCTTCTCCTGTCTTCTCCTCCCTTGAAAGGCTCACAGAATTTTTTCAATAAAAAGCTGGGATTTTATCTGTCATTAAGATTTAATTGTGATATAACTTATATTGATATAAGGTTCAGTTTTATTCAGATGTAATAATTACCAAGACATCCATATTAATATTAGTTCAACATTGGATAAAGGTATGCCTTGACTTCCCTTGAGACAAACAACTGAATTCTATGTATTTTGGCTGAGGCAGTTCAGAAGGTCAACAAGCAGGATTTCTTTGTCATTTAGGAATATAGCATTTCCTTTGTTCAATTCACATTGTTGTAACTACTTCTGAGCAGGTGTTCAGAACACAAACCTTATAGACACTAAAATAAAGAGATGTTTGGTTCTTGAAATGTGTGGTCTGGTTTACTTGCAGTTGACAAGACATTTTACAGGAACACATCTGACTTTTTACAAGTTTCCAATAGCAGTAAACTTTATTTCTGCTGACAGCAGAAGCAATTGCTGTGTTCAGAATAAAATTGATTGGTTTATCTCTGTTTTCTTGTTTCATTTTATGCTCTAAGGTTACATTTAAATCTCTTTCAGTTAATCGTTTTGTAAAAACCAATTCTTTGTATGTTACTGGGGTAAAAATACATATGAGTGAGCACCAAATCATTGGAAAGTAAGGGAAAGTGGGGTTTTTTTGAACTGGAAATTAGTATTTAACTTCTTCATGTAGAAAACAGTATTTTCATAGTGAAACTTTCATAATTTTTTTTCAGTTTATAAGATCAGAAAAAAAGAAATAAGGCAAATAAAAAAAAAGCAAGAAATAAAACCATCATCATAACCATCTGCAGCAAGCAGGCACTTTGTGTATTGTGATCCAAACATCTGCCTTCATGCCATGATTCTTAGGCCACATTTTGGAATAGTATCATTAGTGGCAACTCAGGATACACAAGTTTGGAAAATATCATACACAGAATGGGCACTTAACGCTGTTACAGTCATTCTGCTTTGTGAGGGATGATCCAACTTAAGATGCTCCAGCTACTAGCTGCCACTGCCAGCCCCCACAACAGAGCTTACTACCTCTGCACCACTGCTGAGTCAGCTGTATTTTGTTTGAAAGTGTTTGGGTCCCCTGAAAGTAAAATTTATGGCACTTTATTTCTGCTAGAAAAATCACACAGTCAATCTGCACAACTGGCTGGCAAGTCAAACAAGGGTGAGAGAAGAGCACAGAACTGACTTTGGCAAGACAGTTGAAGGCGCCTTCATTTGGCTCACATGGTGCTGTTGGCTTCTTCCAGTAGATTTGCATCTTGTAATCTCTCCTGTTTCCTTCTTCATGCTACTCGCTTTATCCAGGAGGAGTCACAAGAAGCATTAAATGCATATCAATGCTATAGGATATTTCAGTATTGTTATCAATTATTAAAGAAATCCATAATTTAAAATGTGAATGAGTCCATGCACAAAGATGCCTTGTCAACTGCAAGTAAACCATATAACACATGGCATACCAATTAAGTGGTGACATTCCACTGAGACAGTAATTTCACCTGCTTTCATAGGTTTTGAGATTTTCTGGCCCAGTCACCTCCTGTGCACCTGAGTAAGTCATTTGGCTTTTCTAGCACCTCAACAAATAAATTTCACTCATTTTTTTCCTTTTTCTTTAAATGATGCATATGTAACAGATGCATTACTTACTAAATAGTAGTATTAGCACAAAACACAGGGTTCTGCTTTGTCCTAAAAATTGCAAAATATAGTAATAATATGTAAATAATTAAGATATGTCCATGAGGCATCAGCAACAGTGAAGAGAGCTATACAGCCCTTTTGATTCAGTTTGTCACCACCTCAGCACACCGTCACTGTGCTGTCGTTTGTTATTGCACCCCTCAGCCTTCCCTTTCAGCTTCAAATCTTTACCTTCCACTTGGCTACTCTAAAACTGCATTGGCAAGCTCTGCATGTCTATTACAAAATAGCATTGTAGTCTGATGCAGCAGTGTACTCCTAAACCAAAATAAATTTTACTCAATATAATCTATAATTGTTGACAAATCAGGTGATAGACTTCAGCACAGCTTCCCTAGTGCTCCCTCCTTGCTCTGCTCATCATGCTGCAATTTTCTGCCTACTAGGTACATTCATTCATTGATCAAGGCTTGTAAAAGTCTGAGTTCAATAGCATAGACAGGACCTCAGCAAAGGGTGCCTTCTGTTTACGCCTGTCAACAGTATGATGGAAATTCTATCATGAGACACAGAGACTACTCATAATCTCATAATTTTATTAAGCAATAGCACAAGTGGTCTCACTAGACTGAGCAGATGACATATTTGCATGAACAGTGAATGTTATCTACCTCATCTAAAATAATACTGAACAAAACAGGTAGCTTAACTAGAGAGAGGCCTCTTCTGAACAAACAGATCATTTTCCAATCACATACTCACTTGCACCTAGTGGGTTGGGGGAGAAACGAAGAAAGATATGAGATCAATTCTAAAAATAGTAACTGACTCTCCTGAAAACAAGATATACTTACAGAAATTACATTGTCAGTGCCAGTATTGGGGAAACAGCATGTGCTAAGTAACTTGTTAGTCTCTGAAGAATTATATTCTTCTGCCAGCTTTTTCAGGAAAATCTAATAAAACATTGATGAAACAGAAGAATTATTTTCTCTGCATGAAGATTAAGCGGGAACATGAGTCTATACAATGGACAGTTTTGCATTCATCTCATGTCTGCTCAACTGCAGGAATCATTGGGAAATGGCACATAGAATATTTCTAAACTGATGTATATCTGAAATAGTAGATGTCAACTTGAGTCCTACAGGAAGTGACAGTCAATACCAGCTTGTTGCCAGCTATTTCTGCAACAACCTATAAATCTTGACACAGCTAGGCAGTCTTGTGCTAGGACTAAATCCTATTGTTTCAGATGAAATAAAAGGGAAGACAATTATTACTAAGCTGTATCAAAATGCATAATTACACACAAGCCTGTGTGCTGGTACCTGTCAGAACCTTCAGAGGGAACTGAGGTTCTGACAAAGAGTATTAGAGTTTAGGAGTAAAGGTAAATGCCTTAAGAACCCCATAAACTAGAGTAACTCAGCTAAGTGATTTCTAGAGAGTATTTACCATCTGTTGGTGATGCTCAAGCTAAAAAAAACACAGATGGATCTTGATCCCAAATTTTGTCTTTTTTTTTTTTCCCTGAACTGTCCTAAACTTCTGAGAGGATTAAGATTTTGTGTCATTTTGGAGGAATGGATTTTTATAGTGTCTCCTAGTTTGTACTTATTCAGAGCTAATTTTCAAGCTATTTATAGTAATAAATGACGCTATGAGTTTCAGCTTTAAGGCTAAGTAATCTTCTCAGAAACACTACCAGTCTTTTTGTAATGCATTCTGAAATTCCCTCTGCCATTTATGGAGGCATAGATTATTCAGCTTCCTTCCTCACACATATATTAAATGGTGAATGGGATTTACAACAGCCAGCTCAGCAATCCTGCTCAGCAGGGAGACTCCTGAATTAGCCAAGACAAATTACCAAAGGAAAAAAAAAAAAGAAAAAAGTAAAAAAAGTAAAAAAAAAAAAGTAAAAAAAAAAAGAACAGACTGAATTCTTATGTATCTACTGAAGCCTTAAAACCTTGTCAGAATTTTCTGTATGGAATGCAATTCACATCCTTAAAAGTTCTACAGGACTGTGATGACCAAGCAATCACCTTGAATATAGAAAACTGGCTCAATCTTTTCTTCAAAATAGAAACAACCCCCCCAAGCTGAGTTACAGTCTTCTTTTATTGTTTAAGATATATGTAGTTTAAGCTAATAGTAAAAAAAATCACATTAAAAGGAAGACCCAGGCATTTTTTATCTCATTTGTCCACTTACCCAGTGAAAGCCATTGGGGTCACTCTGTGTGCTAAACTCAGGTTTGCAAAGAAATCACATTCGAGCACCCTCATTAGAGTCCCCGGGAGAATATCTGGAGGATGGATATCAATGGCCTTAAAGCAAGATAAATCATAAAGTACTCCTCTCATTCCAGATGGAAAATATGCAAGCAAATGTATTAATAGTGTGATCTGCCTAAGCAGCACGACCAGGGAAAACTGAAGTGCTTCGTGTCTTGTGGGTGAAGTGGGGTCTTTGTAGATTTCTTTACAGGACAGAGCCTCTGTTGCATTGTAGGAACCTTCCCTGTAGCAGTTCCTAAGGGAAATAATGAATGTTTCTGAAAAACCTGGAACTCTCATAGTGAACCTAGTAATAGCTTGACTACTTCCAAAGCTACCTACAACCAAACCATGTTTTTGCCCAAGCCTAGAGTGCAATCAGGAAAGACAGAGTGGAGAAGGGACTGCCCAGCCCTGACCCCCTCAGCACAGAGCAGGCAGGCTGGATGGGTGGCAGCTAAGCACCTTTCTGAGTTCAGATTTAACACCCTTTCCAATATAAGGCTTTAAATTGAAGGTGACATAAAACCCAGATTCTGAGGTTTAATTCAACTCGCTTTCTTCCCCATCGTTATCGGTAGCTCATGAAGTTTTAGACTGCCTCTCAATCTCTGTCATCTGTTGATCTATGTTCAGGAACTTACTAGCTTATAAAAGCAGCAAAAGTTCTATCGATTCTTTACTTTTAGTTTTTTTTCACATATGCTGGAAATTTGTTAAATGGAAGTCTAAGTTGAGCAAAGTTGAAACTTTCCTCTAACAGTTCATTTACTTGTCTTCAATCAGTTCAAGGGCAGAGCTTAACAGTGCTTTGTGCATGTGGACTAGCTTTAACTAGAAACAATAAGATTTAGTATTACTAATTAACTTCATTTGGAAAGAATGCTTTCTGTAATTTCAGTGGCTTACCGCATTACTTTCCCAACTACAGGTCCCAGCATATCTGGGCAATTACCCAATACCTGGCACTGCTTGTGTTCAATAAGAAGTGAGGAAATTTTCCTGGTTTCTTGAATCCCTCTCAAAATAACTAATGAACAATTTTGTGTAGAAGATGACCTTTATAACTGAGAAGCTGAAGTATCATCAACCCCCATCTGGAAAAGCAAAAATAGCAAAAATGCCTTTGTGGATCTGATCCAACAATCTGTACTCTCCACCCAGATAACGGTACAAAGAACAATGCATTTAGAAAGCACAAATTAAAATTAATTTTGTTTTCACTTTATGTGCTACCATTAAATGTACACTATTACCTTAATACAAACTGGAAGGGATGTGATTTTTCAGCAGGGGCAGCCTCTGTTTACTAACATAATTTGTCCAAGAGTTGTAGCAGCAAGAAGGCAGAACCTATAAATTCCAGACCATGCTGCCCACATGAACTGAACTGCTAAAACAGAGATTTATGGCTGAAGGCCAGATTTTTATGGCTGAGGCTTTCTACTGCTTATGGCACCAATTTTTAGGCATATCACTGATGTGCTTCTGCTGATATAACTTCAATGATTCAACAAAGTACTGCTAATTTTAAATTGCAGAAAAAGATACTCTGTCCTCATTTATTACTTTTCAACTGCAAATACACAGAGTTTATATTACACAATCCTCCTTAATGTGTTAGCTAGAGGTATAAGAAAGTAGGTACAAAGAGAAAACCTTTATTACAGTTGCTGAACACCAGAAGCTTGCTTTGACTTACTCAGTAGCTCTGTAAATCTGGCCTTGTGTGATTAGCTGCAGTAATACTGCTGAGAATAAAGCCTCACATTTTGTGTCTCTCACTGTTGTGGCTTAGACAACAGTCATTCCTTCCTGTGACAAGGAACAAAACCCATTGCTCGTGGACAGCAACCTCGTAACATCTTTCTTCACAAAGAAGGGTTTTGTTGTGGATCAAAGAGTTAACCTGTAATATCTAAGAATTAGCAAAGGATCAGATGGCTTAGTAGATAAATGTGTCTTCCTTCTTGGACAAAATAATTCTGGCTTTACAATGCATTATACATGGCTGCAGCCAAAAGTACAACAGGGTGTTAAGAACATTTCTGTAAGCTCTTTAAACGTACAATGTGCTTCAAAATAAAGGAAATAGTACAACTTCTAAGCCAGGTTTCTTCTGAAGGAGAGAAGAAAATGACAGAAAATTTCCCTATGAGGAACTTCCATGTGAAAGTAAGAAAAACGTCTATTCATAACCCAGAGTACCTTTTTTATTATTATTATTTGAATCCTTATCTTTGTCCTTTGGAATGCTGTATCTTTAGAGGACATAGAAACAACTATGTTAGATACAGATTTACAAAAGCTATGTAAAATACCACAAGGTGAAATGATTTCACAGGAAATGTCTCTTGTGACATTTTTGCCATAACACTTTAAGTAAAGCAGTCTTACTCCTGGCTTTATCAGGACAATGGGAAAACAGTATCAACCTCCAAAAGGTTAAGGAATGTAGTACAAAAGTGTGACTGGGACGCACAAATGTGTCTTCACATTACAGATTTATCTTTGAAAGGCTCTAGCATGAGTCATACACTGTCTTCAAATCTTACATTCAGACCTGTAGAAACAACCCAACTTACAGTAGCATCACACACTAACCTATTCCAGTTCAGGAAGAAAAAAATGTGTTGCTAACCTTTATGTAAATCTCTTTCATTTATTTTTTTTAAGTGCAAAATATAGTGGCAGAGGAAAATATAGTATTTTTCCCAAAACCATGAAAAACAGGAAGACAAAGTGTTTTTTTCCCTTCAACCAAGCTTTCAAATTTTGATGTATTTTCCATTTAAAGATTGTTGAGCTTAGCAAAACTGTAATGTACAACGTCAAAAAGCTCGGCCACAGGTTATATGGATTCTCTGCAGTCATAGTGCAGGAATGATTTCTAAAGTGTATAGTGAGAGCACTGCCATTGTCTTGACCTTTTTCCTATGTCTGCTGAACAACTATATCTTATGCATAGAATTCTCTCTAGCTTCCTGAACTATGTCTAGTTTATACATACTGAGAGATGGAGAGGAAATCCCACAATAGGAACACAGAGAAAAGAAATTTGCATGTATATTACTTTAAAACCATTTCAGCGTGACCTTCCATGAAGAATGGTTTAAAGGATGAATGCTTTGACTGTGAATGCAAAGGTTAATTGTCTTTATTGAGTACTGCTAAAAGGACCCTAGTAAACCATGAAGGTTTCTTGGAGGGATGTACTAAAGAAGGATAGGAGAGAGAAAGTTTTGCATTAAAAAGACAAATCCCTTAATATTTGCACTAAGATGTCCATGTCCCAAGCAGAAGAGTTTAATAAATGAAACAGACTTTCATAAGAGGCTGTTGAGTGTTATAGAGTACTATACTTTCTATTACGGAGTGACTGACTTTAAACAGAAATAAAACCATCTACCTAAACTCATCAAAAGTTCTCCCACACCACACCAAGCACATTAACTTCTCTGGCCTCCTTCTTTTAAAATATAAATAAATTTTTAAAATTTGCAGAATTCCTTAGGGTATTAGTTCTCCTGTTAACTTAAGCAGTGAAGTGATTTACATGTTTAAGACCACAAAAGTACCCCTTGTTTAAATTTTTGTGCTTTCCTTGTTTGAATTTCTTTATCAGATATTTTACAAATTACATAAATTTCATTGGAAGACTATTGTTGCTAAAACCTCTTCTTCTTTCATGCTATGTTATGTCAGCAGTTTTAAATCACCGGGAAATGCATAACCGTAAACAGACTATAAATATTCTCTCATGAGCTGAATAAAAAAATTCAGCTAATATTTACATGATTCAGAAATAAAGTGTTTAATTATTTTGCATATTAAAAGTGGCAATTTCAAGACACTTAAGCACACTATTAATCAAACATCTTGGGATTGTAATGAAGAATTCTCACTGAACCAGTGCTTTCAAGCAATAAACAGCTTCCAGGATGTTTTTTAATCCATCATATTAATAATCTCACTGTTATCATACATTCAATTACAAACCAACTTTCTTCCAGAGAAGTATCAGTGGTTTACACACTACGAGGAATACTATCTCCCTCTTAGACTGTACACAAATTGCAGTTGCTAAACAAACATAAGAGAAACAGTCATTATACAAATAAGAGGAATTATATGTCAAACGAAAGAGCAAATTTGAAGGACAAAATTTGTAATAATCTAGCCAATGTCAATGCAAATCACAAATCAATAGGGTCCAGCAAGCACAAACGCCTCCTAACTCTTCTTTCAAATGACGCTCAATTTCCAGTAATAACATTCCTCAACATAGTTTTAAAATACACTAAATTCAAAATAAGTTAATTCATCATCTTTTATATACATATACAAAATACAGAGCCCTATAAAATGCATAATACTCATGCAATCACACAGTTTAATGTATGTTCAAAATGTAGCTGTAGACTCGCATATACATTTGGTAACAGAAAGCCCTTCCCAACACTAAACGCAAGACTACAGTGCAACTGTGGCAATTATTTAGCTTGCATACTACTCCTTTAAAACAAAAACCCCACAGGCTTGTGAGTTAAAAAGTCAGAGGGAAGTTCTTGTATGCATCTGAGAGAGATGAGACAGATCAAAGGAAAACCAGAACAGCTCAAAACCTCTGGAAGAGAAGTCTATGTTTTCCATACTGATTACTTTCTCCAGGGTTTCATGCATGTAATAGTAAGGGGAAGCACACCTACCTTCATTAGCAGGTGTTGCACACATGGTACCTGTTGAGCTTTTCACAAAATCCCCTTTCAAAATGTCTATTATCAACATAAATAATTCAGAATTCATTACAATCAGTGCAATAAATAACACAGAGATTTTGAATTTGTATTTAATGGCTGATTTGAGGTGCATAGAAGCTTTATATAAAACACAGTATACGTTTTCAGTGTCGTTATAAAAAGTTTTTTTGTTTTAGAGATGCATTTGATTTTCATTCGTAGGGAAGTTGTCACTATCTTTTTTTATGTTTACTGGCGTATATTTATCATAGCGGAGGAAACCCAGTATCAAGAAAAAGTATGTCCAGCCTGTTTCCAAAATGCTGGAAAATTTCCTCTGGCTGCCTGCTGTCTGTGTGCTCTGACTGTCGCTTTGGCCTGGCAAGGAGCTGTGTCGGCCCGGCCCCTCCTGAGACTACCCAGAAACTGATGAAAGCTTTCACGACTTGGAGCAGTACGGGAGATGCTCTTTACTGCGCCCAATTACAGCAAGGTCACCAGTTGGAAACTTCCTAGACCCCCAAGAGCTCTGCCCCCCACCTTGTACTGCTGCTGGTGGGAGAGTGACGGGACGGCTGGTCCTGGGAGGAAGCCCAGCTTGCCGGAGCGAGGTGCAGCAGAGCCGCTCGGCCCCGCGGCTCGGCGCCCCCAGTGCTGTGGCGGGAGCCGGTCCCGGCAGTGCCGGCGGCCAGGCGCCTACCACTCCCTGCCGGCCGGGCCCGCTCCACTCCCTGCCGGCCGGGCCCGCTCCACCTCGTGCAGGCCGGGCCCGCACCACCCCCTGCCGGCCGGGCCCGCACCACCCCCTGCCGGCCGCAGCTCCCGCCTTCCGCTCCGCCGGCGTCCTGCCGGCGCCTGGGATCGCTCCCAGCGGCCACACATCAATGAAACACCCGGGAAAGCCAGGAAGTGCATCGTGCCAAAGAGGCTGGTCCCAGAGAGCTGCCCAGACCCTAACAGCATCTGCAGAAATGCCTCCTTTGGAAGCTCTTCTCATCCTTACGAACGGAAGAGGTAGGGAGGAGACGATGAAAGTGCCGATGCTTACTTCTCAGCTGCTTCTTTGCTCGAGGTCGCTCAGCCTGTACACGCTGCAACACGAGTCCTGATTGCAGCGCAGATAACTACGGGATAACTGGAAACCCCCTGCTCTTCAGCCTAGGCTGGATGCCCTGCTCACAGCGGGACGTGCCTCCTGCTTTACGGACAATTCATGCGAAGTGCTGCCCTCTTGTAGCATTAACATAGTTTCTTTAAAGACCCTTTAAAAATAATGCGGTACAATAAAACTTTTTGCTCCCTTAATCGGAAGACCCGTCTTTTGCCTTTCCCGCACCAGCGGGATCCTGTGAATCCTGCGGAGGCTAAGGCAGGAGGGAGAGGACTCCTCAGCAGCCCAGGCGAGCAGCGTTTGCGGCGGGGAAGCCCTGGAAGCGCTGTGAGGATCAGCGGTTCTCAAGCAAATCGTTCTATCGTCTCTCCTTCCGTCACCTCAAATACTCAAACAGCGCTACAGTCCTGGGGTGCCTTTCTCTGGGGAGATTAGCAGGAGATCCGAGCAAGACTGGGGGGTGAATGTATTTACTCAGTACTTTCAGATCTGGTTTATAGGAGAAGGGAAGGAGGCCCCAGCAGCACTTCAGCGCTCGCCAGTTCACCTTCCCAGAGGGAAGCCCTTCTCCGCGCCCTGAGGGATGTCCCGCGGGTGGCCCTGCGTGAGGCGGCCAAGGAAGGCTCTCTTCCTTCCGCTGCCCCTCTCATCTCTCCCCTAGCGCTAAGTCCGCCGCCACCGCGGCGAGGTGTGTGTGTGTCTGTGCGTGTCTGTGTGTGTGT